>JAWPHD010003760.1:0-207033 GCA_037043455.1 Cyrtodaria siliqua
TGGTTCCCCGGCTGGCAGCAAAACAAACGACTGGTTTCCAGGGCGACTACACCACAACCGAGCATGATTATCTGTCTGCTAATGGAGACTGTCAGGTTGCCAACAGTCAGGTAATCATGTACAACACAATCTCCAATAATAATCAGTATGGCCGTGCAAGTTTCCATAACATCATTGGCCACATCAATGGAATCGTAATCCAATGTACCACCACCGCAAATGATGACCAATATGCTGGTGATGCCGACGGTGGAACGAATTATCAGATGGTTAAGTACACCACAACCGCAATTCAAGACCAAGATGCTGGTGATACTTTACCGGTTGCCACTAACCTGACGACTGACGACGAGACACACTTCGCCACAACCGCCATCGATGGCATATATGCTGATTATGCCATTCAGGATGCCAGCAGCCAAGCGATTGTGCAGGAGAAGAAAAAGTGCACCACCGTCGGCAACGATGAGCAGTATATCGATACTGTTTTCCCGGGCCAATATGCGATCAGTTGCACAACCAATGAAAACCAATATGCTGATTCTGATGGCCTGGCTGCCACCAACAAGACGACTGGTTCAAGCAGACGACTGATCGAAAGACCCGCAATACTACACTTGCCAACAAGGAACAACATGCTCACGATGATTTCCTTGTTGCACGCAACCAAACGAAGGTCCAGGAGATCAAGACTAAAACAGACGACATTGATGATCAATATGATGATGCTGGTTCCCCGGCTGGCAGCAAAACAAACGACTGGTTTCCAGGGCGACTACACCACAACCGAACATGATTATCCATCTGCTAATGAAGACTGTCAGGTTACTAACAGTCAGATAATCAAGTACAACACACTCTCCAATAATAATCAGTATGGTCATGCAAGTTTCCATAACATCAGTGGCCACATCAATGGAATCGTAATCCAATGTACCACCACCGCAAATGATGACCAATATGCTGGTGATGCCGACGGTCGAACGAATTATCAGATGGTTAAGTACACCACAACCGCAACTCAAGACCAAGATGCTGGTGATACTTTACCGGTTGCTACTAACCTGACGACAGACGAGGCCACACTACCCCACAACCGCCATCGATGACATATATGCTGATTATGCCGTCCAGGATGCCTGCAGCCAAGCGATTGGGCAGGAGAAGAACAAGTGCACCACCGTCGACAACGATGAGCAGTATGTCGATACTGTTTGCCGGGACCAATAAATTGGCAATATGATGCTGTCGACTGTCCAGCTGCCAACAGTCGCGCGTGTAGTCACGTGATCCAAAGTATCGTGACCACCAGTGATGACGAAGATACTGATGATAGTTACGGAATCCTGTCAGTGTATTCTCGAAGTGAGATACACTCTGCTTTTAGTCCAAGTACCATTAATGATACACCACGGGTGCCAAGGGAATGCTTCTGGCATAGGCTGTTTTGTTGAAGTGGTAAGTATATTACCTTCAATGGAAAAACAAATATTTGCGGACATTGTATCAAACGTAAACATTTAACACACGAGTTAAATATGTTGATTAATATTATTTTATTTAACTACAGGTTTGAGTAATACATATTTTATTAAGGGAACAAATAGTTTAATTTATATTAAACATACACTCGTGCCTAGGCAAATTTTAATGAATATAAACATATTAATACATAAAAAATATAGGATCATTTGAAGGTTATGTTGAAACGGATATGGAAGCAGTCATTTTGAGTGCTGTGACATCACAGTTCTAAATGACTGATGCACCACAATACTTATATGGAGTATTTATAAATACGAAAAAATACTGATTTATAGGAAATAAATGATAGCAACTGTATGAAAAATAAATATTCTTAATGGTAATAATGCGTTATATGACCAGTAAAGTATTTTGCATTCATTTTGTTGATTTTCTGTGCTTTAAATGGTATTGATCAATATTCCATATAAGGTCATTTGGAACTATGACGTCATATAGCTCTCAAAGTATTTTGCATTCATTTTGTTGAGTTTCTATGCTTTTAAATGGTATTGATAAATATTCCATATACGATCATTTGGAACTATGACCTCATATAGCTCTCAATATGGCGACTCCCATATCCGTTTTAGAATAACCTTACAATGGTCATATCATTTTTGTTATCATCCGATTATTTCACCTTTTCCCGAGTTTTCAAAACCCTATCGGATCACTAAAGTTGAAAAAATTATGGAAATGCGTTTTTATTTCAATATTGTAGATACATTTTGCACCTGATTGAACAACACATATTTTGTATTTGATTAATGTTATTAATATCATTGCTGTAACAAACTCATAAATAATCTATTTCTTTGTTTTATATTTTCAGATTTATAAAAGAAGGAGACAATGGAAAAATAAAATAAAATAACTACATATATCATATATGTCAATATAACAGTTTATGAACTAAAAGCAATAAATACCATGCGTTGTCGAGGCGATTATTGACAGTTAACTGATTTGTTTCTTAAACACACAAATAAATAAATACGATTTTAATCCATAATCCAAATGGAAATATGCCGTTGTGTTTCTATGTACAGTCATATTCCAAACAACATTTGACTAACAGCTTTAACACTTGGCATACATATTCATCACTGCTCAACCACATTTGACAAGCAGAATTATCCCCACTTTTATAATTAGAATTTCAGGTACAATTGGGAATGTAGTCATATTCCCAATACCAATTGTCAGAAAGCTTTTACTCTTGGCACACATATTCATCATCATTACACAACCACATTTGGTGACAGTACCCTATTGCAAAAACCGGTCTGATTGGCGGAAAAAGTATATGGAAACCCCAATGCCTAATGGATACATAAGCCTTATTTTGATTGGATGATAGACTAGGTGGGACATTCAATTAGGTTAACTTGAATTTGTTATTTATTTCTGATTATTATTAACATAGCTTTCATTTGTATGATTTAGCTCTATGATATAGCAGAATAAAAAGGAAAGAGGGTGACTTAAATAAATTTATTTGGGGATTCCCTCAAAGTGTAGGGTCATGTCCTTCGGACATGTAGAAGTGGCACTAAACATAGGTCAACCCCTAACACGAAGTTCCTGTATACGTGCATCTAAGCTTTATCAGTGTAACAGGGTAAGCAACAGTAAGCCTGTTTTTTTTGTTTTCATGTCAGATGGGAAAACATTAAACAGTAAGTCTATGGAAAATGCAATAGTGGTCTATGACCATTTGACAAGCACCATAACTATGCTATACATTTTCACTGGGCCTT
Source organism: Cyrtodaria siliqua (assembly GCA_037043455.1). Lineage (NCBI taxonomy): Eukaryota > Metazoa > Mollusca > Bivalvia > Adapedonta > Hiatellidae > Cyrtodaria > Cyrtodaria siliqua. Next base: position 3,288 of record JAWPHD010003760.1, read on the forward strand.
GTAGGCGGTCGTGTCAGATTTACAGTATATTTTGTTTCTTACATTAGCTTACCTAGATATATGCCCTATCGATTAGGAAATATTTCATCAATTAACAAAATGCGCGGATTGAATGAATGTTTACACGGAACAAAGAAAGATACAGAATGAGTACACTACTTCACGCGACCAGTACGGAGTGAATAGTTTACCGTTGTTTTATTTCAGTATTTCAACAAATTATAATTTATAAAACAACTTAATAAATGTTGTTGTTTTAAAAGATATTTATGAAATAAAATACAGTACACATTTATATGTTTATATACAGTTTGTTACCTTAAAAGCGATAAATTTGAAGTTTTTTATATTGTAGTGCCAGGCGATTTTTACTACTATCGCGTATGAATACATTTTACGATTTGCCTTGAAAGGAAATCGTAGTAAATAAGCCACATCTCTGTATTCTGACTTTAACGTGGCGTAATTTGGTTTGAGCTACAATCAGAAACGTATACAAAATAAAGTAAAACATGTAATAAATAGGATATTAAAAATGTAATAAACAGATTATTTAACTGCTGAGTTCGATTATTAGGAAATCCTTCACTCGATGGTAAGTGTACATACGCTTGCCATCTCGTGAAGGATTCCTTATAATCGAACGCAACAGTTAAATAATCTCTATATCTCTTATTCTCTATATTGTTCTATGCTATCGTAATGCTTCATACTTTATATCAATGCTGAGCTCTCTAAAAATCATCTCAAATGAGTCTATTATTGCAATACTAGTAAATGAAACTAATAACAAATAAAGTTGAGGATACTGAATGAATGAATGAATGGTGTTTTACGGCACGTCGACACATAAATAGGTCATATTGTGCGCAAAAACTGATTGAATGATGATGAAATGAAGGATTATTTAAAAATTAATGCAAACATTTAAAGATAAAAATATTCAAATATAAGGGATGATATGGTAGTAATACAAAGTATATATGTAAATCAACAAATGCCCGAAAACGGGTATATAAAAAAGTAATTATATACAAGAACATATTATAATGATTTATATAGTCTGACTTCCTTAAGGAAATCTAAAACTAGACTAAAATCTATAGTATTAAATAACTCGTTCATAGTATTAACATTGTAGTACCTTTGACGCATAGGATCAAAGTCTACACATTCCAACAATATGTGTTTGACCGTTAACGGTGCAAAGCAGGGTATACATTCTGGCAATGGCTCACCTTGTAATAAATATGAATGAGTATAACGTGTATGCCCTATTCTGCACCGAGCTAGGACAACTTCCTCTCGACGAATGGGTCTACTAGAAGAGCGCCATTCTCCGAGTAACGGTTTAATTGAATGGAGTTTATTGTTAACTGACAAATCCCAAGTGGCTTGCCAAGAGTTACGAATATATGTGTTAATACATCTTTTAAAATCAGTATAAGGTAATTTGGTATTAGATATATGTAAATCTAATGCTGCCTTGGCAGCACTATCAGCTCTATCATTACCACGTATTCCTACATGGCTTGGAAGCCAGCAGAAAATAATAACATTATCAATTATAAGAGAATTGTACTTTTCTAAAAGTTGAAGCACAACTGGGTTATCATGTTTCATATTACCCAGTGCTTGAAGAGATGAAAGGGAATCAGAAAAGATTACAAAATGGTCATCATCAGATTCCTGAATGTAATTTAAGGCAAGTTCAATTGCCTTAAGTTCTGCTGAAAAGATAGAGGCCTTGTCAGGCAGGCGGCTCTTTATGCTGTGTTTGTGAACAACAGCTGCTGCAGCTACCTTATCTCCATCTTTAGAGCCATCTGTGTATATATGTTGAAAGTTACTGTATTTCGATTTAATTTCATTAAATTTGCTTTGAAAGACAGTAGGGTCTGTACTGGATTTTTACTATTACAAAGGTCGAAAATAATTGTTGGTGTTTCCAAAGTTCACGGTGGAATTTGTGGTACTTTGTACTTGGCAATCAAATTTAGGTCGATTTCAGTGTCTCTTAATTTTGGTTTAATACGAAGACCAAATGGTCGGATGGCCTTCGGTTTTCGATCAAAAAAAGGTTCACAACTAGGATTAAAGACATTATCGAAAGTTGGGTTTGAAGGGTTAGATTTTAATTTAATGGCATATTGAAGGGCTAACTTGTCCCGTCTATGAGACAGTGATGGTTCATTAGCTTCAACATATAGACTTTCGGCTGGTGATGTACGAAAGGCACCTAAGGCGAGTCGTAATCCTTGATTATGTATAGGGTCGAGCATCTGCAAGTATGACTTGCGAGTCGATCCATATACTATTGAGCCGTAGTCCAGCTTGGATCTGATAAGAGATCTATAAAGTTGTAAAAGGACTTTACGATCTGCTCCCCAGTTAGTGTTTGCAACAACTTTAAGTAAATTAAGAGCTTTAAGGCATTTGGCCTTCAAGTATTTAAGGTGTGGTATAAACGTTAATTTACGGTCGAAAATAAGACCAAGGATGAGGATACTGTAAGCCCCTACCAAACTGTTAGGAAGCAGCTGGTATGAATGTGACATTTGACGCTTTTCATTGAACTTCAATTGTCCATTACATTTTAGACATAATAAAATAATGTCGTCTCTGTGTAGTTGAAATGGCGTATGTGTTACCACCCCCGGTATCCGGATAAAACCACGTCTGAGCGATACGATGAACTCGGATCACCCGCCAGTGAACATATTTCCTAGTTGTGTCTAAAAAGTAATGTTTGTGGACACGTAAACGTATTTTTGAGCGGCATTTGTTTGTTAATATTTACACTCTTCAAAAAAAATGATAATAATATATGGAGTTTGGTATATTGTTAATTATAAAACCCATTTTCTATGCGGAAGTCTGTTGATAAATTGCAGAAAACTGTTTCTTTCTTTCTTTATTAGCAATTTTTAATATCTTTTAAACGGATTTACAGGCACCCATCCTTCCTCTAGATAACATCATAATTTGCATGCGTTAAAGCACCCGAGTATGAATGAAGCATTGCGTGATCTATGGGTGGTGTCACAATTTAGGGTACGGTTGACGGCTGATAAATAAAATGGTGATACGGATCGGAGTTCGGATAAAACGAACAATGGCGAATATTATAGGATTTCATTATTATTGTCATATTGCATAGGCGTAGGAGCCGGGGCTGGGTGGGGGCCCTCCCCTCCCCCAGTGTTCAGAGCGGAGGCGGGGAGGGGCAGAGTATGATTTGGCCTACCCCACAGAAATTTGAGGTAAAACATGGCTAGCATGAAAAGTGCACACCTACCGCACCCCTCCTCCCATATTTTAAACATAAAACATACCTTTTTGTGCTTTTATTGCTTGGTCATTTTTTTTAACTAACACGGTATATACACAATAGTGATTTATTATGTCAGACATCATCATTACTTTAAATGCCGATACATACAAAATGTTAAACTTTCTGTAACGAAGAGGAGTAATATCGTTTGCCATCAGATTCCAGTTCTGGACAAGAAAGCTATAAAAAAAAGTATAAGCTACTGGATGTTTGATTGATTAACCAAGATTATTATATATCAATATATTTTACTAATCATAATATGGAAATTTTAGACGGAATTAATTAGATGGAATTGAGAAAGATGTGCATTTTATATTTATTTCAATACATTTCATTAGAAACAAATATGAAATTAAAAAAGACAATTTTACTCGGAAACTAAAATGAAAATCCGCAAGTGAAGAGGTATAGATACAGTTAAGTGAAGAGGTATAGGTACAGTCACAGACCTAATAACTAATAATTAATATGTCTGTGGTACAGTATAATCGGTTTTGTTGTTTTCAAATTTAAAAAATCCGCAAACAGGTAGTAAATAGCTTTCTGATGAGTAATACATGCATTTAAATTAATTATAGGCTATATTAGCGGAACATAATATTTTAGCTGTAAATAGAACTACCCGCGTCGTTTAAATCAGTCGAAAAACTATATTTTGCAGCCTTAATACTTATTTTATAATAGGGCTATTTTTTTTGTAAAAACGTTGATGCTGGGGCAGAATGCAATTTAAAAACCTCAAAGGGTAACATGGAAAACTGAGGTCAATCCGTGAAGTGAATCGGCTTTTTACTAGCGGAAGTTATAAACGCACAGCCGAAACGACGTCATAGCAACGACGTCAATAGCAACGTCGTCAACACCATTCAATAGTAACGCTCGTTCAAGCAACATGGATTATACTTCTGAAGACGTTTACGAACTAGTTGTTTATTCCGGTGTAATGTATAAGAAGCTTCGAGGTGAGTGTTACTTTTGATGTTGGATGCAGACACGACATAACACATTTACAATTTGTCTTGCTATGTGTGGAATAGGTTACCCGGTGATAGTCACCCCCATGACTCAATCAATGGGTATGACAAATCAACTACTAATTCCTTTAGACTAATAAGGGACCTTTAAAGGGGCATTGCATTAAAATACCTGACTAACACTTTTATATTTTACCGCTCACCTATCGGGTTTGGAGGACAACATGAGAGTTTATTCTTCTGAACAATTGCTAAACTCGGAATAAACAAATAGCATGTGTGTCCGTTTGGGAAATGGCGAGATAGTTTTCCTATTCTTTAAGCGTTAGTCAACCATTCTGCGTATGGGAATTTTATTTCTACAAGAAAACCTAATCTTTCACTAATAATAATTAATATTCACATGTAATAATTAAAATAAATCTATTTTAAACGTGGCCAGGACAGTAAATACGCTGCGTCTAAAACTGTATTTTAAAAAAAAACTAAATCATTAAATAGTGTTAGTGATCATGGTAAGCTTAGCAAACGTGTTTCCCAACACTTATTGCTATAGATAATAAACGAGCTTTATTCATTTAGACAAATAATGCGCCTTTCAACTTCAGTAATTCTTTCTCATTACTTAATTGGTGAACAACTGCTATAAAATTAATTTATGAGGGCCATTAAATAGCTATAACAATTTTTAAATAAATATGTTTGTTAAATTAAATCTTTCTAATATGTCTGTACATTCTGGGAATTCAAATTATGAACCGGCATACACTACTTAATCGGGTTACACTCGATGTGCGCGCTAATCTGATTCTGTCCCAGTTATACATTGATAAGATACATCTTCTGTTCATCAAGTGTGTGTTTGTGCATGTATGCGTGCTTGCGTACAAGCGCGTGTGCATGCGTGTGTGCGCGTTTAAGAGAGGTGGGAGCGAGGTTGGCCAAAAGTAGCGAAAATATTACCCATCGAAAAAAGACAAGCATATACTAATAGTCTGTACATTCTTGATCAAAACTAACTCTCAATATAGCAATTTTAAATATATTAATATTAGTTACACAGATGGTGTATGTAATAGTCCAATACACCCTGCTAGAAATATGTGCAACGGATTTATCACCATTTCGAGTGGTGTCTAAACAGTATTTGTAGAAATCATGGCAATTATAGTACACAAAAGTTATTTCCCTTAGATTGCATTTAACAATGTAAAATGTTCTGCGACTGGGGTCGGGCGCTCTTCGGTTTGAGGAAAGATTGACGAAACATGAGCTTATATCGGCCCAAAGAAGCATTCTGACGTACATCTTAAACGATATGACTGGCGCATATTGCAATTAATTTGAATTTTCAAAATAGCTGAATGGATTTGTAAATGGGTCACCTGTTTTCGCGGATGATCAAATATTGAATATATAAAACCAGGGTGTTCATCCTGATAAAAAGGAAACATAGAAGTCATAGAAAAAGAATGTTTAATCGTGAGTTTCTTCAGCTGTCCGCCATTTTTATTTCATTTTTCAGTTTGCTTTAGTATTACCGGTCGCCGGCGGGTAATATCATTAATATGGTCTGGTACACATGGGCTCAATCAAAAGCGGAGGATTTAAAAAAAAAAGGTGATAATTAGAGATTAATACATGGGTGATGCGTTATTGCCCGTCATATCGGCCCGAGACCCCAATATCGGCCCGAAGGCTTTAGCCTGAGGGCCGATATTGTCCGAGGGCCGATATGACGGGCAATAATGCATCACCCATGTTTTCATCTTTTTATCATATAGGCCTATATACGCATTTTCTCATATACACTAGTCAAAATTGCTAACCGATCACTTGTTATTTTCTTATTTATTTGTCTCAGAAAAAAATAATATATGTGAAATTGGAAATAAATGTATTGAAAAATGTTCTATAAGTAATCACATCAGTAAAGCAAAGTATTTTATGAATTTCAAAGAAGTTTATTTTATCGAAATTCATAGATACCAGTAATTTCAAAATTTACAAAAATCGATATCGCGTATGACCGCCGTTTGCGCGTACAACAGCTAAACAGCGTTGTCGCATGGAATTTATGTAGTTATGTAGAAAACGCTGAGGTATGTTATTCCAAACATTGACTATGTCCCTTGTGAGGTCAGCAATATGTTGTTGCCTTGGTAACTGTCGCACACAACGGTCGATTTCGTCCCACACATGTTCGATTGGATTTAAATCCGGACTACATTGCGGCCACTCCATTGTTCGAATGTTGTTGCCCTGAAGTAGCTGATGGGTAGTTCTTGCAATATGGCAAGGTGCATTGTCTTGCATGAATGTCATCCCACGGTTAGCGCGAATATGGGGAATAAGCGTTGGTCGAAGTATTTGTTGCTGGTAGTGGTCTGCGTTCAGGTTTCCTCGAACAACCACCATATCAGTTTTAGTGTGCAAACTAATACCTCCCCAAACCATCACTGACCCTCCTCCAAAATGAGCTATTTCGTTGACGCAATTATCCGAATATCGTTCCCCAAGTCGTCGATAAATTCGCTCTCTACCGTCGGACTTCTGAAGATTAAATCTGGACTCATCTGTAAAGGCGACATTTGCCCAGTCTGCTCTGGTGAACCTCAAATGCCTTCTGGCCCACTGAAGACGAATTCGCCGGTGTCTTCCAGTCAATACTAATCCCACAAAAGGTCTTCTCGCTCTCAATCCCATGATCCGTAGTCGATTTCGTACTGTTTGATCACTCAAGTTTCTATTATGGACGCCTATTAAACGTCTGGCAGTATCAGTCGCTGTTATTCTTCTATTACGAAGGTGGGTTACAAGGATGTAGCGATCTTGACGCTGCGTTGTCACACGTCTTTTTGGCCTTCGGTGAAGGTCATCAACACTTCCGGTGCGATTGTACTTGAGCCAAAGGTAGTGAATTGTTGAAAAACTTCTGTTGACTGTTCTGGCTACCTATACATATAAAACAACTCATGCTTGCGACTTTTTCAGAAATAATGAACATGGTTAGACAGAATCATGTACGAACGAACAAACGAAGAGACGGACGGACGGACGGACAGACAAGTAAACTTATGAATAAACTAACCTGCCGGAAGGATGAGGAATATTATAATACACAATACTGGACTTGAAAAAGAGAAAATAAAACGTAGAAAATCGATTAAATAAATTAATAAAAATGAACAAATTACGCAATGTCCTTTACCTGCCGAATCGAAGTACCAGCAATAATCATACCGACGGCCCGTCCACGCTCTTCCGTTGTCATGCGACGCATTTTTTATTTAATTTTTAGTAAGTTTTTGTTTGGGATTGAAACGATAAACAATTCCGAGAACACAAACACATGTTCAAATCTTACCTCGTGCAGCACGGGAGAATAATGCGATTTCGCGCCAAAATAAGCCACGAGACCGGAAGTGCGGATTTTGCAGTTACAAAGTGTATTGATTGTTTTGTTTGCTGCTCATATTTATTTGTATGAAATATCAACTCAAAATATACAATATTTGATATAATATTCCAAATAATAAAATAACCGGTTAGCAATTTTGACCAGTGTATATACGTATTTTCTCTATATTAAACCGTGTTATTTTTGTAATATATATAATGTGAATTAAATTAATTTCAGTTGAACCGATGAGCCAAATCACACATTTCCAAATAGATATAGGCCTAGATTTTTACGTTTTCTAAAAAAAATGTTTCTAGTGCACCATTTTACCAGCGGAAAAATGTTTAAATATCGGTTATTCTTACTGATTAAGCTTTTTAAAATAATATGACATACTGTACTGTACACATAATCAAGCGTTACGATTGTAATATTAAGATAAAGTGTTTACCTTTACTGAGTATCTGTTTAAATCCGCTGTTTATTTACATTCGTTGTGACGTTACAGTATGGTTTAAAAAGGTGACGTCATGTAACGTTCGTTACGTCATCGTAAACAGGAAAGAAAATCAGGGGCGCAGCCAGGTGGAAGGTCGGAAGCCGGTACCGTTCCATTTTCCCCCCTTATATTCAGTAGTGTTATTAAGGGTAAAAAAAGCAATTCTATAGAAAGCAATCGCCAATACTCGTAACGATCATGTGACCGGTTATTGGCCCAGTCAGGTGACCGGGCCAATAACGGTCAGGTGACAGGGCTAATATGGATATGCATTTTCGGCCCGGTCACATGACCTCAATTTGGCGTATCGGACCGCATTTCGAATACGGCTCATTTCTCGAGAGGGGGTCCCAAAGGGGGTGTGTGTTCACGTGATCACGTAAAATAAAAACAAGGATCACGTCTTCACGTAAAAATAGCAGAACTTTCACATTTCACGTTAAATGTGGATGAGCAGACGTGAAGCGCTATAGGCTCGAGCTTCCCTAGTACAATGTGTGGGTTGCAACAACAACAAAACAAGAGGTCAATGACCTTGAAGCTCTACTGATTGATTTTGATTTCAGGAAGTAGTGAATACAAACTTGTTTTTTGAAAATATTTTTAGCCGACCTGAAAATTTGCTAGGATCAATTAGACATCAAGAGCAACATTCCTGTGAAGTTTCATGAAAATCCGTCAAGTAGTTTCAGAGGAGTAGTCGCTACAAGTTTTCATTATATAAACTATGTAAACAAAGATGGCCGCTGACAGCCATGTTTAACATCGAATCAAAACGATTTTTGACAAGGATCAACATCATGTCATGCTGATCATTTTAGAAAAAGTCCCATATCAATATCACTTATAGTTTTCAAGAAGTAGTCGCTACAATCTTGTATTTTGAAAATCTGATTTTAGCCATGGCGGACATCTTGAATATCCGGCCGACCGAAAATTTTGCTGGGATCAATTAGACATCATTGGCAACATTTCTGTAAAGTTTCATGAAAATCCGTCAAGAAGTTTCAGAGGAGTAGTCGCTACAAGTTTTCATTATATAAAACTATGTAAACAAAGATGGCCACTGGGAGCCATGTTTAACGTCGAATCAAAATAATGTTCGACTCGGATAACCATCATGTCATGCTGATACTTTTAGAAAAAGTCCCATATCAATATCACTTATAGTTTTCAAGAAGTAGTCGCTACAAACTTATTTTTTAAAAATCTATTTTTAGCTGTGGCGGCCATCTTGAATTTCTGGCCGATCTGAAATATCGCTAGGATCAATAAGACATTAAGAGTAACATTCCTGCAAAGTTTCATGAAAATCCGCCAAATAGTTTCAGAGGAGTAGTCGCTACAAGTTGTTACTATATAACTCTATGTAAACAAAGATGGCCGCTGGCAGCCATGTTTAACGTCGAATCAAAACGATTTTTGACAAGGACCAACATCGTGTCATGCTGACCATTTTAGAAAAAGTCCCATATCAATATCACTTATATTTTTCAAGAAGTAGTCGCTACAACTTGTTTCATGAAAATCCGTCCAGTAGTTTCAGAGGTGTAGTCGCTACAAGTTTTCATTATATAACTCTATGTAAACAAAGATGGCCTCTGGCAGCCATGTTTAACGTCGAATCAAAACGATTTTCTACAAGGACCAACACCATATCATGCTGATCATTTTAGAAAAAGTCCCATATCAATATCACTTATAGTTTTCAAGAAGTAGTCGCTACAAACTTGTTTTTTAAAAACCTATTTTTAGATTTGGTGGCCATCTTGGATTTCACATCAACATGAATTTTTGCTAGGATCAACTAGATTTCATTGGCAACATTTCTGTAAAGTTTCATGAAAATCCATTCAGTAGTTTCAGAGGAGTAGTCGCTACAAAAAATTTTTTACGGACAGACAGACGGACAACGGACGCCGCACCACGGCATAAGCTCTGCTGATCTCTGATCAGTCGAGCTAAAAACAACAAAACAAAACCACACACAATCACACACAAACTTGAGCCGTCAGATATATTCGGAGACTTTCAAATTGACCCCATTAACAAAAATACAAACAATAAACTCAAACGGAGGAATAGCTTCTGCCATTCTGCAGCGGTATGAAGTCCAAAAACAAGCAGGTACGATTCTCGCGCGCTATTAGATCTGCGTGCACCTAGCGGTATTATGTTGTACTACCGAGACCATCATACAAATAGTAATAGATTTGGAATCCAGTCAAGGGAGACCACTTTTGTCAGCAAACTGTATTATACTAGTTCCAGGCCGACCAGTGGTACTTGTAATGTAGTGAAACTGTCGGCATACCACCAGTCTATACTGCCTATACTGTATTTGATACACGACTCGGCTGATTATAGTGTCCCCGGGGATTCCTCGTGCCAGATGTTCGCGCAAGTACGAAAGTTCAGCTCTCGTGGGAGGAGGAGGGACACCAAAAAGACTGAAAAGGACGCAAAAATATTGTTTGTTTCACGTGTCACGTTTTTAAAAACACTCCGATCACGTTTTCACGCAAAACCCCTTTGGGACCCACTCGAGAGCTTTATTGTAGGGTAATTTTGTGCATATTGCGGGCCAAAAATGCGTATACACTGTATATAGAGTATGATAAATGACTATATGACATATATAGGTACAGTCGAACCTCGATAATTCGAAGTCAGCGGGACCATAGGGATATGTTCGAGCTATCGGTGGCTTCGAGGCATCGAGGTTACGATAAAAACCAAAATATCTATCCGAATTTGTGTACCACCCGAAATAGTGTTACTTGTGTACGTGATGTATTGTTCTCGGTATGTTTTTTTATGTTCATGCATGTTTGTTTAAACCTCATAACGGATATATAACAGGTAATTGTTACACTGAAAATACAAGACAAACTGCAATAATGTGTTTGTTTTATCATTTATTTAAAGAAATATCACAATAATAGATTTTAACATACATTCCGGAAGTCCGAATAATGAGAACAAGGTAAGACTGGTTTCGGTACATACAATTGAATAGAATAGACAATAGCGTAGCACATAATTCACTGTTGAAATATCTTACTAAACATACGTTTTTGTTTATATAGTTCTTTTATTTAAAAAAGTTTGTAATGAGTGATTGCTTTGCACACGACTTCATCAATTCATCTTTCACAACTTTGTCGTGTATATATCCCCCCATTACCGGGTCCTTCACTAGACTGCTCGGCCTGTAGTAGATTATATGCGATTGACATTTTGAATTTAATATGAAGACGTTATGAAAACCGTTTCCTTATATACACATGTAGCCGTTAAATTTCTAATCAGTAATCACTCGCGAAATGCTCTTCTCTAATTTAAACGTGAACACACTTTATCTTAATTATTGTTTTATTTTTATTAAACCAATCAACAAATGTAATTTAATTAGAAAATCAAAAGTGTTTATCGTAATTAACAGTAAACGAAGTTCAATAAACATACTCGGGAATTGCTCTTATCTAATTAAAAAGTGAACACACTTTATTTTAATTATTGTTTTATTTTTATTAAAACCAATCAACATACATTATTTAATTAGAAAATCAACCGTGTTTTAACAGTAAACGAAGTTCACTAAATATAAATTGTATCTGTCTATTATCGCTTTTCAATCATAAATGTTCGCACCTTTAACAACCAACTTTATCTGTTTTCGCACTATGATCGAACTTGCTACAAACAAATGCAAACGCGTCGATTACAATTAATATGGCCGACGTCGCATGGCGACGGATCATCACCTTCGATTAAGCGAGGTTTAAATTCACACAAAAATGGATCTTCGGACCGTAAAAAGTATTCGAGCGAGCCGGGGTATTCGAGAAATAATATTCGAATAATCGAGGTTAAATTACATTGAATTATATAGGAGTTGTGTCGGGACCGGAAAATGTGTTCGAATTACCGATGGTATTCGAATTACCGGTGTTCGAGCTATCGAGGTTCGACTGTATATATACCCGCATTATGGTTGATACACATGGTTCCAGTACAAGTGAAACACAGATTAAAAACGTATTGTCCTCATTCTGGAAGATAATACCGCCGATCCTTGCATTTAAGGACTATTGATTGTCCAACTTTATAAAAAAAATAGAATGGATTGGGTATGATCAAGTGAAATTAGCCACCAAATGCATAACTTGGGCATGAGCAATGTAAACCGTATAATACATGACAGTAATTCAACACTATTGAGGTGAACATATTACAAAACGAATACTTATATGGCTTTTAGACAATCAAACATAACCAAACGTTTTTGCATATACAATGCAACTGAGTATATATTGTGTATTGTTTATTATGAAACACAAAGCAAAACCAAACTTTAAGACAATGCATAGATAATGCAGATGTGTATATGCAATTATTGTATATACACATCTGTATTATCTATGTCAAAAAATAAAAAAACAAACGTTATAACATGATATTTCCCTTTACTTACACAAAATTTAAAACTTTTGTAATGATTAGTTATTGGAAAATAATATCCATTCGAATTTCTAATGCTTTGTATACAAATACACTAAGTTTTTTCAATTTGTTTTTATTTTCGCAGTTTATTAGCTCTTTTCCAATAATATTTATCAATGTAATTTAATCTAATACCGTTATAATTTGTGCACTCTATTATAAAATGATACTCGTCTTCTATCTTGTTACAAACTCTACCTACCTCAATTTCTAAATTATGGGAGGTAAGTCTCAATCTGGATAACGCTTGTCTAAATTTTGGTATATTTATACAGGTGCTTAAGACTAAAAGTATCACATACGTTTCTGTAAAAAATAGCTCTTGACTGTTCTGAACGTGTCAGTGTTAATATCAGCCCTGTATCATCCCTGAGGCCCTAGCTTTTTCCTCGAGATATAATTCCGTTAAACTTTGGTATATTATGCGACATACCCGGCTTAGGGTTTGATTTATTCTTAATAATGGTATATCGCACACTTTTCCACAATTTTGAGATCATATGGGCAGGAATTATATCATGACGGCTGAAAACACCACATGCTTCTGATTGACAAACTATTGTATATTGTGTGATATATCACATTTAGAGATAGATTATTTGGATTTGATATAAGATTGTGTTAACGTCAATTTTAATTCTAACATGGCAGATGCTATTTTCAGTATACACAAGCAATTACAACAGTCGAGTAAAATATACCATTAAAATAAAGTGGGTGGGGTAAATCAGCATCTCTTTTAACGTATTTTGGTCATATTGTGTATATTATAAACTGATACACTGTTTGTAATTCAATAAGATGTGATGTTTGTATATCAGGTGTATGTATGCCAGTCATTTAAATGACTTTTGATATAATAAATAAAACCAAAGCACATATAGCTATCTTTTTCTGTAATAAAATGATGGGTCTTTAACATTTTTAATTGTTAACTCTTTTAGATGAACACCAACCTATAATTTTTATCACATTGATTTAATTCTCTATTACAAAACACTTTATTACAAAAAAAGAGTATTATATCTATAAGTTTCTATAAGTTTGCCTTGCCCAAAATTTGCCCGAAAATGCAATTTTCTGTGATTTTTTTTGTTTCATTACAAGGTGTGTTGAAATTGAACAATTCAAAGATTTCTCCTATTTTTATCATTTTAAGGGTTTTCTTACTCTTGTATTGATTTGCTTCTTTTTTTTTTATCTAAAATATTCTAAATATTCTAAAGTCATACCCAATTTTCAGCTGATTCTGAATTTAAAACCCCACTTCGGGCTTTGAGGGTGTATTAACTAAAGATTAATATTGCTAACAAGTTAAATCACCAACACATCGATTGATTATTTTTCCAGAAACTAACAAGTAATATGTTAGTCTTCATAAAAATCAGGGACATTAAAAATTCTTGTTATATTGATATTCACCAGAGGGCACCCTTAAATCGACACTTCCTCACTTACAGTGGGAGCTCGACTTATGAGGAAATGTCTATTCTTACGGATGGCGGGAGGTGTACAGTACTGGTTCCACCCAGGAAAAATGGGTGGTCTGCCTCCACCACGAACAATCGACCGTCATATATAAACTGAAAAAACAACAATATATGCATCTAACATCATAGACAAAATTTCGGATCCCTGTGGCCTACTTCGGACGAAATAAAGTCACGTCCGTCTTCGTTACAACATGCGTATCTTGCTTCTTTCTCGCATTATTTTTACCAAATTTCACCAGAATTTTCCTTCTATGCATCTAACGTCATGTTCAAAGTTTCGGATGACTGTGACCTACTTTCGACGAAATATAGCTCACATCCGGCCCCGCTACGACATGAATCCCCCACTATTAATGACATTAATTTAATATCTCTTGGGATAGACATTAGTGTTGGTCAAATTCAAAATCAGGACCTTTATAATATGGCTCGACAAGTAGGCCGTGGGCTTCTAGTCTGTTTATATATTTTATCCGGATTCTTTATTACAGGACTTAACAAGGCCCTTGACCAGCAAGGCTATGTTCATGTACCAAGCATTCCAAAGAGAAAGTCACCTCGGTTTACTGTTCTCACTGAGCAGTACAACATAAGCTACTGCACGTGCGGCAAGTGTAGTGTATCACATGCGTATCGGGTAAGGCAAAAAGTTATTTACATCAGTTCAAACTCGGCCGACGATGCTCTACTTCCATGTACTAGTGAACAGATGGCTGGGCATAATGCGATCAGTTGCACAACCAATGCAAACCAATATGCTGATTCTGATGGCCTGGCTGTCACCAACAACGCGACTGGTTCAAGCAGACGACTGATCGAAAGACCCGCAATACTACACTTGCCAACAAGGAACAACATACTCACGATGATTGCCATGTTGCATGCATCCAAACAAAGGTCCAGGAGATCAAGACTACAACAGACGGCATTGATGATCAATATGATGATGCTGGTTCCCCGGCTGGCAGCAAAGCAAACGACTGGTTTCCAGGGCGACTACACCACAACCGAGCATGATTATCTGTCTGCTAATGGAGACTGTCAGGTTGCCAACAGTCAGGTAATCAAGTACAACACAATCTCCAATAATAATCAGTATGGCCATGCAAGTTTCCATAACATCATTAGCCACATCAATGGAATCGTAATCCAATGTACCTCCACCGCAAATGATGACCAATATGCTGGTGATGCCGACGGTCGAACGAATTATCAGATGGTTAAGTACACAACAACCGCAACTCAAGACCAAGATGCTGGTGATTCTTTACCGGTTGCCACTAACCTGGCGACTGACGACGAGACACACTACCCCACAACCGCTATCGATGACATATATGCTGATTATGCCGTCCAGGATGCCAGCAGCCAAGCGATTGGACAGGAGGAAAACAAGTGCAACACCGTCGACAACGATAAGCAGTATGTCGATACTGTTTTCCGGGGCCAATATGCGATCAGTTGCACAACCAGTGAAAACCGATATACTAATTCTGATGGCCTGGCTGCCACCAACAAGACGACTGGTTCAAGTAGGCGACTGATCAAAAGACCCGCAATACTACACTTGCCAACAAGGAACAACATGCTCACGATGATTTCCTTGTTGCACGCAACCAAACGAAGGTCCAGGAGATCAAGACTACAACAGACGGCATTGATGATCAATATGATGATGCTGGTTCCCCGACTGGCACCAAAACAAAGGACTGGTTTCCAGGGCGACTACACCACAGCCGAACATGATCATCTATCTGCTAATAAAGACTGTCTGGTTACTAATAGTCAGGTAATCAGGTACAACACATTCTCCAATAATAATCAGTATGGTCAGGCAAGTTTCCATCACATCATTGGCCACATCAATGGAATCGTAATCCAAAGTACTACCACCGCAAATGATGACCAATATGCTGGTGATGCCGACGGTCGAACGAATTATCAGATGGTTAAGTACACCACAACCGCAACTCAAGACCAAGATGCTGGTGATACTTTACCGGTTGCCACTAACCTGACGACTGACGACGAGACACACTTCACCACAACCGCCATCGATGACATATATGCTGATTATGCCATTCAGGATGCCAGCAGCCAAGCGATTGGGCAGGAGAAGAAAAAATGCACCACCGTCGACAACGATGAACAGTATGTCGATACTGTTTTCCCGGGCCAATATGCGATCAGTTGCACAACCAATGAAAACCAATATGCTGATTCTGATGGCCTGGCTGCCACCAACAAGACGACTGCTTCAACAGGCGACTGATCGGAAGACCCGCAATACTACACTTGCCAAAAAGGAACAACATGCTCACGATGATTTCCTTGTTGCACGCATCCAAACGAAGGTCCAGGAGATCAAGACTACAACAGACGGCATTGATGATCAATATGATGATGCTGGTTCCCCGGTTGGCAGCAAAACAAACGACTGGTTTCCAGGGCGACTATACCACAACCGAACATGATTATCCATCTGCTAATAAAGACTGTCAGGTTACTAACAGTCAGGTAATCAAGTACAACACTCTCTCCAATAATAATCAGTATGATCATGCAAGTTTCCATAACATCAGTGGCCACATCAATGGAATCGTAATCCAATGTACCACCACCGCAAATGATGACCAATATGCTGGTGATGCCGACGGTCGAACGAATTATCAGATGGTTAAGTACACCACAACCGCAACTCAAGACCAAGATGCTGGTGATACTTTACCGGTTGCCACTAACCTGACGACAGACGACGAGACACACTACCCCAAAACCGCCATCGATGACATATATGCTGATTATGCCGTCCAGGATGCCAGCAGCCAAGAGATTGGGCAGGAGAAGAACAAGTGCACCACCGTCGACAACGATGAGCAGTATGTCGATACTGTTTGCCGGGACCAATATGATGCTGCCGACTGTCCAGCTGCCAACAGTCGCGAGTGTAGTCACGTGATGCAAAGTATCGTGACCACCAGTGATGACGAAGATACTGATGATAGTTACGGAATCCTGTCAGTGTATTCTCGAAGTGAGATACACTCTGCTTTTAGTCCAAGTACCATTAATGATACACCACGGGTGCCAAGGGTATGCTTCTGGCATAGGCTGTTTTGTTGAAGTGGTAAGTATATTATCTTCAATGGAAAAACAAATATTTGCGGACATTGTATCAAACGTACACATTTAACACACGAGTTAAATATGTTGTTTAATACTATTTTATTTAACTACAGGTTTGCGTTATTATGTAATTAAGGAAACAAATAGTTTCATTTGTATTAAATATACACGCGTGCCTAGGCAAATTTTAATAAATATAAACATATTAATACATAAAAAATATAGGATCATTTGAAGGTTATGTTGAAACGGATATGGAAGCCGCCATTTTGAGTGCTGTGACATCACAGTTCTAAATGTCTGGTGCACCACAATACTTATATGGAATATTTATAAATACGAAAAAATACTGATTTATAGGAAATAAATGATAGCAACTGTATAAAATATATATATTCTTAATGGTAATAATGCGTTATATGACCAGTAAAGTATTTTGTATTCGTTTTGTTGATTTTCTGTGCTTTAAATGGTATTGATCAATATTCCATATAAGGTCATTTTGAACTATGACGTCATATAGCTCTCAAAGTATTTTGCATTCATTTTGTTGATTTTCTGTGCTTTAAATGGTATTGATCAATATTCCATATAAGGTCATTTGGAACTATGACCTCATATTGCTTTCAATATGGCGACTCCCTTATCCGTTTTAGAATAACCTTAAAATGGTCATATCATTTTTGTTATCATCCGATTATTTCACCTTTTCCCGAGTTTTCAAAACCCTATCGGATCACTAAAGTTGAAAAAATTATGGAAATGCGTTTTTATTTCAATATTGTAGATACATTTTGCACCTGATTGAACAACACATATTTTGTATTTGATTAATGTTATTAATATCATTGCTGTAACAAACTCATAAATAATCTATTTCTTTGTTTTATATTTTCAGATTCATAAAAGAAGGAGACAATGGAAAAATAAAATAAAATAACTACATATATCATATATGTCAATATAACAGTTTATGAACTAAAAGCAATAAATACCATGCGTTGTCGAGGCGATTATCGACAGTTAACTGATTTGTTTGTTAAACACACAAATAAATAAATACAATTTTAATCCAAATCCAAATTGTATTTCTATGTACAGTCATATTCCAAACAACATTTGACTAACAGCTTTAACACTTGGCATACATATTCATCACTGCTCAACCACATTTGACAGCAGAATTATCCCCACTTTTATAATTAGAATTTCAGGTACAATTGGGAATGTAGTCATATTCCCAATACCAATTGTCAGAAAGCTTTTACTCTTGGCACACATATTCATCATCATTACACAACCACATTTGGTGACAGTACCCTATTGCAAAAACCGGTCTGATTGGCGGAAAAAGTATATGGAACCCCAATGCCTAATGGATACATAAGCCTTATTTTGATTGGATGATAGACTAGGTGGGACATTCCATTAGGTTAACTTGAATTTGTTATTTATTTCTGATTATTATTAACATAGCTTTTATTTGTATGATTTAGCTCTATGATATAGCAGAATAAAAAGGAAAGAGGGTGACTTAAATAAATTTATTTGGGGATTCCCTCAAAGTGTAGGGTCATGTCCTTCGGACATGTAGAAGTGGCACTAAAAATAGGTCAACCCCTAACACGAAGTTCCTGTATACGTGCATCTAAGCTTCATCAGTGTAACAGGGTAAGCAACAGTAAGCCTGGGGTTTTTGTTTGAATGTCTTTGCATGTCAGATGGGAAAACATTAAACAGTAAGTCTATGGAAAATGCAATAGTGGTCTATGACCATTTGACAAGCACCATAACTATGCTATACATTTTCACTGGGCCTTGTAGGCGGTCGTGTCAGATTTACAGTATATTTTGTTTCTTACATTAGCTTACCTAGATATATGCCCTATCGATTAGGAAATTTTTCATCAATTAACAAAATGCGCGGATTGAATGAATGTTTACACGGAACAAAGAAAGATACAGAATGAGTACACTACTTCACGCGACCAGTACGGAGTGAATAGTTTACCGTTGTTTTATTTCAGTATTTCAACAAATTATAATTTATAAAACAACTTAATAAATGTTGTTGTTTTAAAAGATATTTATGAAATAAAATACAGTACACATTTATATGTTTATATACAGTTTGTTACCTTAAAAGCGATAAATTTGAAGTTTTTTATATTGTAGTGCCAGGCGATTTTTACTACTATCGCGTATGAATACATTTTACGATTTGCCTTGAAAGGAAATCGTAGTAAATAAGCCACATCTCTGTATTCTGACTTTAACGTGGCGTAATTTGGTTTGAGCTACAATCAGAAACGTATACAAAATAAAGTAAAACATGTAATAAATAGGATATTAAAAATGTAATAAACAGATTATTTAACTGCTGAGTTCGATTATTAGGAAATCCTTCACTCGATGGTAAGTGTACATACGCTTGCCATCTCGTGAAGGATTCCTTATAATCGAACGCAACAGTTAAATAATCTCTATATCTCTTATTCTCTATATTGTTCTATGCTATCGTAATGCTTCATACTTTATATCAATGCTGAGCTCTCTAAAAATCATCTCAAATGAGTCTATTATTGCAATACTAGTAAATGAAACTAATAACAAATAAAGTTGAGGATACTGAATGAATGAATGAATGGTGTTTTACGGCACGTCGACACATAAATAGGTCATATTGTGCGCAAAAACTGATTGAATGATGATGAAATGAAGGATTATTTAAAAATTAATGCAAACATTTAAAGATAAAAATATTCAAATATAAGGGATGATATGGTAGTAATACAAAGTATATATGTAAATCAACAAATGCCCGAAAACGGGTATATAAAAAAGTAATTATATACAAGAACATATTATAATGATTTATATAGTCTGACTTCCTTAAGGAAATCTAAAACTAGACTAAAATCTATAGTATTAAATAACTCGTTCATAGTATTAACATTGTAGTACCTTTGACGCATAGGATCAAAGTCTACACATTCCAACAATATGTGTTTGACCGTTAACGGTGCAAAGCAGGGTATACATTCTGGCAATGGCTCACCTTGTAATAAATATGAATGAGTATAACGTGTATGCCCTATTCTGCACCGAGCTAGGACAACTTCCTCTCGACGAATGGGTCTACTAGAAGAGCGCCATTCTCCGAGTAACGGTTTAATTGAATGGAGTTTATTGTTAACTGACAAATCCCAAGTGGCTTGCCAAGAGTTACGAATATATGTGTTAATACATCTTTTAAAATCAGTATAAGGTAATTTGGTATTAGATATATGTAAATCTAATGCTGCCTTGGCAGCACTATCAGCTCTATCATTACCACGTATTCCTACATGGCTTGGAAGCCAGCAGAAAATAATAACATTATCAATTATAAGAGAATTGTACTTTTCTAAAAGTTGAAGCACAACTGGGTTATCATGTTTCATATTACCCAGTGCTTGAAGAGATGAAAGGGAATCAGAAAAGATTACAAAATGGTCATCATCAGATTCCTGAATGTAATTTAAGGCAAGTTCAATTGCCTTAAGTTCTGCTGAAAAGATAGAGGCCTTGTCAGGCAGGCGGCTCTTTATGCTGTGTTTGTGAACAACAGCTGCTGCAGCTACCTTATCTCCATCTTTAGAGCCATCTGTGTATATATGTTGAAAGTTACTGTATTTCGATTTAATTTCATTAAATTTGCTTTGAAAGACAGTAGGGTCTGTACTGGATTTTTACTATTACAAAGGTCGAAAATAATTGTTGGTGTTTCCAAAGTTCACGGTGGAATTTGTGGTACTTTGTACTTGGCAATCAAATTTAGGTCGATTTCAGTGTCTCTTAATTTTGGTTTAATACGAAGACCAAATGGTCGGATGGCCTTCGGTTTTCGATCAAAAAAAGTTCACAACTAGGATTAAAGACATTATCGAAAGTTGGGTTTGAAGGGTTAGATTTTAATTTAATGGCATATTGAAGGGCTAACTTGTCCCGTCTATGAGACAGTGATGGTTCATTAGCTTCAACATATAGACTTTCGGCTGGTGATGTACGAAAGGCACCTAAGGCGAGTCGTAATCCTTGATTATGTATAGGGTCGAGCATCTGCAAGTATGACTTGCGAGTCGATCCATATACTATTGAGCCGTAGTCCAGCTTGGATCTGATAAGAGATCTATAAAGTTGTAGAAGGACTTTACGATCTGCTCCCCAGTTAGTGTTTGCAACAACTTTAAGTAAATTAAGAGCTTTAAGGCATTTGGCCTTCAAGTATTTAAGGTGTGGTATAAACGTTAATTTACGGTCGAAAATAAGACCAAGGATGAGGATACTGTAAGCCCCTACCAAACTGTTAGGAAGCAGCTGGTATGAATGTGACATTTGACGCTTTTCATTGAACTTCAATTGTCCATTACATTTTAGACATAATAAAATAATGTCGTCTCTGTGTAGTTGAAATGGCGTATGTGTTACCACCCCCGGTATCCGGATAAAACCACGTCTGAGCGATACGATGAACTCGGATCACCCGTCAGTGAACATATTTCCTAGTTGTGTCTAAAAAGTAATGTTTGTGGACACGTAAACGTATTTTTGAGCGGCATTTGTTTGTTAATATTTACACTCTTCAAAAAAAATGATAATAATATATGGAGTTTGGTATATTGTTAATTATAAAACCCATTTTCTATGCGGAAGTCTGTTGATAAATTGCAGAAAACTGTTTCTTTCTTTCTTTATTAGCAATTTTTAATATCTTTTAAACGGATTTACAGGCACCCATCCTTCCTCTAGATAACATCATAATTTGCATGCGTTAAAGCACCCGAGTATGAATGAAGCATTGCGTGATCTATGGGTGGTGTCACAATTTAGGGTACGGTTGACGGCTGATAAATAAAATGGTGATACGGATCGGAGTTCGGATAAAACGAACAATGGCGAATATTATAGGATTTCATTATTATTGTCATATTGCATAGGCGTAGGAGCCGGGGCTGGGTGGGGGCCCTCCCCTCCCCCAGTGTTCAGAGCGGAGGCGGGGAGGGGCAGAGTATGATTTGGCCTACCCCACAGAAATTTGAGGTAAAACATGGCTAGCATGAAAAGTGCACACCTACCGCACCCCTCCTCCCATATTTTAAACATAAAACATACCTTTTTGTGCTTTTATTGCTTGGTCATTTTTTTTAACTAACACGGTATATACACAATAGTGATTTATTATGTCAGACATCATCATTACTTTAAATGCCGATACATACAAAATGTTAAACTTTCTGTAACGAAGAGGAGTAATATCGTTTGCCATCAGATTCCAGTTCTGGACAAGAAAGCTATAAAAAAAAGTATAAGCTACTGGATGTTTGATTGATTAACCAAGATTATTATATATCAATATATTTTACTAATCATAATATGGAAATTTTAGACGGAATTAATTAGATGGAATTGAGAAAGATGTGCATTTTATATTTATTTCAATACATTTCATTAGAAACAAATATGAAATTAAAAAAGACAATTTTACTCGGAAACTAAAATGAAAATCCGCAAGTGAAGAGGTATAGATACAGTTAAGTGAAGAGGTATAGGTACAGTCACAGACCTAATAACTAATAATTAATATGTCTGTGGTACAGTATAATCGGTTTTGTTGTTTTCAAATTTAAAAAATCCGCAAACAGGTAGTAAATAGCTTTCTGATGAGTAATACATGCATTTAAATTAATTATAGGCTATATTAGCGGAACATAATATTTTAGCTGTAAATAGAACTACCCGCGTCGTTTAAATCAGTCGAAAAACTATATTTTGCAGCCTTAATACTTATTTTATAATAGGGCTATTTTTTTTGTAAAAACGTTGATGCTGGGGCAGAATGCAATTTAAAAACCTCAAAGGGTAACATGGAAAACTGAGGTCAATCCGTGAAGTGAATCGGCTTTTTACTAGCGGAAGTTATAAACGCACAGCCGAAACGACGTCATAGCAACGACGTCAATAGCAACGTCGTCAACACCATTCAATAGTAACGCTCGTTCAAGCAACATGGATTATACTTCTGAAGACGTTTACGAACGAGTTGTTTATTCCGGTGTAATGTATAAAAAGCTTCGAGGTGAGTGTTACTTTTGATGTTGGATGCAGACACGACATAACACATTTACAATTTGTCTTGCTATGTGTGGAATAGGTTACCCGGTGATAGTCACCCCCATGACTCAATCAATGGGTATGACAAATCAACTACTAATTCCTTTAGACTAATAAGGGACCTTTAAAGGGGCATTGCATTAAAATACCTGACTAACACTTTTATATTTTACCGCTCACCTATCGGGTTTGGAGGACAACATGAGAGTTTATTCTTCTGAACAATTGCTAAACTCGGAATAAACAAATAGCATGTGTGTCCGTTTGGGAAATGGCGAGATAGTTTTCCTATTCTTTAAGCGTTAGTCAACCATTCTGCGTATGGGAATTTTATTTCTACAAGAAAACCTAATCTTTCACTAATAATAATTAATATTCACATGTAATAATTAAAATAAATCTATTTTAAACGTGGCCAGGACAGTAAATACGCTGCGTCTAAAACTGTATTTTAAAAAAAAACTAAATCATTAAATAGTGTTAGTGATCATGGTAAGCTTAGCAAACGTGTTTCCCAACACTTATTGCTATAGATAATAAACGAGCTTTATTCATTTAGACAAATAATGCGCCTTTCAACTTCAGTAATTCTTTCTCATTACTTAATTGGTGAACAACTGCTATAAAATTAATTTATGAGGGCCATTAAATAGCTATAACAATTTTTAAATAAATATGTTTGTTAAATTAAATCTTTCTAATATGTCTGTACATTCTGGGAATTCAAATTATGAACCGGCATACACTACTTAATCGGGTTACACTCGATGTGCGCGCTAATCTGATTCTGTCCCAGTTATACATTGATAAGATACATCTTCTGTTCATCAAGTGTGTGTTTGTGCATGTATGCGTGCTTGCGTACAAGCGCGTGTGCATGCGTGTGTGCGCGTTTAAGAGAGGTGGGAGCGAGGTTGGCCAAAAGTAGCGAAAATATTACCCATCGAAAAAAGACAAGCATATACTAATAGTCTGTACATTCTTGATCAAAACTAACTCTCAATATAGCAATTTTAAATATATTAATATTAGTTACACAGATGGTGTATGTAATAGTCCAATACACCCTGCTAGAAATATGTGCAACGGATTTATCACCATTTCGAGTGGTGTCTAAACAGTATTTGTAGAAATCATGGCAATTATAGTACACAAAAGTTATTTCCCTTAGATTGCATTTAACAATGTAAAATGTTCTGCGACTGGGGTCGGGCGCTCTTCGGTTTGAGGAAAGATTGACGAAACATGAGCTTATATCGGCCCAAAGAAGCATTCTGACGTACATCTTAAACGATATGACTGGCGCATATTGCAATTAATTTGAATTTTCAAAATAGCTGAATGGATTTGTAAATGGGTCACCTGTTTTCGCGGATGATCAAATATTGAATATATAAAACCAGGGTGTTCATCCTGATAAAAAGGAAACATAGAAGTCATAGAAAAAGAATGTTTAATCGTGAGTTTCTTCAGCTGTCCGCCATTTTTATTTCATTTTTCAGTTTGCTTTAGTATTACCGGTCGCCGGCGGGTAATATCATTAATATGGTCTGGTACACATGGGCTCAATCAAAAGCGGAGGATTTAAAAAAAAAAGGTGATAATTAGAGATTAATACATGGGTGATGCGTTATTGCCCGTCATATCGGCCCGAGACCCCAATATCGGCCCGAAGGCTTTAGCCTGAGGGCCGATATTGTCCGAGGGCCGATATGACGGGCAATAATGCATCACCCATGTTTTCATCTTTTTATCATATAGGCCTATATACGCATTTTCTCATATACACTAGTCAAAATTGCTAACCGATCACTTGTTATTTTCTTATTTATTTGTCTCAGAAAAAAATAATATATGTGAAATTGGAAATAAATGTATTGAAAAATGTTCTATAAGTAATCACATCAGTAAAGCAAAGTATTTTATGAATTTCAAAGAAGTTTATTTTATCGAAATTCATAGATACCAGTAATTTCAAAATTTACAAAAATCGATATCGCGTATGACCGCCGTTTGCGCGTACAACAGCTAAACAGCGTTGTCGCATGGAATTTATGTAGTTATGTAGAAAACGCTGAGGTATGTTATTCCAAACATTGACTATGTCCCTTGTGAGGTCAGCAATATGTTGTTGCCTTGGTAACTGTCGCACACAACGGTCGATTTCGTCCCACACATGTTCGATTGGATTTAAATCCGGACTACATTGCGGCCACTCCATTGTTCGAATGTTGTTGCCCTGAAGTAGCTGATGGGTAGTTCTTGCAATATGGCAAGGTGCATTGTCTTGCATGAATGTCATCCCACGGTTAGCGCGAATATGGGGAATAAGCGTTGGTCGAAGTATTTGTTGCTGGTAGTGGTCTGCGTTCAGGTTTCCTCGAACAACCACCATATCAGTTTTAGTGTGCAAACTAATACCTCCCCAAACCATCACTGACCCTCCTCCAAAATGAGCTATTTCGTTGACGCAATTATCCGAATATCGTTCCCCAAGTCGTCGATAAATTCGCTCTCTACCGTCGGACTTCTGAAGATTAAATCTGGACTCATCTGTAAAGGCGACATTTGCCCAGTCTGCTCTGGTGAACCTCAAATGCCTTCTGGCCCACTGAAGACGAATTCGCCGGTGTCTTCCAGTCAATACTAATCCCACAAAAGGTCTTCTCGCTCTCAATCCCATGATCCGTAGTCGATTTCGTACTGTTTGATCACTCAAGTTTCTATTATGGACGCCTATTAAACGTCTGGCAGTATCAGTCGCTGTTATTCTTCTATTACGAAGGTGTGTTACAAGGATGTAGCGATCTTGACGCTGCGTTGTCACACGTCTTTTTGGCCTTCGGTGAAGGTCATCAACACTTCCGGTGCGATTGTACTTGAGCCAAAGGTAGTGAATTGTTGAAAAACTTCTGTTGACTGTTCTGGCTACCTATACATATAAAACAACTCATGCTTGCGACTTTTTCAGAAATAATGAACATGGTTAGACAGAATCATGTACGAACGAACAAACGAAGAGACGGACGGACGGACGGACAGACAAGTAAACTTATGAATAAACTAACCTGCCGGAAGGATGAGGAATATTATAATACACAATACTGGACTTGAAAAAGAGAAAATAAAACGTAGAAAATCGATTAAATAAATTAATAAAAATGAACAAATTACGCAATGTCCTTTACCTGCCGAATCGAAGTACCAGCAATAATCATACCGACGGCCCGTCCACGCTCTTCCGTTGTCATGCGACGCATTTTTTATTTAATTTTTAGTAAGTTTTTGTTTGGGATTGAAACGATAAACAATTCCGAGAACACAAACACATGTTCAAATCTTACCTCGTGCAGCACGGGAGAATAATGCGATTTCGCGCCAAAATAAGCCACGAGACCGGAAGTGCGGATTTTGAAGTTACAAAGTGTATTGATTGTTTTGTTTGCTGCTCATATTTATTTGTATGAAATATCAACTCAAAATATACAATATTTGATATAATATTCCAAATAATAAAATAACCGGTTAGCAATTTTGACCAGTGTATATACGTATTTTCTCTATATTAAACCGTGTTATTTTTGTAATATATATAATGTGAATTAAATTAATTTCAGTTGAACCGATGAGCCAAATCACACATTTCCAAATAGATATAGGCCTAGATTTTTACGTTTTCTAAAAAAAATGTTTCTAGTGCACCATTTTACCAGCGGAAAAATGTTTAAATATCGGTTATTCTTACTGATTAAGCTTTTTAAAATAATATGACATACTGTACTGTACACATAATCAAGCGTTACGATTGTAATATTAAGATAAAGTGTTTACCTTTACTGAGTATCTGTTTAAATCCGCTGTTTATTTACATTCGTTGTGACGTTACAGTATGGTTTAAAAAGGTGACGTCATGTAACGTTCGTTACGTCATCGTAAACAGGAAAGAAAATCAGGGGCGCAGCCAGGTGGAAGGTCGGAAGCCGGTACCGTTCCATTTTCCCCCCTTATATTCAGTAGTGTTATTAAGGGTAAAAAAAGCAATTCTATAGAAAGCAATCGCCAATACTCGTAACGATCATGTGACCGGTTATTGGCCCAGTCAGGTGACCGGGCCAATAACGGTCAGGTGACAGGGCTAATATGGATATGCATTTTCGGCCCGGTCACATGACCTCAATTTGGCGTATCGGACCGCATTTCGAATACGGCTCATTTCTCGAGAGGGGGTCCCAAAGGGGGTGTGTGTTCACGTGATCACGTAAAATAAAAACAAGGATCACGTCTTCACGTAAAAATAGCAGAACTTTCACATTTCACGTTAAATGTGGATGAGCAGACGTGAAGCGCTATAGGCTCGAGCTTCCCTAGTACAATGTGTGGGTTGCAACAACAACAAAACAAGAGGTCAATGACCTTGAAGCTCTACTGATTGATTTTGATTTCAGGAAGTAGTGAATACAAACTTGTTTTTTGAAAATATTTTTAGCCGACCTGAAAATTTGCTAGGATCAATTAGACATCAAGAGCAACATTCCTGTGAAGTTTCATGAAAATCCGTCAAGTAGTTTCAGAGGAGTAGTCGCTACAAGTTTTCATTATATAAACTATGTAAACAAAGATGGCCGCTGACAGCCATGTTTAACATCGAATCAAAACGATTTTTGACAAGGATCAACATCATGTCATGCTGATCATTTTAGAAAAAGTCCCATATCAATATCACTTATAGTTTTCAAGAAGTAGTCGCTACAATCTTGTATTTTGAAAATCTGATTTTAGCCATGGCGGACATCTTGAATATCCGGCCGACCGAAAATTTTGCTGGGATCAATTAGACATCATTGGCAACATTTCTGTAAAGTTTCATGAAAATCCGTCAAGAAGTTTCAGAGGAGTAGTCGCTACAAGTTTTCATTATATAAAACTATGTAAACAAAGATGGCCACTGGGAGCCATGTTTAACGTCGAATCAAAATAATGTTCGACTCGGATAACCATCATGTCATGCTGATACTTTTAGAAAAAGTCCCATATCAATATCACTTATAGTTTTCAAGAAGTAGTCGCTACAAACTTATTTTTTAAAAATCTATTTTTAGCTGTGGCGGCCATCTTGAATTTCTGGCCGATCTGAAATATCGCTAGGATCAATAAGACATTAAGAGTAACATTCCTGCAAAGTTTCATGAAAATCCGCCAAATAGTTTCAGAGGAGTAGTCGCTACAAGTTGTTACTATATAACTCTATGTAAACAAAGATGGCCGCTGGCAGCCATGTTTAACGTCGAATCAAAACGATTTTTGACAAGGACCAACATCGTGTCATGCTGACCATTTTAGAAAAAGTCCCATATCAATATCACTTATATTTTTCAAGAAGTAGTCGCTACAACTTGTTTCATGAAAATCCGTCCAGTAGTTTCAGAGGTGTAGTCGCTACAAGTTTTCATTATATAACTCTATGTAAACAAAGATGGCCTCTGGCAGCCATGTTTAACG
Organism: Cyrtodaria siliqua; assembly: GCA_037043455.1. NCBI lineage: Eukaryota > Metazoa > Mollusca > Bivalvia > Adapedonta > Hiatellidae > Cyrtodaria > Cyrtodaria siliqua. The sequence continues at coordinate 32,278 of JAWPHD010003760.1, forward strand.
TCGAATCAAAACGATTTTCTACAAGGACCAACACCATATCATGCTGATCATTTTAGAAAAAGTCCCATATCAATATCACTTATAGTTTTCAAGAAGTAGTCGCTACAAACTTGTTTTTTAAAAACCTATTTTTAGATTTGGTGGCCATCTTGGATTTCACATCAACATGAATTTTTGCTAGGATCAACTAGATTTCATTGGCAACATTTCTGTAAAGTTTCATGAAAATCCATTCAGTAGTTTCAGAGGAGTAGTCGCTACAAAAAAATTTTTACGGACAGACAGACGGACAACGGACGCCGCACCACGGCATAAGCTCTGCTGATCTCTGATCAGTCGAGCTAAAAACAACAAAACAAAACCACACACAATCACACACAAACTTGAGCCGTCAGATATATTCGGAGACTTTCAAATTGACCCCATTAACAAAAATACAAACAATAAACTCAAACGGAGGAATAGCTTCTGCCATTCTGCAGCGGTATGAAGTCCAAAAACAAGCAGGTACGATTCTCGCGCGCTATTAGATCTGCGTGCACCTAGCGGTATTATGTTGTACTACCGAGACCATCATACAAATAGTAATAGATTTGGAATCCAGTCAAGGGAGACCACTTTTGTCAGCAAACTGTATTATACTAGTTCCAGGCCGACCAGTGGTACTTGTAATGTAGTGAAACTGTCGGCATACCACCAGTCTATACTGCCTATACTGTATTTGATACACGACTCGGCTGATTATAGTGTCCCCGGGGATTCCTCGTGCCAGATGTTCGCGCAAGTACGAAAGTTCAGCTCTCGTGGGAGGAGGAGGGACACCAAAAAGACTGAAAAGGACGCAAAAATATTGTTTGTTTCACGTGTCACGTTTTTAAAAACACTCCGATCACGTTTTCACGCAAAACCCCTTTGGGACCCACTCGAGAGCTTTATTGTAGGGTAATTTTGTGCATATTGCGGGCCAAAAATGCGTATACACTGTATATAGAGTATGATAAATGACTATATGACATATATAGGTACAGTCGAACCTCGATAATTCGAAGTCAGCGGGACCATAGGGATATGTTCGAGCTATCGGTGGCTTCGAGGCATCGAGGTTACGATAAAAACCAAAATATCTATCCGAATTTGTGTACCACCCGAAATAGTGTTACTTGTGTACGTGATGTATTGTTCTCGGTATGTTTTTTTATGTTCATGCATGTTTGTTTAAACCTCATAACGGATATATAACAGGTAATTGTTACACTGAAAATACAAGACAAACTGCAATAATGTGTTTGTTTTATCATTTATTTAAAGAAATATCACAATAATAGATTTTAACATACATTCCGGAAGTCCGAATAATGAGAACAAGGTAAGACTGGTTTCGGTACATACAATTGAATAGAATAGACAATAGCGTAGCACATAATTCACTGTTGAAATATCTTACTAAACATACGTTTTTGTTTATATAGTTCTTTTATTTAAAAAAGTTTGTAATGAGTGATTGCTTTGCACACGACTTCATCAATTCATCTTTCACAACTTTGTCGTGTATATATCCCCCCATTACCGGGTCCTTCACTAGACTGCTCGGCCTGTAGTAGATTATATGCGATTGACATTTTGAATTTAATATGAAGACGTTATGAAAACCGTTTCCTTATATACACATGTAGCCGTTAAATTTCTAATCAGTAATCACTCGCGAAATGCTCTTCTCTAATTTAAACGTGAACACACTTTATCTTAATTATTGTTTTATTTTTATTAAACCAATCAACAAATGTAATTTAATTAGAAAATCAAAAGTGTTTATCGTAATTAACAGTAAACGAAGTTCAATAAACATACTCGGGAATTGCTCTTATCTAATTAAAAAGTGAACACACTTTATTTTAATTATTGTTTTATTTTTATTAAAACCAATCAACATACATTATTTAATTAGAAAATCAACCGTGTTTTAACAGTAAACGAAGTTCACTAAATATAAATTGTATCTGTCTATTATCGCTTTTCAATCATAAATGTTCGCACCTTTAACAACCAACTTTATCTGTTTTCGCACTATGATCGAACTTGCTACAAACAAATGCAAACGCGTCGATTACAATTAATATGGCCGACGTCGCATGGCGACGGATCATCACCTTCGATTAAGCGAGGTTTAAATTCACACAAAAATGGATCTTCGGACCGTAAAAAGTATTCGAGCGAGCCGGGGTATTCGAGAAATAATATTCGAATAATCGAGGTTAAATTACATTGAATTATATAGGAGTTGTGTCGGGACCGGAAAATGTGTTCGAATTACCGATGGTATTCGAATTACCGGTGTTCGAGCTATCGAGGTTCGACTGTATATATACCCGCATTATGGTTGATACACATGGTTCCAGTACAAGTGAAACACAGGTTAAAAACGTATTGTCCTCATTCTGGAAGATAATACCGCCGATCCTTGCATTTAAGGACTATTGATTGTCCAACTTTATAAAAAAAATAGAATGGATTGGGTATGATCAAGTGAAATTAGCCACCAAATGCATAACTTGGGCATGAGCAATGTAAACCGTATAATACATGACAGTAATTCAACACTATTGAGGTGAACATATTACAAAACGAATACTTATATGGCTTTTAGACAATCAAACATAACCAAACGTTTTTGCATATACAATGCAACTGAGTATATATTGTGTATTGTTTATTATGAAACACAAAGCAAAACCAAACTTTAAGACAATGCATAGATAATGCAGATGTGTATATGCAATTATTGTATATACACATCTGTATTATCTATGTCAAAAAATAAAAAAACAAACGTTATAACATGATATTTCCCTTTACTTACACAAAATTTAAAACTTTTGTAATGATTAGTTATTGGAAAATAATATCCATTCGAATTTCTAATGCTTTGTATACAAATACACTAAGTTTTTTCAATTTGTTTTTATTTTCGCAGTTTATTAGCTCTTTTCCAATAATATTTATCAATGTAATTTAATCTAATACCGTTATAATTTGTGCACTCTATTATAAAATGATACTCGTCTTCTATCTTGTTACAAACTCTACCTACCTCAATTTCTAAATTATGGGAGGTAAGTCTCAATCTGGATAACGCTTGTCTAAATTTTGGTATATTTATACAGGTGCTTAAGACTAAAAGTATCACATACGTTTCTGTAAAAAATAGCTCTTGACTGTTCTGAACGTGTCAGTGTTAATATCAGCCCTGTATCATCCCTGAGGCCCTAGCTTTTTCCTCGAGATATAATTCCGTTAAACTTTGGTATATTATGCGACATACCCGGCTTAGGGTTTGATTTATTCTTAATAATGGTATATCGCACACTTTTCCACAATTTTGAGATCATATGGGCAGGAATTATATCATGACGGCTGAAAACACCACATGCTTCTGATTGACAAACTATTGTATATTGTGTGATATATCACATTTAGAGATAGATTATTTGGATTTGATATAAGATTGTGTTAACGTCAATTTTAATTCTAACATGGCAGATGCTATTTTCAGTATACACAAGCAATTACAACAGTCGAGTAAAATATACCATTAAAATAAAGTGGGTGGGGTAAATCAGCATCTCTTTTAACGTATTTTGGTCATATTGTGTATATTATAAACTGATACACTGTTTGTAATTCAATAAGATGTGATGTTTGTATATCAGGTGTATGTATGCCAGTCATTTAAATGACTTTTGATATAATAAATAAAACCAAAGCACATATAGCTATCTTTTTCTGTAATAAAATGATGGGTCTTTAACATTTTTAATTGTTAACTCTTTTAGATGAACACCAACCTATAATTTTTATCACATTGATTTAATTCTCTATTACAAAACACTTTATTACAAAAAAAGAGTATTATATCTATAAGTTTCTATAAGTTTGCCTTGCCCAAAATTTGCCCGAAAATGCAATTTTCTGTGATTTTTTTTGTTTCATTACAAGGTGTGTTGAAATTGAACAATTCAAAGATTTCTCCTATTTTTATCATTTTAAGGGTTTTCTTACTCTTGTATTGATTTGCTTCTTTTTTTTTTATCTAAAATATTCTAAATATTCTAAAGTCATACCCAATTTTCAGCTGATTCTGAATTTAAAACCCCACTTCGGGCTTTGAGGGTGTATTAACTAAAGATTAATATTGCTAACAAGTTAAATCACCAACACATCGATTGATTATTTTTCCAGAAACTAACAAGTAATATGTTAGTCTTCATAAAAATCAGGGACATTAAAAATTCTTGTTATATTGATATTCACCAGAGGGCACCCTTAAATCGACACTTCCTCACTTACAGTGGGAGCTCGACTTATGAGGAAATGTCTATTCTTACGGATGGCGGGAGGTGTACAGTACTGGTTCCACCCAGGAAAAATGGGTGGTCTGCCTCCACCACGAACAATCGACCGTCATATATAAACTGAAAAAACAACAATATATGCATCTAACATCATAGACAAAATTTCGGATCCCTGTGGCCTACTTCGGACGAAATAAAGTCACGTCCGTCTTCGTTACAACATGCGTATCTTGCTTCTTTCTCGCATTATTTTTACCAAATTTCACCAGAATGTTCCTTCTATGCATCTAACGTCATGTTCAAAGTTTCGGATGACTGTGACCTACTTTCGACGAAATATAGCTCACATCCGGCCCCGCTACGACATGAATCCCCCACTATTAATGACATTAATTTAATATCTCTTGGGATAGACATTAGTGTTGGTCAAATTCAAAATCAGGACCTTTATAATATGGCTCGACAAGTAGGCCGTGGGCTTCTAGTCTGTTTATATATTTTATCCGGATTCTTTATTACAGGACTTAACAAGGCCCTTGACCAGCAAGGCTATGTTCATGTACCAAGCATTCCAAAGAGAAAGTCACCTCGGTTTACTGTTCTCACTGAGCAGTACAACATAAGCTACTGCACGTGCGGCAAGTGTAGTGTATCACATGCGTATCGGGTAAGGCAAAAAGTTATTTACATCAGTTCAAACTCGGCCGACGATGCTCTACTTCCATGTACTAGTGAACAGATGGCTGGGCATAATGCGATCAGTTGCACAACCAATGCAAACCAATATGCTGATTCTGATGGCCTGGCTGTCACCAACAACGCGACTGGTTCAAGCAGACGACTGATCGAAAGACCCGCAATACTACACTTGCCAACAAGGAACAACATACTCACGATGATTGCCATGTTGCATGCATCCAAACAAAGGTCCAGGAGATCAAGACTACAACAGACGGCATTGATGATCAATATGATGATGCTGGTTCCCCGGCTGGCAGCAAAGCAAACGACTGGTTTCCAGGGCGACTACACCACAACCGAGCATGATTATCTGTCTGCTAATGGAGACTGTCAGGTTGCCAACAGTCAGGTAATCAAGTACAACACAATCTCCAATAATAATCAGTATGGCCATGCAAGTTTCCATAACATCATTAGCCACATCAATGGAATCGTAATCCAATGTACCTCCACCGCAAATGATGACCAATATGCTGGTGATGCCGACGGTCGAACGAATTATCAGATGGTTAAGTACACAACAACCGCAACTCAAGACCAAGATGCTGGTGATTCTTTACCGGTTGCCACTAACCTGGCGACTGACGACGAGACACACTACCCCACAACCGCTATCGATGACATATATGCTGATTATGCCGTCCAGGATGCCAGCAGCCAAGCGATTGGACAGGAGGAAAACAAGTGCAACACCGTCGACAACGATAAGCAGTATGTCGATACTGTTTTCCGGGGCCAATATGCGATCAGTTGCACAACCAGTGAAAACCGATATACTAATTCTGATGGCCTGGCTGCCACCAACAAGACGACTGGTTCAAGTAGGCGACTGATCAAAAGACCCGCAATACTACACTTGCCAACAAGGAACAACATGCTCACGATGATTTCCTTGTTGCACGCAACCAAACGAAGGTCCAGGAGATCAAGACTACAACAGACGGCATTGATGATCAATATGATGATGCTGGTTCCCCGACTGGCACCAAAACAAAGGACTGGTTTCCAGGGCGACTACACCACAGCCGAACATGATCATCTATCTGCTAATAAAGACTGTCTGGTTACTAATAGTCAGGTAATCAGGTACAACACATTCTCCAATAATAATCAGTATGGTCAGGCAAGTTTCCATCACATCATTGGCCACATCAATGGAATCGTAATCCAAAGTACTACCACCGCAAATGATGACCAATATGCTGGTGATGCCGACGGTCGAACGAATTATCAGATGGTTAAGTACACCACAACCGCAACTCAAGACCAAGATGCTGGTGATACTTTACCGGTTGCCACTAACCTGACGACTGACGACGAGACACACTTCACCACAACCGCCATCGATGACATATATGCTGATTATGCCATTCAGGATGCCAGCAGCCAAGCGATTGGGCAGGAGAAGAAAAAATGCACCACCGTCGACAACGATGAACAGTATGTCGATACTGTTTTCCCGGGCCAATATGCGATCAGTTGCACAACCAATGAAAACCAATATGCTGATTCTGATGGCCTGGCTGCCACCAACAAGACGACTGCTTCAACAGGCGACTGATCGGAAGACCCGCAATACTACACTTGCCAAAAAGGAACAACATGCTCACGATGATTTCCTTGTTGCACGCATCCAAACGAAGGTCCAGGAGATCAAGACTACAACAGACGGCATTGATGATCAATATGATGATGCTGGTTCCCCGGTTGGCAGCAAAACAAACGACTGGTTTCCAGGGCGACTATACCACAACCGAACATGATTATCCATCTGCTAATGAAGACTGTCAGGTTACTAACAGTCAGGTAATCAAGTACAACACTCTCTCCAATAATAATCAGTATGATCATGCAAGTTTCCATAACATCAGTGGCCACATCAATGGAATCGTAATCCAATGTACCACCACCGCAAATGATGACCAATATGCTGGTGATGCCGACGGTCGAACGAATTATCAGATGGTTAAGTACACCACAACCGCAACTCAAGACCAAGATGCTGGTGATACTTTACCGGTTGCCACTAACCTGACGACAGACGACGAGACACACTACCCCAAAACCGCCATCGATGACATATATGCTGATTATGCCGTCCAGGATGCCAGCAGCCAAGAGATTGGGCAGGAGAAGAACAAGTGCACCACCGTCGACAACGATGAGCAGTATGTCGATACTGTTTGCCGGGACCAATATGATGCTGCCGACTGTCCAGCTGCCAACAGTCGCGAGTGTAGTCACGTGATGCAAAGTATCGTGACCACCAGTGATGACGAAGATACTGATGATAGTTACGGAATCCTGTCAGTGTATTCTCGAAGTGAGATACACTCTGCTTTTAGTCCAAGTACCATTAATGATACACCACGGGTGCCAAGGGTATGCTTCTGGCATAGGCTGTTTTGTTGAAGTGGTAAGTATATTATCTTCAATGGAAAAACAAATATTTGCGGACATTGTATCAAACGTACACATTTAACACACGAGTTAAATATGTTGTTTAATACTATTTTATTTAACTACAGGTTTGCGTTATTATGTAATTAAGGAAACAAATAGTTTCATTTGTATTAAATATACACGCGTGCCTAGGCAAATTTTAATAAATATAAACATATTAATACATAAAAAATATAGGATCATTTGAAGGTTATGTTGAAACGGATATGGAAGCCGCCATTTTGAGTGCTGTGACATCACAGTTCTAAATGTCTGGTGCACCACAATACTTATATGGAATATTTATAAATACGAAAAAATACTGATTTATAGGAAATAAATGATAGCAACTGTATAAAATATATATATTCTTAATGGTAATAATGCGTTATATGACCAGTAAAGTATTTTGTATTCGTTTTGTTGATTTTCTGTGCTTTAAATGGTATTGATCAATATTCCATATAAGGTCATTTTGAACTATGACGTCATATAGCTCTCAAAGTATTTTGCATTCATTTTGTTGATTTTCTGTGCTTTAAATGGTATTGATCAATATTCCATATAAGGTCATTTGGAACTATGACCTCATATTGCTTTCAATATGGCGACTCCCTTATCCGTTTTAGAATAACCTTAAAATGGTCATATCATTTTTGTTATCATCCGATTATTTCACCTTTTCCCGAGTTTTCAAAACCCTATCGGATCACTAAAGTTGAAAAAATTATGGAAATGCGTTTTTATTTCAATATTGTAGATACATTTTGCACCTGATTGAACAACACATATTTTGTATTTGATTAATGTTATTAATATCATTGCTGTAACAAACTCATAAATAATCTATTTCTTTGTTTTATATTTTCAGATTCATAAAAGAAGGAGACAATGGAAAAATAAAATAAAATAACTACATATATCATATATGTCAATATAACAGTTTATGAACTAAAAGCAATAAATACCATGCGTTGTCGAGGCGATTATCGACAGTTAACTGATTTGTTTGTTAAACACACAAATAAATAAATACAATTTTAATCCAAATCCAAATTGTATTTCTATGTACAGTCATATTCCAAACAACATTTGACTAACAGCTTTAACACTTGGCATACATATTCATCACTGCTCAACCACATTTGACAGCAGAATTATCCCCACTTTTATAATTAGAATTTCAGGTACAATTGGGAATGTAGTCATATTCCCAATACCAATTGTCAGAAAGCTTTTACTCTTGGCACACATATTCATCATCATTACACAACCACATTTGGTGACAGTACCCTATTGCAAAAACCGGTCTGATTGGCGGAAAAAGTATATGGAACCCCAATGCCTAATGGATACATAAGCCTTATTTTGATTGGATGATAGACTAGGTGGGACATTCCATTAGGTTAACTTGAATTTGTTATTTATTTCTGATTATTATTAACATAGCTTTTATTTGTATGATTTAGCTCTATGATATAGCAGAATAAAAAGGAAAGAGGGTGACTTAAATAAATTTATTTGGGGATTCCCTCAAAGTGTAGGGTCATGTCCTTCGGACATGTAGAAGTGGCACTAAAAATAGGTCAACCCCTAACACGAAGTTCCTGTATACGTGCATCTAAGCTTCATCAGTGTAACAGGGTAAGCAACAGTAAGCCTGGGGTTTTTGTTTGAATGTCTTTGCATGTCAGATGGGAAAACATTAAACAGTAAGTCTATGGAAAATGCAATAGTGGTCTATGACCATTTGACAAGCACCATAACTATGCTATACATTTTCACTGGGCCTTGTAGGCGGTCGTGTCAGATTTACAGTATATTTTGTTTCTTACATTAGCTTACCTAGATATATGCCCTATCGATTAGGAAATTTTTCATCAATTAACAAAATGCGCGGATTGAATGAATGTTTACACGGAACAAAGAAAGATACAGAATGAGTACACTACTTCACGCGACCAGTACGGAGTGAATAGTTTACCGTTGTTTTATTTCAGTATTTCAACAAATTATAATTTATAAAACAACTTAATAAATGTTGTTGTTTTAAAAGATATTTATGAAATAAAATACAGTACACATTTATATGTTTATATACAGTTTGTTACCTTAAAAGCGATAAATTTGAAGTTTTTTATATTGTAGTGCCAGGCGATTTTTACTACTATCGCGTATGAATACATTTTACGATTTGCCTTGAAAGGAAATCGTAGTAAATAAGCCACATCTCTGTATTCTGACTTTAACGTGGCGTAATTTGGTTTGAGCTACAATCAGAAACGTATACAAAATAAAGTAAAACATGTAATAAATAGGATATTAAAAATGTAATAAACAGATTATTTAACTGCTGAGTTCGATTATTAGGAAATCCTTCACTCGATGGTAAGTGTACATACGCTTGCCATCTCGTGAAGGATTCCTTATAATCGAACGCAACAGTTAAATAATCTCTATATCTCTTATTCTCTATATTGTTCTATGCTATCGTAATGCTTCATACTTTATATCAATGCTGAGCTCTCTAAAAATCATCTCAAATGAGTCTATTATTGCAATACTAGTAAATGAAACTAATAACAAATAAAGTTGAGGATACTGAATGAATGAATGAATGGTGTTTTACGGCACGTCGACACATAAATAGGTCATATTGTGCGCAAAAACTGATTGAATGATGATGAAATGAAGGATTATTTAAAAATTAATGCAAACATTTAAAGATAAAAATATTCAAATATAAGGGATGATATGGTAGTAATACAAAGTATATATGTAAATCAACAAATGCCCGAAAACGGGTATATAAAAAAGTAATTATATACAAGAACATATTATAATGATTTATATAGTCTGACTTCCTTAAGGAAATCTAAAACTAGACTAAAATCTATAGTATTAAATAACTCGTTCATAGTATTAACATTGTAGTACCTTTGACGCATAGGATCAAAGTCTACACATTCCAACAATATGTGTTTGACCGTTAACGGTGCAAAGCAGGGTATACATTCTGGCAATGGCTCACCTTGTAATAAATATGAATGAGTATAACGTGTATGCCCTATTCTGCACCGAGCTAGGACAACTTCCTCTCGACGAATGGGTCTACTAGAAGAGCGCCATTCTCCGAGTAACGGTTTAATTGAATGGAGTTTATTGTTAACTGACAAATCCCAAGTGGCTTGCCAAGAGTTACGAATATATGTGTTAATACATCTTTTAAAATCAGTATAAGGTAATTTGGTATTAGATATATGTAAATCTAATGCTGCCTTGGCAGCACTATCAGCTCTATCATTACCACGTATTCCTACATGGCTTGGAAGCCAGCAGAAAATAATAACATTATCAATTATAAGAGAATTGTACTTTTCTAAAAGTTGAAGCACAACTGGGTTATCATGTTTCATATTACCCAGTGCTTGAAGAGATGAAAGGGAATCAGAAAAGATTACAAAATGGTCATCATCAGATTCCTGAATGTAATTTAAGGCAAGTTCAATTGCCTTAAGTTCTGCTGAAAAGATAGAGGCCTTGTCAGGCAGGCGGCTCTTTATGCTGTGTTTGTGAACAACAGCTGCTGCAGCTACCTTATCTCCATCTTTAGAGCCATCTGTGTATATATGTTGAAAGTTACTGTATTTCGATTTAATTTCATTAAATTTGCTTTGAAAGACAGTAGGGTCTGTACTGGATTTTTACTATTACAAAGGTCGAAAATAATTGTTGGTGTTTCCAAAGTTCACGGTGGAATTTGTGGTACTTTGTACTTGGCAATCAAATTTAGGTCGATTTCAGTGTCTCTTAATTTTGGTTTAATACGAAGACCAAATGGTCGGATGGCCTTCGGTTTTCGATCAAAAAAAGGTTCACAACTAGGATTAAAGACATTATCGAAAGTTGGGTTTGAAGGGTTAGATTTTAATTTAATGGCATATTGAAGGGCTAACTTGTCCCGTCTATGAGACAGTGATGGTTCATTAGCTTCAACATATAGACTTTCGGCTGGTGATGTACGAAAGGCACCTAAGGCGAGTCGTAATCCTTGATTATGTATAGGGTCGAGCATCTGCAAGTATGACTTGCGAGTCGATCCATATACTATTGAGCCGTAGTCCAGCTTGGATCTGATAAGAGATCTATAAAGTTGTAGAAGGACTTTACGATCTGCTCCCCAGTTAGTGTTTGCAACAACTTTAAGTAAATTAAGAGCTTTAAGGCATTTGGCCTTCAAGTATTTAAGGTGTGGTATAAACGTTAATTTACGGTCGAAAATAAGACCAAGGATGAGGATACTGTAAGCCCCTACCAAACTGTTAGGAAGCAGCTGGTATGAATGTGACATTTGACGCTTTTCATTGAACTTCAATTGTCCATTACATTTTAGACATAATAAAATAATGTCGTCTCTGTGTAGTTGAAATGGCGTATGTGTTACCACCCCCGGTATCCGGATAAAACCACGTCTGAGCGATACGATGAACTCGGATCACCCGTCAGTGAACATATTTCCTAGTTGTGTCTAAAAAGTAATGTTTGTGGACACGTAAACGTATTTTTGAGCGGCATTTGTTTGTTAATATTTACACTCTTCAAAAAAAATGATAATAATATATGGAGTTTGGTATATTGTTAATTATAAAACCCATTTTCTATGCGGAAGTCTGTTGATAAATTGCAGAAAACTGTTTCTTTCTTTCTTTATTAGCAATTTTTAATATCTTTTAAACGGATTTACAGGCACCCATCCTTCCTCTAGATAACATCATAATTTGCATGCGTTAAAGCACCCGAGTATGAATGAAGCATTGCGTGATCTATGGGTGGTGTCACAATTTAGGGTACGGTTGACGGCTGATAAATAAAATGGTGATACGGATCGGAGTTCGGATAAAACGAACAATGGCGAATATTATAGGATTTCATTATTATTGTCATATTGCATAGGCGTAGGAGCCGGGGCTGGGTGGGGGCCCTCCCCTCCCCCAGTGTTCAGAGCGGAGGCGGGGAGGGGCAGAGTATGATTTGGCCTACCCCACAGAAATTTGAGGTAAAACATGGCTAGCATGAAAAGTGCACACCTACCGCACCCCTCCTCCCATATTTTAAACATAAAACATACCTTTTTGTGCTTTTATTGCTTGGTCATTTTTTTTAACTAACACGGTATATACACAATAGTGATTTATTATGTCAGACATCATCATTACTTTAAATGCCGATACATACAAAATGTTAAACTTTCTGTAACGAAGAGGAGTAATATCGTTTGCCATCAGATTCCAGTTCTGGACAAGAAAGCTATAAAAAAAAGTATAAGCTACTGGATGTTTGATTGATTAACCAAGATTATTATATATCAATATATTTTACTAATCATAATATGGAAATTTTAGACGGAATTAATTAGATGGAATTGAGAAAGATGTGCATTTTATATTTATTTCAATACATTTCATTAGAAACAAATATGAAATTAAAAAAGACAATTTTACTCGGAAACTAAAATGAAAATCCGCAAGTGAAGAGGTATAGATACAGTTAAGTGAAGAGGTATAGGTACAGTCACAGACCTAATAACTAATAATTAATATGTCTGTGGTACAGTATAATCGGTTTTGTTGTTTTCAAATTTAAAAAATCCGCAAACAGGTAGTAAATAGCTTTCTGATGAGTAATACATGCATTTAAATTAATTATAGGCTATATTAGCGGAACATAATATTTTAGCTGTAAATAGAACTACCCGCGTCGTTTAAATCAGTCGAAAAACTATATTTTGCAGCCTTAATACTTATTTTATAATAGGGCTATTTTTTTTGTAAAAACGTTGATGCTGGGGCAGAATGCAATTTAAAAACCTCAAAGGGTAACATGGAAAACTGAGGTCAATCCGTGAAGTGAATCGGCTTTTTACTAGCGGAAGTTATAAACGCACAGCCGAAACGACGTCATAGCAACGACGTCAATAGCAACGTCGTCAACACCATTCAATAGTAACGCTCGTTCAAGCAACATGGATTATACTTCTGAAGACGTTTACGAACGAGTTGTTTATTCCGGTGTAATGTATAAAAAGCTTCGAGGTGAGTGTTACTTTTGATGTTGGATGCAGACACGACATAACACATTTACAATTTGTCTTGCTATGTGTGGAATAGGTTACCCGGTGATAGTCACCCCCATGACTCAATCAATGGGTATGACAAATCAACTACTAATTCCTTTAGACTAATAAGGGACCTTTAAAGGGGCATTGCATTAAAATACCTGACTAACACTTTTATATTTTACCGCTCACCTATCGGGTTTGGAGGACAACATGAGAGTTTATTCTTCTGAACAATTGCTAAACTCGGAATAAACAAATAGCATGTGTGTCCGTTTGGGAAATGGCGAGATAGTTTTCCTATTCTTTAAGCGTTAGTCAACCATTCTGCGTATGGGAATTTTATTTCTACAAGAAAACCTAATCTTTCACTAATAATAATTAATATTCACATGTAATAATTAAAATAAATCTATTTTAAACGTGGCCAGGACAGTAAATACGCTGCGTCTAAAACTGTATTTTAAAAAAAAACTAAATCATTAAATAGTGTTAGTGATCATGGTAAGCTTAGCAAACGTGTTTCCCAACACTTATTGCTATAGATAATAAACGAGCTTTATTCATTTAGACAAATAATGCGCCTTTCAACTTCAGTAATTCTTTCTCATTACTTAATTGGTGAACAACTGCTATAAAATTAATTTATGAGGGCCATTAAATAGCTATAACAATTTTTAAATAAATATGTTTGTTAAATTAAATCTTTCTAATATGTCTGTACATTCTGGGAATTCAAATTATGAACCGGCATACACTACTTAATCGGGTTACACTCGATGTGCGCGCTAATCTGATTCTGTCCCAGTTATACATTGATAAGATACATCTTCTGTTCATCAAGTGTGTGTTTGTGCATGTATGCGTGCTTGCGTACAAGCGCGTGTGCATGCGTGTGTGCGCGTTTAAGAGAGGTGGGAGCGAGGTTGGCCAAAAGTAGCGAAAATATTACCCATCGAAAAAAGACAAGCATATACTAATAGTCTGTACATTCTTGATCAAAACTAACTCTCAATATAGCAATTTTAAATATATTAATATAAGTTACACAGATGGTGTATGTAATAGTCCAATACACCCTGCTAGAAATATGTGCAACGGATTTATCACCATTTCGAGTGGTGTCTAAACAGTATTTGTAGAAATCATGGCAATTATAGTACACAAAAGTTATTTCCCTTAGATTGCATTTAACAATGTAAAATGTTCTGCGACTGGGGTCGGGCGCTCTTCGGTTTGAGGAAAGATTGACGAAACATGAGCTTATATCGGCCCAAAGAAGCATTCTGACGTACATCTTAAACGATATGACTGGCGCATATTGCAATTAATTTGAATTTTCAAAATAGCTGAATGGATTTGTAAATGGGTCACCTGTTTTCGCGGATGATCAAATATTGAATATATAAAACCAGGGTGTTCATCCTGATAAAAAGGAAACATAGAAGTCATAGAAAAAGAATGTTTAATCGTGAGTTTCTTCAGCTGTCCGCCATTTTTATTTCATTTTTCAGTTTGCTTTAGTATTACCGGTCGCCGGCGGGTAATATCATTAATATGGTCTGGTACACATGGGCTCAATCAAAAGCGGAGGATTTAAAAAAAAAGGTGATAATTAGAGATTAATACATGGGTGATGCGTTATTGCCCGTCATATCGGCCCGAGACCCCAATATCGGCCCGAAGGCTTTAGCCTGAGGGCCGATATTGTCCGAGGGCCGATATGACGGGCAATAATGCATCACCCATGTTTTCATCTTTTTATCATATAGGCCTATATACGCATTTTCTCATATACACTAGTCAAAATTGCTAACCGATCACTTGTTATTTTCTTATTTATTTGTCTCAGAAAAAAATAATATATGTGAAATTGGAAATAAATGTATTGAAAAATGTTCTATAAGTAATCACATCAGTAAAGCAAAGTATTTTATGAATTTCAAAGAAGTTTATTTTATCGAAATTCATAGATACCAGTAATTTCAAAATTTACAAAAATCGATATCGCGTATGACCGCCGTTTGCGCGTACAACAGCTAAACAGCGTTGTCGCATGGAATTTATGTAGTTATGTAGAAAACGCTGAGGTATGTTATTCCAAACATTGACTATGTCCCTTGTGAGGTCAGCAATATGTTGTTGCCTTGGTAACTGTCGCACACAACGGTCGATTTCGTCCCACACATGTTCGATTGGATTTAAATCCGGACTACATTGCGGCCACTCCATTGTTCGAATGTTGTTGCCCTGAAGTAGCTGATGGGTAGTTCTTGCAATATGGCAAGGTGCATTGTCTTGCATGAATGTCATCCCACGGTTAGCGCGAATATGGGGAATAAGCGTTGGTCGAAGTATTTGTTGCTGGTAGTGGTCTGCGTTCAGGTTTCCTCGAACAACCACCATATCAGTTTTAGTGTGCAAACTAATACCTCCCCAAACCATCACTGACCCTCCTCCAAAATGAGCTATTTCGTTGACGCAATTATCCGAATATCGTTCCCCAAGTCGTCGATAAATTCGCTCTCTACCGTCGGACTTCTGAAGATTAAATCTGGACTCATCTGTAAAGGCGACATTTGCCCAGTCTGCTCTGGTGAACCTCAAATGCCTTCTGGCCCACTGAAGACGAATTCGCCGGTGTCTTCCAGTCAATACTAATCCCACAAAAGGTCTTCTCGCTCTCAATCCCATGATCCGTAGTCGATTTCGTACTGTTTGATCACTCAAGTTTCTATTATGGACGCCTATTAAACGTCTGGCAGTATCAGTCGCTGTTATTCTTCTATTACGAAGGTGTGTTACAAGGATGTAGCGATCTTGACGCTGCGTTGTCACACGTCTTTTTGGCCTTCGGTGAAGGTCATCAACACTTCCGGTGCGATTGTACTTGAGCCAAAGGTAGTGAATTGTTGAAAAACTTCTGTTGACTGTTCTGGCTACCTATACATATAAAACAACTCATGCTTGCGACTTTTTCAGAAATAATGAACATGGTTAGACAGAATCATGTACGAACGAACAAACGAAGAGACGGACGGACGGACGGACAGACAAGTAAACTTATGAATAAACTAACCTGCCGGAAGGATGAGGAATATTATAATACACAATACTGGACTTGAAAAAGAGAAAATAAAACGTAGAAAATCGATTAAATAAATTAATAAAAATGAACAAATTACGCAATGTCCTTTACCTGCCGAATCAAAGTACCAGCAATAATCATACCGACGGCCCGTCCACGCTCTTCCGTTGTCATGCGACGCATTTTTTATTTAATTTTTAGTAAGTTTTTGTTTGGGATTGAAACGATAAACAATTCCGAGAACACAAACACATGTTCAAATCTTACCTCGTGCAGCACGGGAGAATAATGCGATTTCGCGCCAAAATAAGCCACGAGACCGGAAGTGCGGATTTTGAAGTTACAAAGTGTATTGATTGTTTTGTTTGCTGCTCATATTTATTTGTATGAAATATCAACTCAAAATATACAATATTTGATATAATATTCCAAATAATAAAATAACCGGTTAGCAATTTTGACCAGTGTATATACGTATTTTCTCTATATTAAACCGTGTTATTTTTGTAATATATATAATGTGAATTAAATTAATTTCAGTTGAACCGATGAGCCAAATCACACATTTCCAAATAGATATAGGCCTAGATTTTTACGTTTTCTAAAAAAAATGTTTCTAGTGCACCATTTTACCAGCGGAAAAATGTTTAAATATCGGTTATTCTTACTGATTAAGCTTTTTAAAATAATATGACATACTGTACTGTACACATAATCAAGCGTTACGATTGTAATATTAAGATAAAGTGTTTACCTTTACTGAGTATCTGTTTAAATCCGCTGTTTATTTACATTCGTTGTGACGTTACAGTATGGTTTAAAAAGGTGACGTCATGTAACGTTCGTTACGTCATCGTAAACAGGAAAGAAAATCAGGGGCGCAGCCAGGTGGAAGGTCGGAAGCCGGTACCGTTCCATTTTCCCCCCTTATATTCAGTAGTGTTATTAAGGGTAAAAAAAGCAATTCTATAGAAAGCAATCGCCAATACTCGTAACGATCATGTGACCGGTTATTGGCCCAGTCAGGTGACCGGGCCAATAACGGTCAGGTGACAGGGCTAATATGGATATGCATTTTCGGCCCGGTCACATGACCTCAATTTGGCGTATCGGACCGCATTTCGAATACGGCTCATTTCTCGAGAGGGGGTCCCAAAGGGGGTGTGTGTTCACGTGATCACGTAAAATAAAAACAAGGATCACGTCTTCACGTAAAAATAGCAGAACTTTCACATTTCACGTTAAATGTGGATGAGCAGACGTGAAGCGCTATAGGCTCGAGCTTCCCTAGTACAATGTGTGGGTTGCAACAACAACAAAACAAGAGGTCAATGACCTTGAAGCTCTACTGATTGATTTTGATTTCAGGAAGTAGTGAAAACAAACTTGTTTTTTGAAAATATTTTTAGCCGACCTGAAAATTTGCTAGGATCAATTAGACATCAAGAGCAACATTCCTGTGAAGTTTCATGAAAATCCGTCAAGTAGTTTCAGAGGAGTAGTCGCTACAAGTTTTCATTATATAAACTATGTAAACAAAGATGGCCGCTGACAGCCATGTTTAACATCGAATCAAAACGATTTTTGACAAGGATCAACATCATGTCATGCTGATCATTTTAGAAAAAGTCCCATATCAATATCACTTATAGTTTTCAAGAAGTAGTCGCTACAATCTTGTATTTTGAAAATCTGATTTTAGCCATGGCGGACATCTTGAATATCCGGCCGACCGAAAATTTTGCTGGGATCAATTAGACATCATTGGCAACATTTCTGTAAAGTTTCATGAAAATCCGTCAAGAAGTTTCAGAGGAGTAGTCGCTACAAGTTTTCATTATATAAAACTATGTAAACAAAGATGGCCACTGGCAGCCATGTTTAACGTCGAATCAAAATAATGTTCGACTCGGATAACCATCATGTCATGCTGATACTTTTAGAAAAAGTCCCATATCAATATCACTTATAGTTTTCAAGAAGTAGTCGCTACAAACTTATTTTTTAAAAATCTATTTTTAGCTGTGGCGGCCATCTTGAATTTCTGGCCGATCTGAAATATCGCTAGGATCAATAAGACATTAAGAGTAACATTCCTGCAAAGTTTCATGAAAATCCGCCAAATAGTTTCAGAGGAGTAGTCGCTACAAGTTGTTACTATATAACTCTATGTAAACAAAGATGGCCGCTGGCAGCCATGTTTAACGTCGAATCAAAACGATTTTTGACAAGGACCAACATCGTGTCATGCTGACCATTTTAGAAAAAGTCCCATATCAATATCACTTATAGTTTTCAAGAAGTAGTCGCTACAACTTGTTTCATGAAAATCCGTCCAGTAGTTTCAGAGGTGTAGTCGCTACAAGTTTTCATTATATAACTCTATGTAAACAAAGATGGCCTCTGGCAGCCATGTTTAACGTCGAATCAAAACGATTTTCTACAAGGACCAACACCATATCATGCTGATCATTTTAGAAAAAGTCCCATATCAATATCACTTATAGTTTTCAAGAAGTAGTCGCTACAAACTAGTTTTTTAAAAACCTATTTTTAGATTTGGTGGCCATCTTGGATTTCACATCAACATGAATTTTTGCTAGGATCAACTAGATTTCATTGGCAACATTTCTGTAAAGTTTCATGAAAATCCATTCAGTAGTTTCAGAGGAGTAGTCGCTACAAAAAATTTTTTACGGACAGACAGACGGACAACGGACGCCGCACCACGGCATAAGCTCTGCTGATCTCTGATCAGTCGAGCTAAAAACAACAAAACAAAACCACACACAATCACACACAAACTTGAGCCGTCAGATATATTCGGAGACTTTCAAATTGACCCCATTAACAAAAATACAAACAATAAACTCAAACGGAGGAATAGCTTCTGCCATTCTGCAGCGGTATGAAGTCCAAAAACAAGCAGGTACGATTCTCGCGCGCTATTAGATCTGCGTGCACCTAGCGGTATTATGTTGTACTACCGAGACCATCATACAAATAGTAATAGATTTGGAATCCAGTCAAGGGAGACCACTTTTGTCAGCAAACTGTATTATACTAGTTCCAGGCCGACCAGTGGTACTTGTAATGTAGTGAAACTGTCGGCATACCACCAGTCTATACTGCCTATACTGTATTTGATACACGACTCGGCTGATTATAGTGTCCCCGGGGATTCCTCGTGCCAGATGTTCGCGCAAGTACGAAAGTTCAGCTCTCGTGGGAGGAGGAGGGACACCAAAAAGACTGAAAAGGACGCAAAAATATTGTTTGTTTCACGTGTCACGTTTTTAAAAACACTCCGATCACGTTTTCACGCAAAACCCCTTTGGGACCCACTCGAGAGCTTTATTGTAGGGTAATTTTGTGCATATTGCGGGCCAAAAATGCGTATACACTGTATATAGAGTATGATAAATGACTATATGACATATATAGGTACAGTCGAACCTCGATAATTCGAAGTCAGCGGGACCATAGGGATATGTTCGAGCTATCGGTGGCTTCGAGGCATCGAGGTTACGATAAAAACCAAAATATCTATCCGAATTTGTGTACCACCCGAAATAGTGTTACTTGTGTACGTGATGTATTGTTCTCGGTATGTTTTTTTATGTTCATGCATGTTTGTTTAAACCTCATAACGGATATATAACAGGTAATTGTTACACTGAAAATACAAGACAAACTGCAATAATGTGTTTGTTTTATCATTTATTTAAAGAAATATCACAATAATAGATTTTAACATACATTCCGGAAGTCCGAATAATGAGAACAAGGTAAGACTGGTTTCGGTACATACAATTGAATAGAATAGACAATAGCGTAGCACATAATTCACTGTTGAAATATCTTACTAAACATACGTTTTTGTTTATATAGTTCTTTTATTTAAAAAAGTTTGTAATGAGTGATTGCTTTGCACACGACTTCATCAATTCATCTTTCACAACTTTGTCGTGTATATATCCCCCCATTACCGGGTCCTTCACTAGACTGCTCGGCCTGTAGTAGATTATATGCGATTGACATTTTGAATTTAATATGAAGACGTTATGAAAACCGTTTCCTTATATACACATGTAGCCGTTAAATTTCTAATCAGTAATCACTCGCGAAATGCTCTTCTCTAATTTAAACGTGAACACACTTTATCTTAATTATTGTTTTATTTTTATTAAACCAATCAACAAATGTAATTTAATTAGAAAATCAAAAGTGTTTATCGTAATTAACAGTAAACGAAGTTCAATAAACATACTCGGGAATTGCTCTTATCTAATTAAAAAGTGAACACACTTTATTTTAATTATTGTTTTATTTTTATTAAAACCAATCAACATACATTATTTAATTAGAAAATCAACCGTGTTTTAACAGTAAACGAAGTTCACTAAATATAAATTGTATCTGTCTATTATCGCTTTTCAATCATAAATGTTCGCACCTTTAACAACCAACTTTATCTGTTTTCGCACTATGATCGAACTTGCTACAAACAAATGCAAACGCGTCGATTACAATTAATATGGCCGACGTCGCATGGCGACGGATCATCACCTTCGATTAAGCGAGGTTTAAATTCACACAAAAATGGATCTTCGGACCGTAAAAAGTATTCGAGCGAGCCGGGGTATTCGAGAAATAATATTCGAATAATCGAGGTTAAATTACATTGAATTATATAGGAGTTGTGTCGGGACCGGAAAATGTGTTCGAATTACCGATGGTATTCGAATTACCGGTGTTCGAGCTATCGAGGTTCGACTGTATATATACCCGCATTATGGTTGATACACATGGTTCCAGTACAAGTGAAACACAGGTTAAAAACGTATTGTCCTCATTCTGGAAGATAATACCGCCGATCCTTGCATTTAAGGACTATTGATTGTCCAACTTTATAAAAAAAATAGAATGGATTGGGTATGATCAAGTGAAATTAGCCACCAAATGCATAACTTGGGCATGAGCAATGTAAACCGTATAATACATGACAGTAATTCAACACTATTGAGGTGAACATATTACAAAACGAATACTTATATGGCTTTTAGACAATCAAACATAACCAAACGTTTTTGCATATACAATGCAACTGAGTATATATTGTGTATTGTTTATTATGAAACACAAAGCAAAACCAAACTTTAAGACAATGCATAGATAATGCAGATGTGTATATGCAATTATTGTATATACACATCTGTATTATCTATGTCAAAAAATAAAAAAACAAACGTTATAACATGATATTTCCCTTTACTTACACACAATTTAAAACTTTTGTAATGATTAGTTATTGGAAAATAATATCCATTCGAATTTCTAATGCTTTGTATACAAATACACTAAGTTTTTTCAATTTGTTTTTATTTTCGCAGTTTATTAGCTCTTTTCCAATAATATTTATCAATGTAATTTAATCTAATACCGTTATAATTTGTGCACTCTATTATAAAATGATACTCGTCTTCTATCTTGTTACAAACTCTACCTACCTCAATTTCTAAATTATGGGAGGAAAGTCTCAATCTGGATAACGCTTGTCTAAATTTTGGTATATTTATACAGGTGCTTAAGACTAAAAGTATCACATACGTTTCTGTAAAAAATAGCTCTTGACTGTTCTGAACGTGTCAGTGTTAATATCAGCCCTGTATCATCCCTGAGGCCCTAGCTTTTTCCTCGAGATATAATTCCGTTAAACTTTGGTATATTATGCGACATACCCGGCTTAGGGTTTGATTTATTCTTAATAATGGTATATCGCACACTTTTCCACAATTTTGAGATCATATGGGCAGGAATTATATCATGACGGCTGAAAACACCACATGCTTCTGATTGACAAACTATTGTATATTGTGTGATATATCACATTTAGAGATAGATTATTTGGATTTGATATAAGATTGTGTTAACGTCAATTTTAATTCTAACATGGCAGATGCTATTTTCAGTATACACAAGCAATTACAACAGTCGAGTAAAATATACCATTAAAATAAAGTGGGTGGGGTAAATCAGCATCTCTTTTAACGTATTTTGGTCATATTGTGTATATTATAAACTGATACACTGTTTGTAATTCAATAAGATGTGATGTTTGTATATCAGGTGTATGTATGCCAGTCATTTAAATGACTTTTGATATAATAAATAAAACCAAAGCACATATAGCTATCTTTTTCTGTAATAAAATGATGGGTCTTTAACATTTTTAATTGTTAACTCTTTTAGATGAACACCAACCTATAATTTTTATCACATTGATTTAATTCTCTATTACAAAACACTTTATTACAAAAAAAGAGTATTATATCTATAAGTTTCTATAAGTTTGCCTTGCCCAAAATTTGCCCGAAAATGCAATTTTCTGTGATTTTTTTTGTTTCATTACAAGGTGTGTTGAAATTGAACAATTCAAAGATTTCTCCTATTTTTATCATTTTAAGGGTTTTCTTACTCTTGTATTGATTTGCTTCTTTTTTTTTTATCTAAAATATTCTAAATATTCTAAAGTCATACCCAATTTTCAGCTGATTCTGAATTTAAAACCCCACTTCGGGCTTTGAGGGTGTATTAACTAAAGATTAATATTGCTAACAAGTTAAATCACCAACACATCGATTGATTATTTTTCCAGAAACTAACTAGTAATATGTTAGTCTTCATAAAAATCAGGGACATTAAAAATTCTTGTTATATTGATATTCACCAGAGGGCACCCTTAAATCGACACTTCCTCACTTACAGTGGGAGCTCGACTTATGAGGAAATGTCTATTCTTACGGATGGCGGGAGGTGTACAGTACTGGTTCCACCCAGGAAAAATGGGTGGTCTGCCTCCACCACGAACAATCGACCGTCATATATAAACTGAAAAAACAACAATATATGCATCTAACATCATAGACAAAATTTCGGATCCCTGTGGCCTACTTCGGACGAAATAAAGTCACGTCCGTCTTCGTTACAACATGCGTATCTTGCTTCTTTCTCGCATTATTTTTACCAAATTTCACCAGAATGTTCCTTCTATGCATCTAACGTCAAGTTCAAAGTTTCGGATGACTGTGACCTACTTTCGACGAAATATAGCTCACATCCGGCCCCGCTACGACATGAATCCCCCACTATTAATGACATTAATTTAATATCTCTTGGGATAGACATTAGTGTTGGTCAAATTCAAAATCAGGACCTTTATAATATGGCTCGACAAGTAGGCCGTGGGCTTCTAGTCTGTTTATATATTTTATCCGGATTCTTTATTACAGGACTTAACAAGGCCCTTGACCAGCAAGGCTATGTTCATGTACCAAGCATTCCAAAGAGAAAGTCACCTCGGTTTACTGTTCTCACTGAGCAGTACAACATAAGCTACTGCACGTGCGGCAAGTGTAGTGTATCACATGCGTATCGGGTAAGGCAAAAAGTTATTTACATCAGTTCAAACTCGGCCGACGATGCTCTACTTCCATGTACTAGTGAACAGATGGCTGGGCATAATGCGATCAGTTGCACAACCAATGCAAACCAATATGCTGATTCTGATGGCCTGGCTGTCACCAACAACGCGACTGGTTCAAGCAGACGACTGATCGAAAGACCCGCAATACTACACTTGCCAACAAGGAACAACATACTCACGATGATTGCCATGTTGCATGCATCCAAACAAAGGTCCAGGAGATCAAGACTACAACAGACGGCATTGATGATCAATATGATGATGCTGGTTCCCCGGCTGGCAGCAAAGCAAACGACTGGTTTCCAGGGCGACTACACCACAACCGAGCATGATTATCTGTCTGCTAATGGAGACTGTCAGGTTGCCAACAGTCAGGTAATCAAGTACAACACAATCTCCAATAATAATCAGTATGGCCATGCAAGTTTCCATAACATCATTAGCCACATCAATGGAATCGTAATCCAATGTACCTCCACCGCAAATGATGACCAATATGCTGGTGATGCCGACGGTCGAACGAATTATCAGATGGTTAAGTACACAACAACCGCAACTCAAGACCAAGATGCTGGTGATTCTTTACCAGTTGCCACTAACCTGGCGACTGACGACGAGACCCACTACCCCACAACCGCTATCGATGACATATATGCTGATTATGCCGTCCAGGATGCCAGCAGCCAAGCGATTGGACAGGAGGAAAACAAGTGCAACACCGTCGACAACGATAAGCAGTATGTCGATACTGTTTTCCGGGGCCAATATGCGATCAGTTGCACAACCAGTGAAAACCGATATACTAATTCTGATGGCCTGGCTGCCACCAACAAGACGACTGGTTCAAGTAGGCGACTGATCAAAAGACCCGCAATACTACACTTGCCAACAAGGAACAACATGCTCACGATGATTTCCTTGTTGCACGCAACCAAACGAAGGTCCAGGAGATCAAGACTACAACAGACGGCATTGATGATCAATATGATGATGCTGGTTCCCCGACTGGCACCAAAACAAAGGACTGGTTTCCAGGGCGACTACACCACAGCCGAACATGATCATCTATCTGCTAATAAAGACTGTCTGGTTACTAATAGTCAGGTAATCAGGTACAACACATTCTCCAATAATAATCAGTATGGTCAGGCAAGTTTCCATCACATCATTGGCCACATCAATGGAATCGTAATCCAAAGTACTACCACCGCAAATGATGACCAATATGCTGGTGATGCCGACGGTCGAACGAATTATCAGATGGTTAAGTACACCACAACCGCAACTCAAGACCAAGATGCTGGTGATACTTTACCGGTTGCCACTAACCTGACGACTGGCGACGAGACACACTTCACCACAACCGCCATCGATGACATATATGCTGATTATGCCATTCAGGATGCCAGCAGCCAAGCGATTGGGCAGGAGAAGAAAAAATGCACCACCGTCGACAACGATGAACAGTATGTCGATACTGTTTTCCCGGGCCAATATGCGATCAGTTGCACAACCAATGAAAACCAATATGCTGATTCTGATGGCCTGGCTGCCACCAACAAGACGACTGCTTCAACAGGCGACTGATCGGAAGACCCGCAATACTACACTTGCCAAAAAGGAACAACATGCTCACGATGATTTCCTTGTTGCACGCATCCAAACGAAGGTCCAGGAGATCAAGACTACAACAGACGGCATTGATGATCAATATGATGATGCTGGTTCCCCGGTTGGCAGCAAAACAAACGACTGGTTTCCAGGGCGACTATACCACAACCGAACATGATTATCCATCTGCTAATGAAGACTGTCAGGTTACTAACAGTCAGGTAATCAAGTACAACACTCTCTCCAATAATAATCAGTATGATCATGCAAGTTTCCATAACATCAGTGGCCACATCAATGGAATCGTAATCCAATGTACCACCACCGCAAATGATGACCAATATGCTGGTGATGCCGACGGTCGAACGAATTATCAGATGGTTAAGTACACCACAACCGCAACTCAAGACCAAGATGCTGGTGATACTTTACCGGTTGCCACTAACCTGACGACAGACGACGAGACACACTACCCCAAAACCGCCATCGATGACATATATGCTGATTATGCCGTCCAGGATGCCAGCAGCCAAGAGATTGGGCAGGAGAAGAACAAGTGCACCACCGTCGACAACGATGAGCAGTATGTCGATACTGTTTGCCGGGACCAATATGATGCTGCCGACTGTCCAGCTGCCAACAGTCGCGAGTGTAGTCACGTGATGCAAAGTATCGTGACCACCAGTGATGACGAAGATACTGATGATAGTTACGGAATCCTGTCAGTGTATTCTCGAAGTGAGATACACTCTGCTTTTAGTCCAAGTACCATTAATGATACACCACGGGTGCCAAGGGTATGCTTCTGGCATAGGCTGTTTTGTTGAAGTGGTAAGTATATTATCTTCAATGGAAAAACAAATATTTGCGGACATTGTATCAAACGTACACATTTAACACACGAGTTAAATATGTTGTTTAATACTATTTTATTTAACTACAGGTTTGCGTTATTATGTAATTAAGGAAACAAATAGTTTCATTTGTATTAAATATACACGCGTGCCTAGGCAAATTTTAATAAATATAAACATATTAATACATAAAAAATATAGGATCATTTGAAGGTTATGTTGAAACGGATATGGAAGCCGCCATTTTGAGTGCTGTGACATCACAGTTCTAAATGTCTGGTGCACCACAATACTTATATGGAATATTTATAAATACGAAAAAATACTGATTTATAGGAAATAAATGATAGCAACTGTATAAAATATATATATTCTTAATGGTAATAATGCGTTATATGACCAGTAAAGTATTTTGTATTCGTTTTGTTGATTTTCTGTGCTTTAAATGGTATTGATCAATATTCCATATAAGGTCATTTTGAACTATGACGTCATATAGCTCTCAAAGTATTTTGCATTCATTTTGTTGATTTTCTGTGCTTTAAATGGTATTGATCAATATTCCATATAAGGTCATTTGGAACTATGACCTCATATTGCTTTCAATATGGCGACTCCCTTATCCGTTTTAGAATAACCTTAAAATGGTCATATCATTTTTGTTATCATCCGATTATTTCACCTTTTCCCGAGTTTTCAAAACCCTATCGGATCACTAAAGTTGAAAAAATTATGGAAATGCGTTTTTATTTCAATATTGTAGATACATTTTGCACCTGATTGAACAACACATATTTTGTATTTGATTAATGTTATTAATATCATTGCTGTAACAAACTCATAAATAATCTATTTCTTTGTTTTATATTTTCAGATTCATAAAAGAAGGAGACAATGGAAAAATAAAATAAAATAACTACATATATCATATATGTCAATATAACAGTTTATGAACTAAAAGCAATAAATACCATGCGTTGTCGAGGCGATTATCGACAGTTAACTGATTTGTTTGTTAAACACACAAATAAATAAATACAATTTTAATCCAAATCCAAATTGTATTTCTATGTACAGTCATATTCCAAACAACATTTGACTAACAGCTTTAACACTTGGCATACATATTCATCACTGCTCAACCACATTTGACAGCAGAATTATCCCCACTTTTATAATTAGAATTTCAGGTACAATTGGGAATGTAGTCATATTCCCAATACCAATTGTCAGAAAGCTTTTACTCTTGGCACACATATTCATCATCATTACACAACCACATTTGGTGACAGTACCCTATTGCAAAAACCGGTCTGATTGGCGGAAAAAGTATATGGAACCCCAATGCCTAATGGATACATAAGCCTTATTTTGATTGGATGATAGACTAGGTGGGACATTCCATTAGGTTAACTTGAATTTGTTATTTATTTCTGATTATTATTAACATAGCTTTTATTTGTATGATTTAGCTCTATGATATAGCAGAATAAAAAGGAAAGAGGGTGACTTAAATAAATTTATTTGGGGATTCCCTCAAAGTGTAGGGTCATGTCCTTCGGACATGTAGAAGTGGCACTAAAAATAGGTCAACCCCTAACACGAAGTTCCTGTATACGTGCATCTAAGCTTCATCAGTGTAACAGGGTAAGCAACAGTAAGCCTGGGGTTTTTGTTTGAATGTCTTTGCATGTCAGATGGGAAAACATTAAACAGTAAGTCTATGGAAAATGCAATAGTGGTCTATGACCATTTGACAAGCACCATAACTATGCTATACATTTTCACTGGGCCTTGTAGGCGGTCGTGTCAGATTTACAGTATATTTTGTTTCTTACATTAGCTTACCTAGATATATGCCCTATCGATTAGGAAATTTTTCATCAATTAACAAAATGCGCGGATTGAATGAATGTTTACACGGAACAAAGAAAGATACAGAATGAGTACACTACTTCACGCGACCAGTACGGAGTGAATAGTTTACCGTTGTTTTATTTCAGTATTTCAACAAATTATAATTTATAAAACAACTTAATAAATGTTGTTGTTTTAAAAGATATTTATGAAATAAAATACAGTACACATTTATATGTTTATATACAGTTTGTTACCTTAAAAGCGATAAATTTGAAGTTTTTTATATTGTAGTGCCAGGCGATTTTTACTACTATCGCGTATGAATACATTTTACGATTTGCCTTGAAAGGAAATCGTAGTAAATAAGCCACATCTCTGTATTCTGACTTTAACGTGGCGTAATTTGGTTTGAGCTACAATCAGAAACGTATACAAAATAAAGTAAAACATGTAATAAATAGGATATTAAAAATGTAATAAACAGATTATTTAACTGCTGAGTTCGATTATTAGGAAATCCTTCACTCGATGGTAAGTGTACATACGCTTGCCATCTCGTGAAGGATTCCTTATAATCGAACGCAACAGTTAAATAATCTCTATATCTCTTATTCTCTATATTGTTCTATGCTATCGTAATGCTTCATACTTTATATCAATGCTGAGCTCTCTAAAAATCATCTCAAATGAGTCTATTATTGCAATACTAGTAAATGAAACTAATAACAAATAAAGTTGAGGATACTGAATGAATGAATGAATGGTGTTTTACGGCACGTCGACACATAAATAGGTCATATTGTGCGCAAAAACTGATTGAATGATGATGAAATGAAGGATTATTTAAAAATTAATGCAAACATTTAAAGATAAAAATATTCAAATATAAGGGATGATATGGTAGTAATACAAAGTATATATGTAAATCAACAAATGCCCGAAAACGGGTATATAAAAAAGTAATTATATACAAGAACATATTATAATGATTTATATAGTCTGACTTCCTTAAGGAAATCTAAAACTAGACTAAAATCTATAGTATTAAATAACTCGTTCATAGTATTAACATTGTAGTACCTTTGACGCATAGGATCAAAGTCTACACATTCCAACAATATGTGTTTGACCGTTAACGGTGCAAAGCAGGGTATACATTCTGGCAATGGCTCACCTTGTAATAAATATGAATGAGTATAACGTGTATGCCCTATTCTGCACCGAGCTAGGACAACTTCCTCTCGACGAATGGGTCTACTAGAAGAGCGCCATTCTCCGAGTAACGGTTTAATTGAATGGAGTTTATTGTTAACTGACAAATCCCAAGTGGCTTGCCAAGAGTTACGAATATATGTGTTAATACATCTTTTAAAATCAGTATAAGGTAATTTGGTATTAGATATATGTAAATCTAATGCTGCCTTGGCAGCACTATCAGCTCTATCATTACCACGTATTCCTACATGGCTTGGAAGCCAGCAGAAAATAATAACATTATCAATTATAAGAGAATTGTACTTTTCTAAAAGTTGAAGCACAACTGGGTTATCATGTTTCATATTACCCAGTGCTTGAAGAGATGAAAGGGAATCAGAAAAGATTACAAAATGGTCATCATCAGATTCCTGAATGTAATTTAAGGCAAGTTCAATTGCCTTAAGTTCTGCTGAAAAGATAGAGGCCTTGTCAGGCAGGCGGCTCTTTATGCTGTGTTTGTGAACAACAGCTGCTGCAGCTACATTATCTCCATCTTTAGAGCCATCTGTGTATATATGTTGAAAGTTACTGTATTTCGATTTAATTTCATTAAATTTGCTTTGAAAGACAGTAGGGTCTGTACTGGATTTTTACTATTACAAAGGTCGAAAATAATTGTTGGTGTTTCCAAAGTTCACGGTGGAATTTGTGGTACTTTGTACTTGGCAATCAAATTTAGGTCGATTTCAGTGTCTCTTAATTTTGGTTTAATACGAAGACCAAATGGTCGGATGGCCTTCGGTTTTCGATCAAAAAAAGGTTCACAACTAGGATTAAAGACATTATCGAAAGTTGGGTTTGAAGGGTTAGATTTTAATTTAATGGCATATTGAAGGGCTAACTTGTCCCGTCTATGAGACAGTGATGGTTCATTAGCTTCAACATATAGACTTTCGGCTGGTGATGTACGAAAGGCACCTAAGGCGAGTCGTAATCCTTGATTATGTATAGGGTCGAGCATCTGCAAGTATGACTTGCGAGTCGATCCATATACTATTGAGCCGTAGTCCAGCTTGGATCTGATAAGAGATCTATAAAGTTGTAGAAGGACTTTACGATCTGCTCCCCAGTTAGTGTTTGCAACAACTTTAAGTAAATTAAGAGCTTTAAGGCATTTGGCCTTCAAGTATTTAAGGTGTG
Organism: Cyrtodaria siliqua; assembly: GCA_037043455.1. Lineage (NCBI taxonomy): Eukaryota > Metazoa > Mollusca > Bivalvia > Adapedonta > Hiatellidae > Cyrtodaria > Cyrtodaria siliqua. The sequence continues at coordinate 63,221 of JAWPHD010003760.1, forward strand.
GTATAAACGTTAATTTACGGTCGAAAATAAGACCAAGGATGAGGATACTGTAAGCCCCTACCAAACTGTTAGGAAGCAGCTGGTATGAATGTGACATTTGACGCTTTTCATTGAACTTCAATTGTCCATTACATTTTAGACATAATAAAATAATGTCGTCTCTGTGTAGTTGAAATGGCGTATGTGTTACCACCCCCGGTATCCGGATAAAACCACGTCTGAGCGATACGATGAACTCGGATCACCCGTCAGTGAACATATTTCCTAGTTGTGTCTAAAAAGTAATGTTTGTGGACACGTAAACGTATTTTTGAGCGGCATTTGTTTGTTAATATTTACACTCTTCAAAAAAAATGATAATAATATATGGAGTTTGGTATATTGTTAATTATAAAACCCATTTTCTATGCGGAAGTCTGTTGATAAATTGCAGAAAACTGTTTCTTTCTTTCTTTATTAGCAATTTTTAATATCTTTTAAACGGATTTACAGGCACCCATCCTTCCTCTAGATAACATCATAATTTGCATGCGTTAAAGCACCCGAGTATGAATGAAGCATTGCGTGATCTATGGGTGGTGTCACAATTTAGGGTACGGTTGACGGCTGATAAATAAAATGGTGATACGGATCGGAGTTCGGATAAAACGAACAATGGCGAATATTATAGGATTTCATTATTATTGTCATATTGCATAGGCGTAGGAGCCGGGGCTGGGTGGGGGCCCTCCCCTCCCCCAGTGTTCAGAGCGGAGGCGGGGAGGGGCAGAGTATGATTTGGCCTACCCCACAGAAATTTGAGGTAAAACATGGCTAGCATGAAAAGTGCACACCTACCGCACCCCTCCTCCCATATTTTAAACATAAAACATACCTTTTTGTGCTTTTATTGCTTGGTCATTTTTTTTAACTAACACGGTATATACACAATAGTGATTTATTATGTCAGACATCATCATTACTTTAAATGCCGATACATACAAAATGTTAAACTTTCTGTAACGAAGAGGAGTAATATCGTTTGCCATCAGATTCCAGTTCTGGACAAGAAAGCTATAAAAAAAAGTATAAGCTACTGGATGTTTGATTGATTAACCAAGATTATTATATATCAATATATTTTACTAATCATAATATGGAAATTTTAGACGGAATTAATTAGATGGAATTGAGAAAGATGTGCATTTTATATTTATTTCAATACATTTCATTAGAAACAAATATGAAATTAAAAAAGACAATTTTACTCGGAAACTAAAATGAAAATCCGCAAGTGAAGAGGTATAGATACAGTTAAGTGAAGAGGTATAGGTACAGTCACAGACCTAATAACTAATAATTAATATGTCTGTGGTACAGTATAATCGGTTTTGTTGTTTTCAAATTTAAAAAATCCGCAAACAGGTAGTAAATAGCTTTCTGATGAGTAATACATGCATTTAAATTAATTATAGGCTATATTAGCGGAACATAATATTTTAGCTGTAAATAGAACTACCCGCGTCGTTTAAATCAGTCGAAAAACTATATTTTGCAGCCTTAATACTTATTTTATAATAGGGCTATTTTTTTTGTAAAAACGTTGATGCTGGGGCAGAATGCAATTTAAAAACCTCAAAGGGTAACATGGAAAACTGAGGTCAATCCGTGAAGTGAATCGGCTTTTTACTAGCGGAAGTTATAAACGCACAGCCGAAACGACGTCATAGCAACGACGTCAATAGCAACGTCGTCAACACCATTCAATAGTAACGCTCGTTCAAGCAACATGGATTATACTTCTGAAGACGTTTACGAACGAGTTGTTTATTCCGGTGTAATGTATAAAAAGCTTCGAGGTGAGTGTTACTTTTGATGTTGGATGCAGACACGACATAACACATTTACAATTTGTCTTGCTATGTGTGGAATAGGTTACCCGGTGATAGTCACCCCCATGACTCAATCAATGGGTATGACAAATCAACTACTAATTCCTTTAGACTAATAAGGGACCTTTAAAGGGGCATTGCTTTAAAATACCTGACTAACACTTTTATATTTTACCGCTCACCTATCGGGTTTGGAGGACAACATGAGAGTTTATTCTTCTGAACAATTGCTAAACTCGGAATAAACAAATAGCATGTGTGTCCGTTTGGGAAATGGCGAGATAGTTTTCCTATTCTTTAAGCGTTAGTCAACCATTCTGCGTATGGGAATTTTATTTCTACAAGAAAACCTAATCTTTCACTAATAATAATTAATATTCACATGTAATAATTAAAATAAATCTATTTTAAACGTGGCCAGGACAGTAAATACGCTGCGTCTAAAACTGTATTTAAAAAAAAAACTAAATCATTAAATAGTGTTAGTGATCATGGTAAGCTTAGCAAACGTGTTTCCCAACACTTATTGCTATAGATAATAAACGAGCTTTATTCATTTAGACAAATAATGCGCCTTTCAACTTCAGTAATTCTTTCTCATTACTTAATTGGTGAACAACTGCTATAAAATTAATTTATGAGGGCCATTAAATAGCTATAACAATTTTTAAATAAATATGTTTGTTAAATTAAATCTTTCTAATATGTCTGTACATTCTGGGAATTCAAATTATGAACCGGCATACACTACTTAATCGGGTTACACTCGATGTGCGCGCTAATCTGATTCTGTCCCAGTTATACATTGATAAGATACATCTTCTGTTCATCAAGTGTGTGTTTGTGCATGTATGCGTGCTTGCGTACAAGCGCGTGTGCATGCGTGTGTGCGCGTTTAAGAGAGGTGGGAGCGAGGTTGGCCAAAAGTAGCGAAAATATTACCCATCGAAAAAAGACAAGCATATACTAATAGTCTGTACATTCTTGATCAAAACTAACTCTCAATATAGCAATTTTAAATATATTAATATAAGTTACACAGATGGTGTATGTAATAGTCCAATACACCCTGCTAGAAATATGTGCAACGGATTTATCACCATTTCGAGTGGTGTCTAAACAGTATTTGTAGAAATCATGGCAATTATAGTACACAAAAGTTATTTCCCTTAGATTGCATTTAACAATGTAAAATGTTCTGCGACTGGGGTCGGGCGCTCTTCGGTTTGAGGAAAGATTGACGAAACATGAGCTTATATCGGCCCAAAGAAGCATTCTGACGTACATCTTAAACGATATGACTGGCGCATATTGCAATTAATTTGAATTTTCAAAATAGCTGAATGGATTTGTAAATGGGTCACCTGTTTTCGCGGATGATCAAATATTGAATATATAAAACCAGGGTGTTCATCCTGATAAAAAGGAAACATAGAAGTCATAGAAAAAGAATGTTTAATCGTGAGTTTCTTCAGCTGTCCGCCATTTTTATTTCATTTTTCAGTTTGCTTTAGTATTACCGGTCGCCGGCGGGTAATATCATTAATATGGTCTGGTACACATGGGCTCAATCAAAAGCGGAGGATTTAAAAAAAAAAGGTGATAATTAGAGATTAATACATGGGTGATGCGTTATTGCCCGTCATATCGGCCCGAGACCCCAATATCGGCCCGAAGGCTTTAGCCTGAGGGCCGATATTGTCCGAGGGCCGATATGACGGGCAATAATGCATCACCCATGTTTTCATCTTTTTATCATATAGGCCTATATACGCATTTTCTCATATACACTAGTCAAAATTGCTAACCGATCACTTGTTATTTTCTTATTTATTTGTCTCAGAAAAAAATAATATATGTGAAATTGGAAATAAATGTATTGAAAAATGTTCTATAAGTAATCACATCAGTAAAGCAAAGTATTTTATGAATTTCAAAGAAGTTTATTTTATCGAAATTCATAGATACCAGTAATTTCAAAATTTACAAAAATCGATATCGCGTATGACCGCCGTTTGCGCGTACAACAGCTAAACAGCGTTGTCGCATGGAATTTATGTAGTTATGTAGAAAACGCTGAGGTATGTTATTCCAAACATTGACTATGTCCCTTGTGAGGTCAGCAATATGTTGTTGCCTTGGTAACTGTCGCACACAACGGTCGATTTCGTCCCACACATGTTCGATTGGATTTAAATCCGGACTACATTGCGGCCACTCCATTGTTCGAATGTTGTTGCCCTGAAGTAGCTGATGGGTAGTTCTTGCAATATGGCAAGGTGCATTGTCTTGCATGAATGTCATCCCACGGTTAGCGCGAATATGGGGAATAAGCGTTGGTCGAAGTATTTGTTGCTGGTAGTGGTCTGCGTTCAGGTTTCCTCGAACAACCACCATATCAGTTTTAGTGTGCAAACTAATACCTCCCCAAACCATCACTGACCCTCCTCCAAAATGAGCTATTTCGTTGACGCAATTATCCGAATATCGTTCCCCAAGTCGTCGATAAATTCGCTCTCTACCGTCGGACTTCTGAAGATTAAATCTGGACTCATCTGTAAAGGCGACATTTGCCCAGTCTGCTCTGGTGAACCTCAAATGCCTTCTGGCCCACTGAAGACGAATTCGCCGGTGTCTTCCAGTCAATACTAATCCCACAAAAGGTCTTCTCGCTCTCAATCCCATGATCCGTAGTCGATTTCGTACTGTTTGATCACTCAAGTTTCTATTATGGACGCCTATTAAACGTCTGGCAGTATCAGTCGCTGTTATTCTTCTATTACGAAGGTGTGTTACAAGGATGTAGCGATCTTGACGCTGCGTTGTCACACGTCTTTTTGGCCTTCGGTGAAGGTCATCAACACTTCCGGTGCGATTGTACTTGAGCCAAAGGTAGTGAATTGTTGAAAAACTTCTGTTGACTGTTCTGGCTACCTATACATATAAAACAACTCATGCTTGCGACTTTTTCAGAAATAATGAACATGGTTAGACAGAATCATGTACGAACGAACAAACGAAGAGACGGACGGACGGACGGACAGACAAGTAAACTTATGAATAAACTAACCTGCCGGAAGGATGAGGAATATTATAATACACAATACTGGACTTGAAAAAGAGAAAATAAAACGTAGAAAATCGATTAAATAAATTAATAAAAATGAACAAATTACGCAATGTCCTTTACCTGCCGAATCGAAGTACCAGCAATAATCATACCGACGGCCCGTCCACGCTCTTCCGTTGTCATGCGACGCATTTTTTATTTAATTTTTAGTAAGTTTTTGTTTGGGATTGAAACGATAAACAATTCCGAGAACACAAACACATGTTCAAATCTTACCTCGTGCAGCACGGGAGAATAATGCGATTTCGCGCCAAAATAAGCCACGAGACCGGAAGTGCGGATTTTGAAGTTACAAAGTGTATTGATTGTTTTGTTTGCTGCTCATATTTATTTGTATGAAATATCAACTCAAAATATACAATATTTGATATAATATTCCAAATAATAAAATAACCGGTTAGCAATTTTGACCAGTGTATATACGTATTTTCTCTATATTAAACCGTGTTATTTTTGTAATATATATAATGTGAATTAAATTAATTTCAGTTGAACCGATGAGCCAAATCACACATTTCCAAATAGATATAGGCCTAGATTTTTACGTTTTCTAAAAAAAATGTTTCTAGTGCACCATTTTACCAGCGGAAAAATGTTTAAATATCGGTTATTCTTACTGATTAAGCTTTTTAAAATAATATGACATACTGTACTGTACACATAATCAAGCGTTACGATTGTAATATTAAGATAAAGTGTTTACCTTTACTGAGTATCTGTTTAAATCCGCTGTTTATTTACATTCGTTGTGACGTTACAGTATGGTTTAAAAAGGTGACGTCATGTAACGTTCGTTACGTCATCGTAAACAGGAAAGAAAATCAGGGGCGCAGCCAGGTGGAAGGTCGGAAGCCGGTACCGTTCCATTTTCCCCCCTTATATTCAGTAGTGTTATTAAGGGTTAAAAAAGCAATTCTATAGAAAGCAATCGCCAATACTCGTAACGATCATGTGACCGGTTATTGGCCCAGTCAGGTGACCGGGCCAATAACGGTCAGGTGACAGGGCTAATATGGATATGCATTTTCGGCCCGGTCACATGACCTCAATTTGGCGTATCGGACCGCATTTCGAATACGGCTCATTTCTCGAGAGGGGGTCCCAAAGGGGGTGTGTGTTCACGTGATCACGTAAAATAAAAACAAGGATCACGTCTTCACGTAAAAATAGCAGAACTTTCACATTTCACGTTAAATGTGGATGAGCAGACGTGAAGCGCTATAGGCTCGAGCTTCCCTAGTACAATGTGTGGGTTGCAACAACAACAAAACAAGAGGTCAATGACCTTGAAGCTCTACTGATTGATTTTGATTTCAGGAAGTAGTGAATACAAACTTGTTTTTTGAAAATATTTTTAGCCGACCTGAAAATTTGCTAGGATCAATTAGACATCAAGAGCAACATTCCTGTGAAGTTTCATGAAAATCCGTCAAGTAGTTTCAGAGGAGTAGTCGCTACAAGTTTTCATTATATAAACTATGTAAACAAAGATGGCCGCTGACAGCCATGTTTAACATCGAATCAAAACGATTTTTGACAAGGATCAACATCATGTCATGCTGATCATTTTAGAAAAAGTCCCATATCAATATCACTTATAGTTTTCAAGAAGTAGTCGCTACAATCTTGTATTTTGAAAATCTGATTTTAGCCATGGCGGACATCTTGAATATCCGGCCGACCGAAAATTTTGCTGGGATCAATTAGACATCATTGGCAACATTTCTGTAAAGTTTCATGAAAATCCGTCAAGAAGTTTCAGAGGAGTAGTCGCTACAAGTTTTCATTATATAAAACTATGTAAACAAAGATGGCCACTGGCAGCCATGTTTAACGTCGAATCAAAATAATGTTCGACTCGGATAACCATCATGTCATGCTGATACTTTTAGAAAAAGTCCCATATCAATATCACTTATAGTTTTCAAGAAGTAGTCGCTACAAACTTATTTTTTAAAAATCTATTTTTAGCTGTGGCGGCCATCTTGAATTTCTGGCCGATCTGAAATATCGCTAGGATCAATAAGACATTAAGAGTAACATTCCTGCAAAGTTTCATGAAAATCCGCCAAATAGTTTCAGAGGAGTAGTCGCTACAAGTTGTTACTATATAACTCTATGTAAACAAAGATGGCCGCTGGCAGCCATGTTTAACGTCGAATCAAAACGATTTTTGACAAGGACCAACATCGTGTCATGCTGACCATTTTAGAAAAAGTCCCATATCAATATCACTTATAGTTTTCAAGAAGTAGTCGCTACAACTTGTTTCATGAAAATCCGTCCAGTAGTTTCAGAGGTGTAGTCGCTACAAGTTTTCATTATATAACTCTATGTAAACAAAGATGGCCTCTGGCAGCCATGTTTAACGTCGAATCAAAACGATTTTCTACAAGGACCAACACCATATCATGCTGATCATTTTAGAAAAAGTCCCATATCAATATCACTTATAGTTTTCAAGAAGTAGTCGCTACAAACTTGTTTTTTAAAAACCTATTTTTAGATTTGGTGGCCATCTTGGATTTCACATCAACATGAATTTTTGCTAGGATCAACTAGATTTCATTGGCAACATTTCTGTAAAGTTTCATGAAAATCCATTCAGTAGTTTCAGAGGAGTAGTCGCTACAAAAAAAATTTTACGGACAGACAGACGGACAACGGACGCCGCACCACGGCATAAGCTCTGCTGATCTCTGATCAGTCGAGCTAAAAACAACAAAACAAAACCACACACAATCACACACAAACTTGAGCCGTCAGATATATTCGGAGACTTTCAAATTGACCCCATTAACAAAAATACAAACAATAAACTCAAACGGAGGAATAGCTTCTGCCATTCTGCAGCGGTATGAAGTCCAAAAACAAGCAGGTACGATTCTCGCGCGCTATTAGATCTGCGTGCACCTAGCGGTATTATGTTGTACTACCGAGACCATCATACAAATAGTAATAGATTTGGAATCCAGTCAAGGGAGACCACTTTTGTCAGCAAACTGTATTATACTAGTTCCAGGCCGACCAGTGGTACTTGTAATGTAGTGAAACTGTCGGCATACCACCAGTCTATACTGCCTATACTGTATTTGATACACGACTCGGCTGATTATAGTGTCCCCGGGGATTCCTCGTGCCAGATGTTCGCGCAAGTACGAAAGTTCAGCTCTCGTGGGAGGAGGAGGGACACCAAAAAGACTGAAAAGGACGCAAAAATATTGTTTGTTTCACGTGTCACGTTTTTAAAAACACTCCGATCACGTTTTCACGCAAAACCCCTTTGGGACCCACTCGAGAGCTTTATTGTAGGGTAATTTTGTGCATATTGCGGGCCAAAAATGCGTATACACTGTATATAGAGTATGATAAATGACTATATGACATATATAGGTACAGTCGAACCTCGATAATTCGAAGTCAGCGGGACCATAGGGATATGTTCGAGCTATCGGTGGCTTCGAGGCATCGAGGTTACGATAAAAACCAAAATATCTATCCGAATTTGTGTACCACCCGAAATAGTGTTACTTGTGTACGTGATGTATTGTTCTCGGTATGTTTTTTTATGTTCATGCATGTTTGTTTAAACCTCATAACGGATATATAACAGGTAATTGTTACACTGAAAATACAAGACAAACTGCAATAATGTGTTTGTTTTATCATTTATTTAAAGAAATATCACAATAATAGATTTTAACATACATTCCGGAAGTCCGAATAATGAGAACAAGGTAAGACTGGTTTCGGTACATACAATTGAATAGAATAGACAATAGCGTAGCACATAATTCACTGTTGAAATATCTTACTAAACATACGTTTTTGTTTATATAGTTCTTTTATTTAAAAAAGTTTGTAATGAGTGATTGCTTTGCACACGACTTCATCAATTCATCTTTCACAACTTTGTCGTGTATATATCCCCCCATTACCGGGTCCTTCACTAGACTGCTCGGCCTGTAGTAGATTATATGCGATTGACATTTTGAATTTAATATGAAGACGTTATGAAAACCGTTTCCTTATATACACATGTAGCCGTTAAATTTCTAATCAGTAATCACTCGCGAAATGCTCTTCTCTAATTTAAACGTGAACACACTTTATCTTAATTATTGTTTTATTTTTATTAAACCAATCAACAAATGTAATTTAATTAGAAAATCAAAAGTGTTTATCGTAATTAACAGTAAACGAAGTTCAATAAACATACTCGGGAATTGCTCTTATCTAATTAAAAAGTGAACACACTTTATTTTAATTATTGTTTTATTTTTATTAAAACCAATCAACATACATTATTTAATTAGAAAATCAACCGTGTTTTAACAGTAAACGAAGTTCACTAAATATAAATTGTATCTGTCTATTATCGCTTTTCAATCATAAATGTTCGCACCTTTAACAACCAACTTTATCTGTTTTCGCACTATGATCGAACTTGCTACAAACAAATGCAAACGCGTCGATTACAATTAATATGGCCGACGTCGCATGGCGACGGATCATCACCTTCGATTAAGCGAGGTTTAAATTCACACAAAAATGGATCTTCGGACCGTAAAAAGTATTCGAGCGAGCCGGGGTATTCGAGAAATAATATTCGAATAATCGAGGTTAAATTACATTGAATTATATAGGAGTTGTGTCGGGACCGGAAAATGTGTTCGAATTACCGATGGTATTCGAATTACCGGTGTTCGAGCTATCGAGGTTCGACTGTATATATACCCGCATTATGGTTGATACACATGGTTCCAGTACAAGTGAAACACAGGTTAAAAACGTATTGTCCTCATTCTGGAAGATAATACCGCCGATCCTTGCATTTAAGGACTATTGATTGTCCAACTTTATAAAAAAAATAGAATGGATTGGGTATGATCAAGTGAAATTAGCCACCAAATGCATAACTTGGGCATGAGCAATGTAAACCGTATAATACATGACAGTAATTCAACACTATTGAGGTGAACATATTACAAAACGAATACTTATATGGCTTTTAGACAATCAAACATAACCAAACGTTTTTGCATATACAATGCAACTGAGTATATATTGTGTATTGTTTATTATGAAACACAAAGCAAAACCAAACTTTAAGACAATGCATAGATAATGCAGATGTGTATATGCAATTATTGTATATACACATCTGTATTATCTATGTCAAAAAATAAAAAAACAAACGTTATAACATGATATTTCCCTTTACTTACACACAATTTAAAACTTTTGTAATGATTAGTTATTGGAAAATAATATCCATTCGAATTTCTAATGCTTTGTATACAAATACACTAAGTTTTTTCAATTTGTTTTTATTTTCGCAGTTTATTAGCTCTTTTCCAATAATATTTATCAATGTAATTTAATCTAATACCGTTATAATTTGTGCACTCTATTATAAAATGATACTCGTCTTCTATCTTGTTACAAACTCTACCTACCTCAATTTCTAAATTATGGGAGGAAAGTCTCAATCTGGATAACGCTTGTCTAAATTTTGGTATATTTATACAGGTGCTTAAGACTAAAAGTATCACATACGTTTCTGTAAAAAATAGCTCTTGACTGTTCTGAACGTGTCAGTGTTAATATCAGCCCTGTATCATCCCTGAGGCCCTAGCTTTTTCCTCGAGATATAATTCCGTTAAACTTTGGTATATTATGCGACATACCCGGCTTAGGGTTTGATTTATTCTTAATAATGGTATATCGCACACTTTTCCACAATTTTGAGATCATATGGGCAGGAATTATATCATGACGGCTGAAAACACCACATGCTTCTGATTGACAAACTATTGTATATTGTGTGATATATCACATTTAGAGATAGATTATTTGGATTTGATATAAGATTGTGTTAACGTCAATTTTAATTCTAACATGGCAGATGCTATTTTCAGTATACACAAGCAATTACAACAGTCGAGTAAAATATACCATTAAAATAAAGTGGGTGGGGTAAATCAGCATCTCTTTTAACGTATTTTGGTCATATTGTGTATATTATAAACTGATACACTGTTTGTAATTCAATAAGATGTGATGTTTGTATATCAGGTGTATGTATGCCAGTCATTTAAATGACTTTTGATATAATAAATAAAACCAAAGCACATATAGCTATCTTTTTCTGTAATAAAATGATGGGTCTTTAACATTTTTAATTGTTAACTCTTTTAGATGAACACCAACCTATAATTTTTATCACATTGATTTAATTCTCTATTACAAAACACTTTATTACAAAAAAAGAGTATTATATCTATAAGTTTCTATAAGTTTGCCTTGCCCAAAATTTGCCCGAAAATGCAATTTTCTGTGATTTTTTTTGTTTCATTACAAGGTGTGTTGAAATTGAACAATTCAAAGATTTCTCCTATTTTTATCATTTTAAGGGTTTTCTTACTCTTGTATTGATTTGCTTCTTTTTTTTTTATCTAAAATATTCTAAATATTCTAAAGTCATACCCAATTTTCAGCTGATTCTGAATTTAAAACCCCACTTCGGGCTTTGAGGGTGTATTAACTAAAGATTAATATTGCTAACAAGTTAAATCACCAACACATCGATTGATTATTTTTCCAGAAACTAACTAGTAATATGTTAGTCTTCATAAAAATCAGGGACATTAAAAATTCTTGTTATATTGATATTCACCAGAGGGCACCCTTAAATCGACACTTCCTCACTTACAGTGGGAGCTCGACTTATGAGGAAATGTCTATTCTTACGGATGGCGGGAGGTGTACAGTACTGGTTCCACCCAGGAAAAATGGGTGGTCTGCCTCCACCACGAACAATCGACCGTCATATATAAACTGAAAAAACAACAATATATGCATCTAACATCATAGACAAAATTTCGGATCCCTGTGGCCTACTTCGGACGAAATAAAGTCACGTCCGTCTTCGTTACAACATGCGTATCTTGCTTCTTTCTCGCATTATTTTTACCAAATTTCACCAGAATGTTCCTTCTATGCATCTAACGTCATGTTCAAAGTTTCGGATGACTGTGACCTACTTTCGACGAAATATAGCTCACATCCGGCCCCGCTACGACATGAATCCCCCACTATTAATGACATTAATTTAATATCTCTTGGGATAGACATTAGTGTTGGTCAAATTCAAAATCAGGACCTTTATAATATGGCTCGACAAGTAGGCCGTGGGCTTCTAGTCTGTTTATATATTTTATCCGGATTCTTTATTACAGGACTTAACAAGGCCCTTGACCAGCAAGGCTATGTTCATGTACCAAGCATTCCAAAGAGAAAGTCACCTCGGTTTACTGTTCTCACTGAGAGGTACAACATAAGCTACTGCACGTGCGGCAAGTGTAGTGTATCACATGCGTATCGGGTAAGGCAAAAAGTTATTTACATCAGTTCAAACTCGGCAGACGATGCTCTACTTCCATGTACTAGTGAACAGATGGCTGGGCATAATGCGATCAGTTGCACAACCAATGCAAACCAATATGCTGATTCTGATGGCCTGGCTGTCACCAACAACGCGACTGGTTCAAGCAGACGACTGATCGAAAGACCCGCAATACTACACTTGCCAACAAGGAACAACATACTCACGATGATTGCCATGTTGCATGCATCCAAACGAAGGTCCAGGAGATCAAGACTACAACAGACGGCATTGATGATCAATATGATGATGCTGGTTCCCCGGCTGGCAGCAAAGCAAACGACTGGTTTCCAGGGCGACTACACCACAACCGAGCATGATTATCTGTCTGCTAATGGAGACTGTCAGGTTGCCAACAGTCAGGTAATCAAGTACAACACAATCTCCAATAATAATCAGTATGGCCATGCAAGTTTCCATAACATCATTAGCCACATCAATGGAATCGTAATCCAATGTACCTCCACCGCAAATGATGACCAATATGCTGGTGATGCCGACGGTCGAACGAATTATCAGATGGTTAAGTACACAACAACCGCAACTCAAGACCAAGATGCTGGTGATTCTTTACCGGTTGCCACTAACCTGGCGACTGACGACGAGACACACTACCCCACAACCGCTATCGATGACATATATGCTGATTATGCCGTCCAGGATGCCAGCAGCCAAGCGATTGGACAGGAGGAAAACAAGTGCAACACCGTCGACAACGATAAGCAGTATGTCGATACTGTTTTCCGGGGCCAATATGCGATCAGTTGCACAACCAGTGAAAACCGATATACTAATTATGATGGCCTGGCTGCCACCAACAAGACGACTGGTTCAAGTAGGCGACTGATCAAAAGACCCGCAATACTACACTTGCCAACAAGGAACAACATGCTCACGATGATTTCCTTGTTGCACGCAACCAAACGAAGGTCCAGGAGATCAAGACTACAACAGACGGCATTGATGATCAATATGATGATGCTGGTTCCCCGACTGGCACCAAAACAAAGGACTGGTTTCCAGGGCGACTACACCACAGCCGAACATGATCATCTATCTGCTAATAAAGACTGTCTGGTTACTAATAGTCAGGTAATCAGGTACAACACATTCTCCAATAATAATCAGTATGGTCAGGCAAGTTTCCATCACATCATTGGCCACATCAATGGAATCGTAATCCAAAGTACTACCACCGCAAATGATGACCAATATGCTGGTGATGCCGACGGTCGAACGAATTATCAGATGGTTAAGTACACCACAACCGCAACTCAAGACCAAGATGCTGGTGATACTTTACCGGTTGCCACTAACCTGACGACTGGCGACGAGACACACTTCACCACAACCGCCATCGATGACATATATGCTGATTATGCCATTCAGGATGCCAGCAGCCAAGCGATTGGGCAGGAGAAGAAAAAATGCACCACCGTCGACAACGATGAACAGTATGTCGATACTGTTTTCCCGGGCCAATATGCGATCAGTTGCACAACCAATGAAAACCAATATGCTGATTCTGATGGCCTGGCTGCCACCAACAAGACGACTGCTTCAACAGGCGACTGATCGGAAGACCCGCAATACTACACTTGCCAAAAAGGAACAACATGCTCACGATGATTTCCTTGTTGCACGCATCCAAACGAAGGTCCAGGAGATCAAGACTACAACAGACGGCATTGATGATCAATATGATGATGCTGGTTCCCCGGTTGGCAGCAAAACAAACGACTGGTTTCCAGGGCGACTATACCACAACCGAACATGATTATCCATCTGCTAATGAAGACTGTCAGGTTACTAACAGTCAGGTAATCAAGTACAACACTCTCTCCAATAATAATCAGTATGATCATGCAAGTTTCCATAACATCAGTGGCCACATCAATGGAATCGTAATCCAATGTACCACCACCGCAAATGATGACCAATATGCTGGTGATGCCGACGGTCGAACGAATTATCAGATGGTTAAGTACACCACAACCGCAACTCAAGACCAAGATGCTGGTGATACTTTACCGGTTGCCACTAACCTGACGACAGACGACGAGACACACTACCCCAAAACCGCCATCGATGACATATATGCTGATTATGCCGTCCAGGATGCCAGCAGCCAAGAGATTGGGCAGGAGAAGAACAAGTGCACCACCGTCGACAACGATGAGCAGTATGTCGATACTGTTTGCCGGGACCAATATGATGCTGCCGACTGTCCAGCTGCCAACAGTCGCGAGTGTAGTCACGTGATGCAAAGTATCGTGACCACCAGTGATGACGAAGATACTGATGATAGTTACGGAATCCTGTCAGTGTATTCTCGAAGTGAGATACACTCTGCTTTTAGTCCAAGTACCATTAATGATACACCACGGGTGCCAAGGGTATGCTTCTGGCATAGGCTGTTTTGTTGAAGTGGTAAGTATATTATCTTCAATGGAAAAACAAATATTTGCGGACACGAGTTAAATATGTTGTTTAATACTATTTTATTTAACTACAGGTTTGCGTTATTATGTAATTAAGGAAACAAATAGTTTCATTTGTATTAAATATACACGCGTGCCTAGGCAAATTTTAATAAATATAAACATATTAATACATAAAAAATATAGGATCATTTGAAGGTTATGTTGAAACGGATATGGAAGCCGCCATTTTGAGTGCTGTGACATCACAGTTCTAAATGTCTGGTGCACCACAATACTTATATGGAATATTTATAAATACGAAAAAATACTGATTTATAGGAAATAAATGATAGCAACTGTATAAAATATATATATTCTTAATGGTAATAATGCGTTATATGACCAGTAAAGTATTTTGTATTCGTTTTGTTGATTTTCTGTGCTTTAAATGGTATTGATCAATATTCCATATAAGGTCATTTTGAACTATGACGTCATATAGCTCTCAAAGTATTTTGCATTCATTTTGTTGATTTTCTGTGCTTTAAATGGTATTGATCAATATTCCATATAAGGTCATTTGGAACTATGACCTCATATTGCTTTCAATATGGCGACTCCCTTATCCGTTTTAGAATAACCTTAAAATGGTCATATCATTTTTGTTATCATCCGATTATTTCACCTTTTCCCGAGTTTTCAAAACCCTATCGGATCACTAAAGTTGAAAAAATTATGGAAATGCGTTTTTATTTCAATATTGTAGATACATTTTGCACCTGATTGAACAACACATATTTTGTATTTGATTAATGTTATTAATATCATTGCTGTAACAAACTCATAAATAATCTATTTCTTTGTTTTATATTTTCAGATTCATAAAAGAAGGAGACAATGGAAAAATAAAATAAAATAACTACATATATCATATATGTCAATATAACAGTTTATGAACTAAAAGCAATAAATACCATGCGTTGTCGAGGCGATTATCGACAGTTAACTGATTTGTTTGTTAAACACACAAATAAATAAATACAATTTTAATCCAAATCCAAATTGTATTTCTATGTACAGTCATATTCCAAACAACATTTGACTAACAGCTTTAACACTTGGCATACATATTCATCACTGCTCAACCACATTTGACAGCAGAATTATCCCCACTTTTATAATTAGAATTTCAGGTACAATTGGGAATGTAGTCATATTCCCAATACCAATTGTCAGAAAGCTTTTACTCTTGGCACACATATTCATCATCATTACACAACCACATTTGGTGACAGTACCCTATTGCAAAAACCGGTCTGATTGGCGGAAAAAGTATATGGAACCCCAATGCCTAATGGATACATAAGCCTTATTTTGATTGGATGATAGACTAGGTGGGACATTCCATTAGGTTAACTTGAATTTGTTATTTATTTCTGATTATTATTAACATAGCTTTTATTTGTATGATTTAGCTCTATGATATAGCAGAATAAAAAGGAAAGAGGGTGACTTAAATAAATTTATTTGGGGATTCCCTCAAAGTGTAGGGTCATGTCCTTCGGACATGTAGAAGTGGCACTAAAAATAGGTCAACCCCTAACACGAAGTTCCTGTATACGTGCATCTAAGCTTCATCAGTGTAACAGGGTAAGCAACAGTAAGCCTGGGGTTTTTGTTTGAATGTCTTTGCATGTCAGATGGGAAAACATTAAACAGTAAGTCTATGGAAAATGCAATAGTGGTCTATGACCATTTGACAAGCACCATAACTATGCTATACATTTTCACTGGGCCTTGTAGGCGGTCGTGTCAGATTTACAGTATATTTTGTTTCTGCAACATTAGCTTACCTAGATATATGCCCTATCGATTAGGAAATTTTTCATCAATTAACAAAATGCGCGGATTGAATGAATGTTTACACAGAACAAAGAAAGATACAGAATGAGTACACTACTTCACGCGACCAGTACGGAGTGAATAGTTTACCGTTGTTTTATTTCAGTATTTCAACAAATTATAATTTATAAAACAACTTAATAAATGTTGTTGTTTTAAAAGATATTTATGAAATAAAATACAGTACACATTTATATGTTTATATACAGTTTGTTACCTTAAAAGCGATACATTTGAAGTTTTTCATATTGTAGTGCCAGGCGATTTTTACTACTATCGCGTATGAATACATTTTACGATTTGCCTTGAAAGGAAATCGTAGTAAATAAGCCACATCTCTGTATTCTGACTTTAACGTGGCGTAATTTGGTTTGAGCTACAATCAGAAACGTATACAAAATAAAGTAAAACATGTAATAAATAGGATATTAAAAATGTAATAAACAGATTATTTAACTGCTGAGTTCGATTATTAGGAAATACTTCACTCGATGGTAAGTGTACATACGCTTGCCATCTCGTGAAGGATTCCTTATAATCGAACGCAACAGTTAAATAATCTCTATATCTCTTATTCTCTATATTGTTCTATGCTATCGTAATGCTTCATACTTTATATCAATGCTGAGCTCTCTAAAAATCATCTCAAATGAGTCTATTATTGGAATACTAGTAAATGAAACTAATAACAAATAAAGTTGAGGATACTGAATGAATGAATGAATGGTGTTTTACGGCACGTCGACACATAAATAGGTCATATTGTGCGCAAAAACTGATTGAATGATGATGAAATGAAGGATTATTTAAAAATTAATGCAAACATTTAAAGATAAAAATATTCAAATATAAGGAATGATATGGTAGTAATACAAAGTATATATGTAAATCAACAAATGCCCGAAAACGGGTATATAAAAAAGTAATTATATACAAGAACATATTATAATGATTTATATAGTCTGACTTCCTTAAGGAAATCTAAAACTAGACTAAAATCTATAGTATTAAATAACTCGTTCATAGTATTAACATTGTAGTACCTTTGACGCATAGGATCAAAGTCAACACATTCCAACAATATGTGTTTGACCGTTAACGGTGCAATGCAGGGTATACATTCTGGCAATGGCTCACCTTGTAATAAATATGAATGAGTATAACGTGTATGCCCTATTCTGCACCGAGCTAGGACAACTTCCTCTCGACGAATGGGTCTACTAGAAGAGCGCCATTCTCCGAGTAACGGTTTAATTGAATGGAGTTTATTGTTAACTGACAAATCCCAAGAGTTACGAATATATGTGTTAATACATCTTTTAAAATCAGTATAAGGTAATTTGGTATTAGATATATGTAAATCTAATGCTGCCTTGGCAGCACTATCAGCTCTATCATTACCACGTATTCCTACATGGCTTGGAAGCCAGCAGAAAATAATAACATTATCAATTATAAGAGAATTGTACTTTTCTAAAAGTTGAAGCACAACTGGGTTATCATGTTTCATATTACCCAGTGCTTGAAGAGATGAAAGTGAATCAGAAAAGATTACAAAATGGTCATCATCAGATTCCTGAATATAATTTAAGGCAAGTTCAATTGCCTTAAGTTCTGCTGAAAAGATAGAGGCCTTGTCAGGCAGGCGGCTCTTTATGCTGTGTTTGTGAACAACAGCTGCTGCAGCTACCTTATCTCCATCTTTAGAGCCATCTGTGTATATATGTTGAAAGTTACTGTATTTCGATTTAATTTCATTAAATTTGCTTTGAAAGACAGTAGGGTCTGTACTGGATTTGTTACTATTACAAAGGTCGAAAATAATTGTTGGTGTTTCCAAAGTCCACGGTGGAATTTGTGGTACTTTGTACTTGGCAATCAAATTTAGGTCGATTTCAGTGTCTCTTAATTTTGGTTTAATACGAAGACCAAATGGTCGGATGGCCTTCGGTTTTCGATCAAAAAAAGGTTCACAACTAGGATTAAAGACATTATCGAAATTTGGGTTTGAAGGGTTAGATTTTAATTTAATGGCATATTGAAGGGCTAACTTGTCCCGTCTATGAGACAGTGATGGTTCATTAGCTTCAACATATAGACTTTCGGCTGGTGATGTACGAAAGGCACCTAAGGCGAGTCGTAATCCTTGATTATGTATAGGGTCGAGCATCTGCAAGTATGACTTGCGAGTCGATCCATATACTATTGAGCCGTAGTCCAGCTTGGATCTGATAAGAGATCTATAAAGTTGTAAAAGGACTTTACGATCTGCTCCCCAGTTAGTGTTTGCAACAACTTTAAGTAAATTAAGAGCTTTAAGGCATTTGGCCTTCAAGTATTTAAGGTGTGGTATAAACGTTAATTTACGGTCGAAAATAAGACCAAGGATGAGGATACTGTAAGCCCCTACCAAACTGTTAGGAAGCAGCTGGTATGAATGTGACATTTGACGCTTTTCATTGAACTTCAATTGTCCATTAAATTTTAGACATAATAAAATAATGTCGTCTCTGTGTAGTTGAAATGGCGTATGTGTTACCACCCCCGGTATCCGGATAAAACCACGTCGGAGCGATACGACGAACTCGGATCACCCGCCAGTGAACATATTTCCTAGTTGTGTCTAAAAAGTAATGTTTGTGGACACGTAAACGTATTTTTGAGCGGCATTTGTTTGTTAATATTTACACTCTTCAAAAAATTTGATAATAATATATGGAGTTTGGTATATTGTTAATTATAAAACCCATTTTCTATGCGGAAGTCTGTTGATAAATTGCAGAAAACTGTTTCTTTCTTTCTTTATTAGCAATTTTTAATATCTTTTAAACGGATTTACAGGCACCCATCCTTCCTCTAGATAACATCATAATTTGCATGCGTTAAAGCACCCGAGTATGAATGAAGCATTGCGTGATCTATGGGTGGTGTCACAATTTAGGGTACGGTTGACGGCGGATAAATAAAATGGTGATACGGATCGGAGTTCGGATAAAACGAACAATGGCGAATATTATAGGATTTCATTATTATTGTCATATTGCATAGGCGTAGGAGCCGGGGCTGGGTGGGGGCCCTCCCCTTCCCCAGTGTTCAGAGCGGAGGCGGGGAGGGGCAGAGTATGATTTGGCCTACCCGACAGTAATTTGAGGTAAAACATGGCTAGCATGAAAAGTGCACACCTACCCCACCCCTCCTCCCATATTTTAAACATAAAACATACCTTTTTGTGCTTTTATTGCTTGGTCATTTTTTTTAACTTACACGGTATATACACAATAGTGGTTTATTATGTCAGACATCATCATTACTTTAAATGCCGATACATACAAAATGTTAAACTTTCTGTAACGAAGAGGAGTAATATCGTTTGCCATCAGATTCCAGTTCTGGACAAAAAAGCTATAAAAAAAGTATAAGCTACTGGATGTTTGATTGATTAACCAAGATTATTATATATCAAAATATTTTACTAATCATAATATGGAAATTTTAGACGGAATTAATTAGATGGAATTAAGAAAGATGTGCATTTTATATTTATTTCAATACATTTCATTAGAAACAAATATGAAATTAAAAAAGACAATTTTACTCGGAAACTAAAATGAAAATCCGCAAGTGAAGAGGTATAGATACAGTTAAGTGAAGAGGTATAGGTACAGTCACAGACCTAATAACTAATAATTAATATGTCTGTGGTACAGTATAATCGGTTTTGTTGTTTTCAAATTTAAAAAATCCGCAAACAGGTAGTAAATAGCTTTCTGATGAGTAATACATGCATTTAAATTAATTATAGGCTATATTAGCGGAACATAATATTTTAGCTGTAAATAGACCTACCCGCGTCGTTTAAATCGGTCGAAAAACTATATGTTGCAACCTTAATATTTTTTTTATGATAAGGCTATTTTTTGTAAAAACGTTGATGCTGGGACAGAATGCAATTTAAAAACCTCAAAGGGTAACATGGAAAACTGAGGTCAATCCGTGAAGTGAATCGGCTTTTTACTAGCGGAAGTTATAAACGCACAGCCGAAACGACGTCATAGCAACGACGTCAATAGCAACGACGTCAACACCATTCAATAGTAACGCTCGTTCAAGCAACATGGATTATACTTCTGAAGACGTTTACGAACGAGTTGTTTATTCCGGTGTAATGTATAAGAAGCTTCGAGGTGAGTGTTACTTTTGATGTTGGATGCAGACATGACATAACACATTTACAATTTGTCTTGCTATGTGTGGAATAGGTTACCCGGTGATAATCACCCCCATGACTCAATCAATGGGTATGACAAATCAACTACTAATTCCTTTAGACTAATAAGGGACCTTTAAAGGGGCATTGCTTTAAAATACCTGACTAACACTTTTATATTTTTATATTTTACCGCTCACCTATCGGGTTTGGAGGACAACATGAGAGTTTCTTCTTCTGAACAATTGCTAAACTCGGAATAAACAAATAGCATGTGTGTCCGTTTGGGAAATGGCGAGATAGTTTTCCTATTCTTTAAGCGTTAGTTAACCATTCTGCGTATGGGAATTTTATTTCTACAAGAAAACCTAATCTTTCACTAATAATAATTAATATTCACATGTAATAATTAAAATAAATCAATTTTAAACGTGGCCAGGACAGTAAATACGCTGCGTCTAAAACTGTATTTAAAAAAAAACTAAATCATTAAATAGTGTTAGTGATCATGGTAAGCTTAGCAAACGTGTTTCCCAACACTTATTGCTATAGATAATAAACGAGCTTTATTCATTTAGACAAATAATGCGCCTTTCAACTTCAGTAATTCTTTCTCATTACTTAATTGGTGAACAACTGCTATAAAATTAATTTATGAGGGCCATTAAACAGCTATAACAATTTTTAGATAAATATGTTTGATAAATTAAATCTTTCTAATATGTCTGTACATTCTGGGAATTCAAATTATGAACCGGCATACACTACTTAATCGGGTTACACTCGATGTGCGCGCTAATCTGATTCTGTCCCAGTTATAAATTGATAAGATACATCTTCTGTTCATCAAGTGTGTGTTTGTGCATGTATGCGTGCTTCCGTACAAGCGCGTGTGCATGCGTGTGTGCGCGTTTAAGAGAGGTGGGAGCGAGGTCGGCAAAAAGTAGCGAAAATATTACCCATCGAAAAAAGACAAGCATATACTAATAGTCTGTACATTCCTGATCAAAACTAACTCTCAATATAGCAATTTTAAATATATTAATATTAGTTACACAGATGGTGTATGTAATAGTCCAATACACCCTGCTAGAAATATGTGCAACGGATTTATCACCATTTCGAGTGGTGTCTAAACAGTATTGGTAGAAATCATGGCAATTATAGTACACAAAAGGTATTTCCCTTAGATTGCATTTAACAATGTAAAATGTTCTGCGACTGGGGTCGGGCGCTCTTCGGTTTGAGGAAAGACTGACGAAACATGAGCTTATATCGGCCCAAAGAAGCATTCTGACATACATCTTAAACGATATGACTGGCGCATATTGCAATTAATTTGAATTTTCAAAATAGCTGAATGGATTTGTAAATGGGTCACCTGTTTTCGCGGATGATCAAATATTGAATATATAAAACCAGGGTGTTCATCCTGATAAAAAGGAAACATAGAAGTCATAGAAAAAGAATGCTTAATCGTGACTTTCTTCAGCTGTCCGCCATTTTGATTTCATTTTTCAGTTTGCTTTCGTATTACCGGTCGCCGGCGGGTAATATCATGAATATGGTCTGGTACACATGGGGCCGGGCATCATGGGCTCAATCAAAATCGGAGGATTTTAAAAAAAAGAAGGTGATAATTAGAGATTAATACATGGGTGATGCGTTATTGCCCGTCATATCGGCTCGAGACCCCAATATCGGCCCGAAGGCTTTAGCCTGAGGGCCGATATGACGGGCAATAACGCATCACCCATGTTTTAATCTTTTTATCATATAGGGCTATATATGCATTTTCTCATATATATATACGCATTTTCTCTCTTCTAAATCGTTACAATGTTATTTTTATCATATATATAGTTAATGTGAATTAAATTAATTTCAGTTGAACCGATGAGCCAAATCACACATTTCCAAATATATATACAGTAGGCCTAGATTTTTACGTTTTCTAAAAAAAATGTTTCTACTGTAGTGCACCATTTTTTTACCAGCAAAAAATGTTTAAATATCGGTTATTCTTATTGATTAAGCTTTTTAAAATAATATGACATACTGTACTGTACACATAATCAAGCGTTACGATTGTAATATTAAGATCAAGTGTTTACCTTTACTGAGTATCTGTTTAAATCCGCTGTTTATTTACATTCGTTGTGACGTTACAGTATGGTTTAAAAAGGTGACGTCATGTAACGTTCGTTACGTCATCGTAAACAGGAAAGAAAATCAGGGGCGCAGCCAGGTGGAAGGTCGGAAGCCGGTACCGTTTCATGGTTTCCCCTAATATTCAGTAGTGTTATTAAGGGTAAAACAAAAGCAATTCTATAGAAAGCAATCGCCAATACTCGTAACGATCATGTGACCGGTTATTGGCCCAGTCAGGTGACAGGGCCAATAACGGTCAGGTGACAGGGCCAATATGGATATGCATTTTCGGCCCGGTCACATGACCTCAATTTGGCGTTTCGGACCGCATTTCGAATTCGGCTCATTTCTCGAGAGCTTTATTGTAGGGTAATTTTGTGCATATTGCGGGCCAAAAATGCGTATACACTGTATATAGAGTATGATAAATGACTATATGACATGGGCATATTTTCTAACGTGCTTCCTTAGGTATATAAACCCGCATTATGGTTGATACACATGGTTCCAGTACAAGTGAAACACAGGTTAAAAACGTATTGTCCTCATTCTGGAAGATAATACCGCCGATCCTTGCATTTAAGGACTATTGATCGTCCAACTTTATAAAAAAAAGAAGAATGGATTGGGTATGATCAAGTGAAATTTGACACCAAATGCATAACTTGGGCATGAGCAATGTAAACCATATAATACATGACAGTAATTCAACACTATTGAGGTGAACATATTACAAAACGAATACTTATACAATCAAACATAACCAAACGTTTTTGCCTATACAATGCAACTGAGTAAATATTGTGTATTGTTTGTTATGAAACACAAAGCAAAACCAAACTTTAAGACAATGCATAGATAATGCAGATGTGTATATGCAATTATTGTATATACACATCTGCATTATCTATGTCAAAAAATAAAAACTAAAACGTTACAACATGATATTTCCTTTTACTTACACACAATTTAAAACGTTTGTAATGATTAGTTATTGGAAAATAATATCCATTCGGATTTCAAATGCTTTGTACACAAATACACTAAGTTTTTTCAATTTGTTTTTATTTTCGCAGTTTATTAGCTCTTTTCCAATAATAGTTATCAATGTAATTTAATCTAATACCGTTATAATTTGTGCACTCTATTATAAAATGATACTCGTCTTCTATCTTGTTACAAACTCTACGTTTTCTTTCATCTAACGGTACACTATGCCATCTACCTGCCTCAATTTCTAAATTATGGGAGGAAAGTCTCAATCTGGATAACGCTTGTCTAAATTTTGGTATATTTATACAGGTGCTTAAGACTAAAAGTATCACATACGTTTCTGTAAAAAATAGCTCTGCTTGACTGTTCTGAACGTGTCAGTTTTCATATCAGCCCTGCATCATCCCTGAGGCCCTAGCTTTATCCTCGAGATATAATTCCGTTAAACTTTGGTATATTATGCGACATACCCGGCTTAGGGTTTGATTTATTCTTAATAATGGTATATCGCACACTTTTCCACAATTTTGAGATCATATGGGCAGGAATTATATCATGAGGGCTGAAAACACCACATGCTTCTGATTGACAAACTATTGTATATTGTGTGATATATCACATTTAGAGATAGATTATTTGGATTTGATATAAGATTGTGTTAACGTTAATTTTAATTCTAACATGGCAAATGCTATTTTCAGTATACACAAGCAATTACAACAGTCGGGTAAAATATACCATAAAAATAAAGTGGGTGGGGTAAATCAGCATCTCTTTTAACGTATTTTGGTCATATTGTGTATATTATAAACTGATACACTGTTTGTAATTCAATTAGAAGTGATGTTTGTATATCAGGTGTATGTATGCCAGTCATTTAAATTACTTTTGATATAATAAATAAAACCAAAGCACATATAGCTATCTTTTTCTGTAATAAAATGATGGGTCTTTAACATTTTTATTGTTCACTCTTTTAGATGAACACCAACCTATAATTTTTATCACATTGATTTAATTCTCTATTACAAAACACTTTATTACAAAAAAAGAGTATTATATCTATAAGTTTCTATAAGTTTGCCTTGCCCAAAATTTGCCCGAAAATGCAATTTTCTGTGATTATTATTTTTTTTCATTACAAGGTGTGTTGAAATTGAACAATTCAAAGATTTCTCCTATTTTTATCATTTTAAGGCTTTTTTTACTCTTGTATTGATTTGCTTCTTTTTTTTATCTAAAATATTCTAAATATTCTAAAACCATTACCAATTTTCAGCTGATTCTGAATTTAAAACCCCACTGTGGGGCTTTGAGGGTGTATAACTAAAGATTAATATTGCTAACAAGTTAAATCACCAACACATCGATTGATTACTTTTCCAGAAACTAACTAGTAATATGTTAGTCTTCATAAAAATCAGGGACATTAAAAATTCTTGTTATATTGATATTCACCAGAGGGCACCCTTAAATCGACACTTCCTCACTTACACTGGGAGCTCGACTTATGAGGAAATGTCTATTCTTACGGATGGCGGGAGGTGTACAGTACTGGTTCCACCCAGGAAAAGTGGGTGGTCTGCCTCCACCACAAAATATCGACCGTCATATATAAACTAAAAAAACAACAACAATATATTCATCTAACATCATAGACAAAATTTCGGGTCGCTGTGACCTACTTCCGACGAAATAAAGTCACGTCCGTCTTCGTTACAACATGCGTATCTTGCTTCTTTCTCGCATTATTTCCCCCAAATTTCACCAGAATGTTCCTTCTATGCATCTAACGTCATGTTCAAAGTTTCGGATGATGTGACCTACTTTCGACGAAATATAGCTCACATCCGGACCCGATACGACATGAATCCCCCACTATTAATGACTTTAATTTAATATCTCTTGGGATAGACAATAGTGTTGGTCAAATTCAAAATTAGGACCTTTATAATATGGCTCGACAAGTAGGCCGTGGGCTTCTAGTCTGTTTATATATTTTATCCGGGTTCTTTATTACAGGACTTAACAAGGCCCTTGACCAGCAAGGCTATGTTCATGTACCAAGCATTCCAAAGAGAAAGTCACCTCGGTTTACTGTTCTCACTGAGCAGTACAACATAAGCTACTGTACGTGCGGCAAGTGTAGTGTATCACATGCGTATCGGGTAAGGCATAAAGTTATTTACATCAGTTCAAACTCGGCCGACGATGCTCTACTTCCATGTACTTGTGAACAGATGGCTGGGCATGATGCGATCCGTTGCACAACCAATGCAAACCAATATGCTGATTCTGATAGCCTAGCTGCCGCCAACAAGACGACTGGTTCAAGCAGACGACTGATCGAAAGACCCGCAATACTACACTTGCCAACATGGAACAACATGCTCACGATGATTTCCATGTTGCACGCATCCAAACAAAGGTCCAGGAGATCAAGACTACAACAGACGGCATTGATGATCAATATGATGATGCTGGTTCCCCGGCTGGCAGCAAAACAAACGACTGGTTTCCAGGGCGACTACACCACAACCGAACATGATTATCTGTCTGCTAATGGAGACTGTCAGGTTGCCAACAGTCAGGTAATCAAGTACAACACATTCTCCAATAATAATCAGTATGGCCGTGCAAGTTTCCATAACATCATTAGCCACATCAATGGAATCGTAATCCAATGTACCTCCACCGCAAATGATGACCAATATGCTGGTGATGCCGACGGTCGAACGAATTATCAGATGGTTAAGTACACAACAACCGCAACTCAAGACCAAGATGCTGGTGATTCTTTACCGGTTGCCACTAACCTGGCGACTGACGACGAGACACACTACCCACAACCGCTATCGATGACATATATGCTGATTATGCCGTCCAGGATGCCAGCAGCCAAGCGATTGGACACGAGGAAAACAAGTGCACCACCGTCGACAACGATGAGCAGTATGTCGATACTGTTTTCCGGGGCCAATATGCGATCAGTTGCACAACCAGTGAAAACCGATATACTAATTCTGATGGCCTGGCTGCCACCAACAAGACAACTGGCTCAAGTAGGCGACTGATCAAAAGACCCGCAATACTACACTTGCCAACAAGGAACAACATGCTCACGATGATTTCCTTGTTGCACGCAACCAAACGAAGGTCCAGGAGACCAAGACTACAACAGACGGCATTGATGATCAATATGATGATGCTGGTTCCCCGACTGGCACCAAAACAAAGGACTGGTTTCCAGGGCGACTACACCACAGCCGAACATGATCATCTATATGCTAATGAAGACTGTCTGGTTACTAACAGTCAGGTAATCAGGTACAACACATTCTCCAATAATAATCAGTATGGTCATGCAAGTTTCCATCACATCATTGGCCACATCAATGGAATCGTAATCCAATGTACCACCACCGCAAATGATGACCAATATGCTGGTGATGCCGACGGTCGAACGAATTATCAGATGGTTAAGTACACCACAACCGCAACTCAAGACCAAGATGCTGGTGATACTTTACCGGTTGCCACTAATCTGACGACTGGCGACGAGACACACTTCACCACAACCGCCATCGATGACATATATGCTGATTATGCCATTCAGGATGCCAGCAGCCAAGCGATTGGGCAGGAGAAGAAAAAATGCACCACCGTCGACAACGATGAGCAGTATGTCGATACTGTTTTCCCGGGCCAATATGCGATCAGTTGCACAACCAATGAAAACCAATATGCTGATTCTGATGGCCTGGCTGCCACCAACAAGACGACTGCTTCAAGCAGGCGACTGATCGGAAGACCCGCAATACTACACTTGCCAAAAAGGAACAACATGCTCACGATGATTTCCTTGTTGCACGCATCCAAACGAAGGTCCAGGAGATCAAGACTACAACAGACGGCATTGATGATCAATATGATGATGCTGGTTCCCCGGTTGGCAGCAAAACAAACGACTGGTTTCCAGGGCGACTATACCACAACCGAACATGATTATCCATCTGCTAATGAAGACTGTCAGGTTACTAACAGTCAGGTAATCAAGTACAACACACTCTCCAATAATAATCAGTATGATCATGCAAGTTTCCATAACATCAGTGGCCACATCAATGGAATCGTAATCCAATGTACCACCACCGCAAATGATGACCAATATGCTGGTGATGCCGACGGTCGAACGAATTATCAGATGGTTAAGTACACCACAACCGCAACTCAAGACCAAGATGCTGGTGATACTTTACCGGTTGCCACTAACCTGACGACAGACGACGAGACACACTACCCCACAACCGCCATCGATGACATATATGCTGATTATGCCGTCCAGGATGCCAGCAGCCAAGAGATTGGGCAGGAGAAGAACATGTGCACCACCGTCGACAACGATGAGCAGTATGTCGATACTGTTTGCCGGGACCAATATGATGCTGCCGACTGTCCAGCTGCCAACAGTCGCGAGTGTAGTCACGTGATGCAAAGTATCGTGACCACCAGTGATGACGAAGATACTGATGATAGTTACGGAATCCTGTCAGTGTATTCTCGAAGTGAGATACACTCTGCTTTTAGTCCAAGTACCATTAATGATACACCACGGGTGCCAAGGGTATGCTTCTGGCATAGGCTGTTTTGTTGAGGTGGTAAGTATATTATCTTCAATGGAAAAACAAATATTTGCGGACATTGTATCAAACGTAAACATTTAACACACGAGTTAAATATGTTGATTATAATTTTTTTATTTAACTACAGGTTTGCGTTATACATATGTAATTAAGGAAACAAATAGTTTAATTTATATTAAACATACACTCGTGCCTAGGCAAATTTTAATGAATATAAACATATTAATACATAAAAAATATAGGATCATTTGAAGGTTATGTTGAAACGGATATGGAAGCAGTCATTTTGAGTGCTGTGACATCACTGTTCTAAATGACTGATGCACCACCATACTTATATGGAGTATTTATAAATACGAAAAAATACTGATTTATAGGAAATAAATGATAGCAACTGTATAAAATATATATATTCTTAATGGTAATAATGCGTTATATGACCAGTAAAGTATTTTGTATTCGTTTTGTTGATTTTCTGTGCTTTAAATGGTATTGATCAATATTCCATATAAGGTCATTTTGAACTATGACGTCATATAGCTCTCAAAGTATTTTGCATTCATTTTGTTGATTTTCTGTGCTTTAAATGGTATTGATCAATATTCCATATAAGGTCATTTGGAACTATGACCTCATATTGCTTTCAATATGGCGACTCCCTTATCCGTTTTAGAATAACCTTAAAATGGTCATATCATTTTTGTTATCATCCGATTATTTCACCTTTTCCCGAGTTTTCAAAACCCTATCGGATCACTAAAGTTGAAAAAATTATGGAAATGCGTTTTTATTTCAATATTGTAGATACATTTTGCACCTGATTGAACAACACATATTTTGTATTTGATTAATGTTATTAATATCATTGCTGTAACAAACTCATAAATAATCTATTTCTTTGTTTTATATTTTCAGATTCATAAAAGAAGGAGACAATGGAAAAATAAAATAAAATAACTACATATATCATATATGTCAATATAACAGTTTATGAACTAAAAGCAATAAATACCATGCGTTGTCGAGGCGATTATCGACAGTTAACTGATTTGTTTCTTAAACACACAAATAAATAAATACAATTTTAATCCAAATCCAAATTGTATTTCTATGTACAGTCATATTCCAAACAACATTTGACTAACAGCTTTAACACTTGGCATACATATTCATCACTGCTCAACCACATTTGGCAAGCAGAATTATCCTCACTTTTATAATTAGAATTTCAGGTACAATTGGGAATGTAGTCATATTCCCAATACCAATTGTCAGAAAGCTTTTACTCTTGGCACACATATTCATCATCATTACACAACCACATTTGGTGACAGTACCCTATTGCAAAAACCGGTCTGATTGGCGGAAAAAGTATATGGAAACCCCAATGCCTAATGGATACATAAGCCTTATTTTGATTGGATGATAGACTAGGGGGGACATTCCATTAGGTTAACTTGAATTTGTTATTTATTTCTGATTATTATTAACATAGCTTTCATTTGTATGATTTAGCTCTATGATATAGCAGAATAAAAAGGAAAGAGGGTGACTTAAATAAATTTATTTGGGGATTCCCTCAAAGTGTAGGGTCATGTCCTTCGGACATGTAGAAGTGGCACTAAAAATAGGTCATCCCTAACACGAAGTTCCTGTATACGTGCATCTAAGCTTCATCAGTGTAACAGGGTAAGCAACAGTAAGCCTGTGGTTTTTGTTTGCATGTCAGATGGGAAAACATTAAACAGTAAGTCTATGGAAAATGCAATAGTGGTCTATGACCATTTGACAAGCACCATAACTATGCTATACATTTTCACTGGGCCTTGTAGGCGGTCGTGTCAGATTTACAGTATATTTTGTTTCTGCAACATTAGCTTACCTAGATATATGCCCTATCGATTAGGAAATATTTCATCAATTAACAAAATGCGCGTATTGAATGAATGTTTACACAGTATTTCAACAAATTATAATTTATAAAACAACGTAATAAATGTTGTTGTTTTAAAAGATATTTATGAAATAAAATACAGTACACATTTATATGTTTATATACAGTTTGTTACCTTAAAAGCGATAAATTTGAAGTTTTTTATATTGTAGTGCCAGGCGATTTTTACTACTATCGCGTATGAATACATTTTACGATTTGCCTTGAAAGGAAATCGTAGTAAATAAGCCACATCTCTGTATTCTGACTTTAACGTGGCGTAATTTGGTTTGAGCTACAATCAGAAACGTATACAAAATAAAGTAAAACATGTAATAAATAGGATATTAAAAATGTAATAAACAGATTATTTAACTGCTGAGTTCGATTATTAGGAAATCCTTCACTCGATGGTAAGTGTACATACGCTTGCCATCTCGTGAAGGATTCCTTATAATCGAACGCAACAGTTAAATAATCTCTATATCTCTTATTCTCTATATTGTTCTATGCTATCGTAATGCTTCATACTTTATATCAATGCTGAGCTCTCTAAAAATCATCTCAAATGAGTCTATTATTGCAATACTAGTAAATGAAACTAATAACAAATAAAGTTGAGGATACTGTAAGCCCCTACCAAACTCTTAGGAAGCAGCTGGTATGAATGTGACCTTTGACGCTTTTCGTTGAACTTCAATTGTCCATTACATTTTAGACATAATAAAATAATGTCGTCTCTGTGTAGTTGAAATGGCGCATGTGTTATCACCCCCGGTATCCGGATAAAACCACGTCGGAGCGATACGACGAACTCGGATCACCCGCCAGTGAACATATTTCCTAGTTGTGTCTTAAAAGTAATGTTTGTGGACACGTAAACGTATTTTTGAGCGACATTTGTTTGTTAATATTTACACTCTTCAAAAAAATTGATAATAATATATGGAGTTTGGTATATTGTTAATTCTAAAACCCATTTTCTATGCAGAAGTCTGTTGATAAATTGCAGAAAACTGTTTCTTTCTTTCTTTATTAGCAATTTTTAATATCTTTTAAACGGATTTACAGGCACCCATCCTTCCTCTAGATAACATCATAATTTGCATGCGTTAAAGCACCCGAGTATGAATGAAGCATTGCGTGATCTATGGGTGGTGTCACAATTTAGGGTACGGTTGACGGCGGATAAATAAAATGGTGATACGGATCGGAGTTCGGATAAAACGAACAATGGCGATTATTATAGGATTTCATTATTATTGTCATATTGCATAGGCGTAGGAGCCGGGGCTGGGTGGCCCCCCCCCCCCCCCAGTGTTCAGAGCGGAGGCGGGGAGGGGCAGAGTATGATTTGGCCTCCCCCACAGTAATTTGAGGTAAAACATGGCTAGCATGAAAAGTGCACACCTACCCCACCCCTCCTCCCATATTTTAAACATAAAACATACCTTTTTGTGCTTTTATTGCTTGGTCATTTTTTTTAACTTACACGGTATATACACAATAGTGGTTTATTATGTCAGACATCATCATCATTACTTTAAATGCCGATACATACAAAATGTTAAACTTTTTGTAACGAAGAGGAGTAATATAGTTTGCCATCAGATTCCAGTTCTGGACAAGAAAGCTATAAAAAAAGTATAAGCTACTGGATGTTTGATTGATTAACCAAGATTATTATATATCAATATATTTTACTAATCATAATAAGGAAATTTTAGATGGAATTAATTAGATGGTATTAAGAAAGATGTGCATTTTATATTTATTTCAATACATTTCATTAAAAACAAATATGAAATTAAAAAAGATAATTTTACGCGGAAACTAAAATGAAAATCCGCAAGTGAAGAGGTATAGATACAGTTAAGTGAAGAGGTATAGGTACAGCCACAGACCTAATAACTAATAATTAATATGTCTGTGGTACAGTATAATCGGTTTTGTTGTTTTCAAATTTAAAAAATCCGCAAACAGGTAGTAAATAGCTTTCTGATGAGTAATACATGCATTTAAATTAATTATAGGCTATTTTAGCGGAACATAACATTTTAGCTGTAAATAGACCTACCCGCGTCGTTTAAATCGGTCGAAAAACTATATTTTGCAGCCTTAATACTTATTTTATGATAAGGCTATTTTTTTTTGTAAAAACGTTGATGCTGGGACAGAATGCTATTTAAAAATCTCAAAGGGTAACATGGAAAACTGAGGTCAATCGGCGAAGTGAATCGGCTTTTTACTAGCGGAAGTTATAAACGCACAGCCGAAACGACGTCATTGCAACGACGTCAATAGCAACGACGTCAATGCCATTCAATAGTAACGCTCGTTCAAGCAACATGGATTATACTTCTGAAGACGTTTACGAACGAGTTGTTTATTTCGGTGTAATGTATAAGAAGCTTCGAGGTGAGTGTTACTTTTGATGTTGGATGCAGACACGACATAACACATTTACAATTTGTCTTGCTATGTGTGGAATAGGTTACCCGGTGATAGTCACCCCCATGACTCAATCAATGGGTATGACAAATCAACTACTAATTCCTTTAGACTAATAAGGGACCTTTAAAGGGGCATTGCTTTAAAATACCTGACTAACACTTTTATATTTTACCGCTCACCTATCGGGTTTGGAGGACCACATGAGAGTTTCTTCTTCTGAACAATTGCTAAACTCGGAATAAACAAATAGCATGCGTGTCCGTTTGGGAAATGGCGAGATAGTTTTCCTATTCTTTAAGCGTTAGTTAACCATTCTGCGTATGGGAATTTTATTTCTACAAGAAAACCTTATCTTTCACTAATAATAATTTATATTCACATGTAATAATTAAAATAAATCAATTTTAAACGTGGCCAGGACAGTAAATACGCTGCGTCTAAAACTGTATTTGAAAAAAAAAAAATCATTAAATAGTGTTACTGATCATGGTAAGCTTAGCAAACGTGTTTCCCAACACTTATTGCTATAGATAATAAACGAGCTTTATTCATTTAGACAAATAATGCGCCTTTCAACTTCAGTAATTATTTCTCATTACTTAATTGGTGAACAACTGCTATAAAATTAATTTATGAGGGCCATTAAATAGCTATAACAATTTTTAAATAAATATGTTTGTTAAATTAAATCTTTCTAATATGTCTGTACATTCTGGGAATTCAAATTATGAACCGGCATACACGACTTAATCGGGTTACACTCGATGTGCGCGCTAATCTGATTCTGTCCCAGT
Organism: Cyrtodaria siliqua; assembly: GCA_037043455.1. Classification (NCBI taxonomy): domain Eukaryota; kingdom Metazoa; phylum Mollusca; class Bivalvia; order Adapedonta; family Hiatellidae; genus Cyrtodaria; species Cyrtodaria siliqua. The sequence continues at coordinate 97,169 of JAWPHD010003760.1, forward strand.
TATAAATTGATAAGATACATCTTCTGTTCATCAAAGTGTGTATTTGTGCATGTATGCGTGTTTGCGTACAAGCGCGTGTGCATGCGTGTGTGCGCGTTTAAGAGAGGTGGGAGCGAGGTCGGCAAAAAGTAGCGAAAATATTACCCATCGAAAAAAGACAAGCATATACTATTAGTCTGTACATTCTTGATCAAAACTAACTCTCAATATAGCAATTTTAAATATATTAATATTAGTTACACAGATGGTGTATGTAATAGTCCAATACACCCTGCTAGAAATATGTGCAACGGATTTATCACCATTTCGAGTGGTGTCTAAACAGTATTTGTAGAAATCATGGCAATTATAGTACACAAAAGTTATTTCCCTTAGATTGCATTTAACAATGTAAAATGTTCTGCGACTGGGGTCGGGCGCTCTTCGGTTTGAGGAAAGATTGACGAAACATGAGCTTATATCGGCCCAAAGAAGCATGCTGACATACATCTTAAGCGATATGACTGGCGCATATTGCAATTAATTTGAATTTTCAAAATAGCTGAATGGATTTGTAAATGTGTCACCTGTTTTCGCGGATGATCAAACATTGAATATATAAAACCAGGGTGTTCATCCTGATAAAATGGAAACATAGAAGTCATAGAAAAAGAATGTTTAATCGTGAGTTTCTTCAGCTGTCCGCCATTTTGATTTCATTTTTCAGTTTGCTTTCGTATTACCGGTCGCCGGCGGGTAATATCATTAATATGGTCTGGTACACATGGGCTCAATCAAAATCGGAGGATTTAAAAAAAAAAGGTGATAATTAGAGATTAATACATGGGTGATGCGTTATTGCCCGTCATATCGGCCCTCGGACAATATCGGCCCGAATTAAATTAATTTCAGTTGAACCGATGAGCCAAATCACACATTTCCAAATAGATATACTGGTTGGCGACCAGTTGTCGATAAAAAAGGTCGTGTTTACCAATTAGTATTTTTTTTTCGAAAATATGTTATGCTTATATTTCCCTATAACAAAGGTTAGCCTGTGACCTTCATATTTAATACACACTTTAGTAACTTTCACTTTCGAAGCGCCCCCTATCGTGGGGTCCAATTCGGGGTATAACGGCGCTAATTTCAGCACCGGAAAGAATCATTTCTCGACAATCACTTTCGGAAGCGTAATTAATTGTGTTTATCAGATGTATAGTGTATTTTTGGTATAAAACTATAATTTAGCTAATTTTCTTAAACATTTTAAATAATATTGAAGACAGAAAGTAAATGAGTGAATGTGTTTTTATTACATCCAGACAAGACAACTCTTGTGTTTATTTTCGGGTTTTTTAATTATAAGTAAATTTCATAATTAATGCGGGCCCTGGCTACGCGTTTTTTATTTGTTGTTGTTGTGTTGTTGTTTTTTTGTTTTGTTTTTTGTTTGACAGCTATAAAGCAGTTTTGGCCATGGAAATGTCTTGGTAGTTCCTTGTTTATTTATATACAAATGACTGTCTTTGCGTCAACTCCGTAATTCCGCTATTTCGGTTCATACTGTAAGTACAATAAATAACGCAATATATTTATACAATTATCCCTATTCGTAAAAATGCAATAAATAAGGCCAAATAAAATTATACCTGAGTTTACTGTAACCCGACCGTCCCGCTGAAAACACCCCCGACTCCTTTAATTTTTATTGAAAATAAAAAAATAAATAAAAAAAATGTAAAAAAATAAAATTACTGACCCTCTTCCGGACTTGCAAAAAATAAAATTAAACGGTTTTTCGCCTTTGCAATAATTGCAAGTGATTGAGAAAAGAGCCAGTTGTTGCCTTGCCTTTTGGGAAACAATAACACATACACAATTTCATTTGTTATCTATTGTAGTTTTTAAAATACCACATTTTCCCATTCATCAAAGCTCATTGCCACCTTAAATTAACTTCGCCAAAAAATAAAATAAAAAAATAAAATAAAATGCCTACCTACCTACCCGATTTTTTTCAGCAATGTTACAGTAAACACAGGTATAATTTTATTTGGCCTAAGCTGAATATATTCTTACCAATTCCATTAAAGCTCAACATAACAATCACACACGTTCAACCAAGTGGGGTGGGGTAAATTTTCTGTTTATGTTCAGTGCATCATTCATTCCTCGTACACGTACGGCATACAAAACTTACAGTACCAAAATACACCTTCATCTACTAAACTCTCAAGCACTAATTCTTTCTCAGGCTCACTCAACCAGTTGAAATGGAACCATCCAGTTGACAAGCATTGATCATCGTCGCACCCATACCACTCAATACCATTACTTTCATCATTCACCCGCCCTCTCTCCCCACACACACCACATGTAAACTTCTTCGAGGACAATCGCCCATCTCTGTTCAAAACCGGTGTGACTGTCTCTTGTCTAACATCACTGTCCACTATCTTTGCTTCCTTCTTCTTCTTTATTTCTTCCTCTTTATCTCTTTTCACAGCGGCCTTCCTCTTCTTGTCTTCTTCTCTTTTCTGTCTTTTCAACTGTTTTTCTTCTTCTTCTTTCTTTTTCTGCTCCTTCCGTATCTCCTTCTCGTGTTGTCGTTGTAGGTGGCTCCTCTTCTTTTCTTCTGTCGCGGCCTCTTTTTCCTTAGAAAAAAAGTATGCTTCTCAACACATTAGTTTATGGATGCATAATGTTTGAAAGACAGGTCAAATAAAATAAATTTGAGTACACGTTGAGAACCTCTATTCAATTAGTTGAAGAGAGGTCTAATTCAATTAAAGAGAGGTTCAATTCAATTGAAGAGAGGTTCAATTAAATTGAAGATAGGTAAAATTCAATTGAAGTGAGGTACAATTCAGCATAGTTAAAAGCTCTCTTCAATTGAATTAGACCTCTCTTCAATATTGAAGAGAGGTTAAAATAATTGAATGTATGTTAATTTGGCGTTCCATAGAGTAGAAGTACTTCTGTGACTTACTTAAAATACAATTGTGTTGCGGTGAGAGTTCAGTGATAGACGGAAACAGCCTACGAAGAATATAATAATCAACCATAATTAAACAGAGGAATCGAAAGATAAAATATCAATGGTACTATAGTAAAATCTATTTTACAGTTTGTATATATGGCATATTAAAATTGGTTTTACCAGTAGCCGACAGATCCGGGGCTAAACGTTATATCAACCATAAAAAACATTTGAATTTGGTTTTCTCTCTATTTTTTAAGCTAGGGTACAGACTATACACATACCATAAGAATATTTAGCATGTCCTCTCCAGAAATGACCCGTCCTTCTGTAATCATGCGACGTTTTTTAGCTGCCATGGGCTTGGTCGGGGGTGGAACCAGAACATCTGCCATACTCTTTGGTATTAATCCACGTTTCACCAGATGATTTTGGCCGACAAACTGCCCACATTCGCCGCATGTCCGGACTGGTTCTTCTTCTGGAGTGTCAGCGATGAACATGGGCGGCACCAGCTGGCTCTTGTCTATTACGGACTGATCCACTGGGAATATACCGGACATCCTAAAAGCCTCTTTTATGGTTGCTGGCATCGTTTGGTCCATAGCATAACTCAGTATTATGGGGAACTTTGACTTGCCAATTATCATGGAAGGGCTAACAATACCCATGCTTGAAGCCAGGGAGGAGAACTTTTCTTTCAGGGGGCCGATAATGTGCACGTCTAATGGTTGAAGGATGTGCGTAGTGTGAGAAGGGAGGCCAACAAGAATGATGTTCTCTCGTCTCGCTGTCTCAACCACCGGTAGAGAGATGTGGGAGTCGTGATTGTCCATCAGTAGTATTACTGGCCTGTCCTTCCCGCAGTTAGGAACAAACAGCTTTGTGAACCATTGGGTGAATAAATCCGTATCCATGTACCCAGATTCCAATTTCCGGAAATCCCATCTTTGTAGCAGCGGTGGGGAAGTCCGACTTGGTAAATTACAAACACAGGGAGAAATGACCCACTAGCAGAAACACAAAGATGTGCTGTCACGTGATCCACTGTTGTCACCTTCTGCCGAAATACATGCCCTTTCTTTGGACCCATCACCCGTCTCGTCACAGTTAAAAATCTAAAATGCAGATACTCTAGATATACATGTTATACATTTCTTAATTGCGGCACTCTGTCGATTCTGAAAACAAACGCAAATATAAATAAAATCTGTTTAATTTAGTGAAATATAGCAAACACATCTGTTTTGCATGTAGCCTGTTTGTAGAATTCCATATTAACGTATGTAAAAAAAAATCTTCATATCTTCACTATTTATTAAAGACCTAGACTATTTTTTTAAAAATATATTTAAATTATATGTATGTCATGTATATCTGAGATCAACTTTATCGGACAGGCTGTGGACCCTATGATGACGCCTACCTAAAGCCCATTGGGACGGTGGCGTTTGATGTTTGTCCATGATCTTTCTTGTCGTGCCCTTAATGGTGTATTCTCTTACTGCTCTGGCTTCTGCCAAGTCATTGAGTACCTTTATTGTGGCTTTCTAGGCTATTGTTTTTTGTATTATATTTACACGAGCATATTTGTGTTTTACTTATATTGCCTATTGATGATGCCTTGTTGGTTAGAGATTAGATCATGGCGGGGATTTCTTTATTTACACTGTCCTGTTTTAATGGGATGACAGTAGGGTAAGTGTGAGGTTTGGTGCACCCTAGAACCGGTTTAAACCCCCAGTGGCCTACTTTGCCACTGACCGTTCCAAGGCGGTAGCCCTATTGTCAACCATTTTGTGTTTGTGATGTCTTTTACTTTTATTATTACTTTTGCCTTCTTGTTTGTCTGTTTCCATGTTTATTTCTGTGTTTTGTGGTTGACTGTCCTCCTTGAATGCTACTTTCCCTGTCCGATCTTTTTATATTCCTTTAAATTATGTTATAACGTTTTTAATGCTAAAAAACAGGATTTTAACGTTGTTATTCGGGTGTAAATCAACTATTTTAATGGTCGAGGCCATGTATCAAACTAGCCTCATTTACCTGAGCGGGTTTGTCTGCCAATCCGTGAGTCTCAACTACGTTGGAGAAGAACTTGAAAAATTCTGTAATGATTGGCAGGTTGGACATCTTTGTCCTTGCCCTGTCCTGGTTCTCGAGTTTCCTTTCAGAAAGTTCCGGGTGCCTGGACAATAACTTTCTAAACCACATGTCGCTGGGTCCTGTCTCCAAATTAAACAAGGATGGTCGACCTACAATCAATATTAGTTCTTTTACAAAATGTTACTTAAAACAGATAAAATGTTTTAAGGTTAAAGCTGTTTTACAAAGAATATAGTCATGTGTTAATTTAGTAATTAATTTAAGACGATTTTATGTGTGTGTAGTTTTAATCATATAATCTGCATGTTTAATCATAACCTAGATTTAACAGTTGTTGAAGAAAAGTAAATATTACAAAACATCAACATTGCCACTCACCAGAACGTGTAAACAACTCCTGGATGTAGCAGCGCACCATAGACCGTGACATGGGGAAGCCTTGTTGTGCCATGAACATTATATAATTGACGAGACCTGTCTCTTCTTCGTCTGACAACATCCTACCAGGTCCTGTCTTGGTCAGCAGAGAGGGATTGTTCGCATGATCATGAACAGTGGTTCGAGGGACACCAAACTCTCTTGCAGCCTTTGACACAGAAAGGTGGTTCCTACGGACAGCCGAGACAGCGGCTGCTAATTGTCCGTCTGCATAAGCTTTGGGCATTCTAGGAGGCAAGAGTTAATAATTAGATAGCATTACATGGATTTTTCATCGTAAAATTATGGGACACACAGGATTTTGTATATATCTGCGATTAATACTCAAGTCTACAACCCTTGTCTACAACTCAAGTCTTTAACTCTTTGTTCTAAATTCAAAGAAGGAACAGTCAATTATATTTATATAGCGTTAAAACAGCTAAGCTCATTCAATAGAATGAAATATATTAAACATTTAAGGGGTATAATAAGATACAAGGAGTTGCAAAAGTTGCCTCCCTTGTTTTAGAAAATCGGCCGGCACTTCCATTAGTATTTTCCAATTTCATCAACTGTTTATTTTAAATCATCTTAAAGTATTTGTAATTTCGTGGATAAATAATAATTGTTCCATACATTTTCTTTAAATACGCATTAAATTTAGTGAGTCTTAAATTTATCGTCTGCTATTGTCCAACCAACAGTAAAATATCTCCCCGTTTCGTACCCCTGACAATAAGGGTCAATCTGCGCACGCGCCAAGTAGCGGGCGCTTCCCCCCGCGTGACGTCAATAATAACTTTTATACATGGGAAAACCCAGGCTTCAAACTTAGGATAACTATTTACCTCTCCTTCTTGTTTTGACAGCTTTGGCATAAACACAAATCGTCTAGATGATGTAGATTGAGAAAATACACGAAAGGTAATAATTGAACCGTAAAATCAAAAATATCGGAAACTGTTACTTGTCGACAACTGGTCGCCCTAGATTTTTACGTTTTCTAAAAAAAATGTTTCTAGTGCACCATTTTACCAGCGGAAAAATGTTTAAATATCGGTTATTCTTACTGATTAAGCTTTTTAAAATAATATGACATACTGTACACATAATCAAGCGTTACGATTGTAATATTAAGATAAAGTGTTTACCTTTACTGAGTATCTGTTTAAATCCGCTGTTTATTTACATTCGTTGTGACGTTACAGTATGGTTTAAAAAGGTGACGTCATGTAACGTTCGTTACGTCATCGTAAACAGGAAAGAAAATCAGGGGCGCAGCCAGGTGGAAGGTCGGAAGCCGGTACCGTTCCATTTTTCCCCCTAATATTCAGTAGTGTTATTAAGGGTAAACAAAAGCAATTCTATAGAAAGCAATCGCCAATACTCGTAACGATCATGTGACCGGTTATTCGCCCAGTCAGGTGACCGGGCCAATAACGGTCAGGTGACAGGGCTAATATAGATATGCATTTTCGGCCCGGTCACATGACCTCAATTTGGCGTATTGGACCGCATTTCGAATACGGCTCATTTCTCGAGAGGACTCGAGAGCTTTATTGTAGGGTAATTTTGTGCATATTGCGGGCCAAAAATGCGTATACACTGTATATAGAGTATGATAAATGACTATATGACATATATAGGTATATATACCCGCATTATGGTTGATACACATGGTTCCAGTTGGGCCTACAAGTGAAACACAGGTTAAAAACGTATTGTCCTCATTCTGGAAGATAATACCGCCGATCTTTGCATTTAAGGACTATTGATTGTCCAACTTTATAAAAAAAATAGAATGGATTGGGTATGATCAAGAGAAATTTGCCACCAAATGCATAACTTGGGCATGAGCAATGTAAACCGTATAATACATGATAGTAATTCAACACTATTGAGGTGAACATATTACAAAACGAATACTTATATGGCTTTTAGACAATCAAACATAACCAAACGTTTTTGCATATACAATGCAACTGAGTATATATTGTGTATATAGAGGTTATTAACTGGGGTAGGTGTGCCTCTTTGTGACATTGGCCCGAGATAGCCATATGAGGCCCGAGAGCTATTAACTGGGGTAGGTGTGCCTCTTTGTGATATTGGCCCGAGATAGCCATATGAGGCCCGAGAGCTTTAGCTCGAGGGCCTCATATGGCTGTCGAGGGCCAATGTCACAAAGAGGCACACCTACCCCAGTTAATGACCTGTTTATTACATGTGTAACCAAAACACTATTATTTTGGATAGATTATTATATCTAAATTGCGCAAAGTCATTTTAAATACCTTTTATCTACTTGTGTATTTTTTTTTTAATATGAGTCTTTATTTAGAACCATTTTTATTGATTGATTTACAAGAATAAAATAAACGTATGACGTTAATATAATAGGATGTGCTAATTCGGTACCTTGTTTCCAAAACACCAATTCACCCCACTTAATTAAAATTATACAGAAACGTTTCTGACGTAATCTTTGTAACAACATCATCATAATGGTGACGTCGTGTTTGCCAGTGACGTTTTATTCCACGTCATTGACTTTGTCAGTTTTTGTGTTTACGTTTGAGCTTGTTGTAGAAGAAAGGAAATTTCAAATGGCACTTGGTTTCGCAAATATAATTTAAGGATAAGAAGGTAGGAGATTATTTTTTATTTCACATACTGTACTGTAGAGTACTACAGTACAGTAATGTATTGTTTCCTGCATGTCTTTTATTTAAAATGTAATTGAGACCCGAACGGCAGTACTGTATAGATCTACTGGTCGGGGGCCACTTTCGTTTTTGTACCGCTTCTTTACTTGTTGGTTGTTTCTTGTTTCCAATCGTCTGTGCTAAAGGTCTGTCGATAAGTAACATCACGCTAGCAATTTGCATTGTAAAAACAGTTTTTAAATGAGAATGACGGAAACTGGGCTTGGACGGAAACTGGTCCCTAAACAATATATATTATAATAGGTTGTTAAAGACATTTCGATCAAAAAAAACGAGTTGATATAAATGTACATGTACTGTATAATTTAATAGGTTAAATCTATCACACAATCGGCAAAATTTTCAACATCTCCGAGCCAGTCACACATTTTTTTTACGTCATATTGTAGGTTAATTTAGACCGAGTCGTTCTTGTTATTCACAATATCATTATTTAATATCCGTCCTGATCTTTGTTCGGCTACTAACGATCTCCTGCGTGTACTCAGAGGGTAGCGAGCATTCTGGCTGCCATTTTCAACCGTCGCTGTTGTCGTTGGATGCAAGTGCCGATGCACGATATGACTGGTTCGTGGTCGATTTTTAAAAATATATCTACAATTTAATGCTAAATGTATGTAACGTATTAATGATTAGTTATTGGAAAATAATATCCATTCGGATTTCTAATGCTTTGTATACAAATACACTAAGTTTTTTCAATTTGTTTTTATTTTCGCAGTTTATTAGCTCTTTTCCAATAATATTTATCAATGTAATTTAATCTAATACCGTTATAATTTGTGCACTCTATTATAAAATGATACTCGTCTTCTATCTTGTTACAAACTCTACCTGCCTCAATTTCTAAATTATGGGAGGAAAGTCTCAATCTGGATAACGCTTGTCTAAATTTTGGTATATTTATACAGGTGCTTAAGACTAAAAGTATCACATACGTTTCTGTAAAAAATAGCTCTTGACTGTTCTGAACGTGTCAGTGTTAATATCAGCCCTGTATCATCCCTGAGGCCCTAGCTTTTTCCTCGAGATATAATTCCGTTAAACTTTGGTATATTATGCGACATACCCGGCTTAGGGTTTGATTTATTCTTAATAATGGTATATCGCACACTTTTCCACAATTATGAGATCATATGGGCAGGAATTATATCATGAGGGCTGAAAACACCACATGCTTCTGATTGACAAACTATTGTATATTGTGTGATATATCACATTTAGAGATATATTATTTGGATTTGATATAAGATTGTGTTAACGTTAATTTTAATTCTAAATAATGATATTTTCAGTACACACAAGCAATTACAACAGTCGGGTAAAATATACCACAAAAATAAAGTGGGAGGGATAAATCAGCATCTCTTATAACGTATTTTGGTCATATTGTGTATATTATAAACTGATACACTGTATGTAATTCAATTAGATGTGATGTTTGTATATCAGGTGTATGTATGCCAGTCATTTAAATGACTTTTGATATAATAAATAAAACCAAAGCACATACAGCTATCTTTTTCTGTAATAAAATGATGGGTCTTTAACATTTTTAATTGTGAACTCTTTTAGACGAACACCAACCTATAATTTTTATCACATTGATTTAATTCACTATTACAAAACACTTTATTACAACAAAAGAGTATTATATCTATAAGTTTCTATAAGTTTGCCTTGCCCAAAATTTGCCCGAAAATGCAATTTTCTGTGATTTTTTTCGTTTCATTACAAGGTGGGTTGAAATTGAACAATTCAAAGGTTTCTCCTATTTTTATCATTTTAAGGGTTTTCTTACTCTTGTATTGATTTGCTTCTGTTTTTTTATCTAAAATATTCTAAATATTCTAAAGCCATACCCAATTTTCAGCTGATTCTGAATTTAAAACCCCACTTCGGGCTTTGAGGGTGTATTAACTAAAGATTAATATTGCTAACAAGTTAAATCACCAACACATCGATTGATTATTTTTCCAGAAACTAACTAGTATTACTAGTTAGTTTCTGGAAAAATAATCAATTATGTTAGTCTTCATAAAAATCAGGGACATTAAAAATTCTTTTTATATTGATATTCACCAGAGGGCACCCTTAAATCGACACTTCCTCACTTACAGTGGGAGCTCGACTTATGAGGAAATGTCTATTCTTACGGATGGCGGGAGGTGTACAGTACTGGTTCCACCCAGGAAAAATGGGTGGTCTGCCTCCACCACAAACAATCGACCGTCATATATCAACTGAAAAAACAACAATATATGCATCTAACATCATAGACAAAATTTCGGATCGCTGTGACCTACTTCCGACGAAATAAAGTCACGTCCGTCTTCGTTACAACATGCGTATCTTGTTTCTTTCTCGCATTATTTTTACCAAATTTCACCAGAATGTTCCTTCTATGCATCTAACGTCATGTTCAAAGTTTCGGATGACTGTGACCTACTTTCGACGAAATATAGCTCACATCCGGCCCCGCTACGACATGAATCCCCCCACTATTAATGACATTAATTTAATATCTCTTGGGATAGACATTAGTGTTGGTCAAATTCAAAATCAGGACCATTATAATATGGCTCGACAAGTAGGCCGTGGGCTTCTAGTCTGTTTATATATTTTATCCGGGTTCTTTATTACAGGACTTAACAAGGCCCTTGACCAGCAAGGCTATGTTCATGTACCAAGCATTCCAAAGAGAAAGTCACCTCGGTTTACTGTTCTCACTGAGCAGTACAACATAAGCTACTGCACGTGCGGCAAGTGTAGTGTATCACATGCGTATCGGGTAAGGCAAAAAGTTATTTACATCAGTTCAAACTCGGCCGACGATGCCCTACTTCCATGTATTAGTGAACAGATGGCTGGGCATGATGCGATCAGTTGCACAACCAATGCAAACCAATATGCTGATTCTGATGGCCTGGCTGCCACCAACAACGCGACTGGTTCAAGCAGACGACTGATCGAAAGACCCGCAATACTACACTTGCCAACAAGGAACAACATACTCACGATGATTTCCTTGTTGCACGCAACCAAACAAAGGTCCAGGAGATCAAGACTACAACAGACGGCATTAATGATCAATATGATGATGCTGGTTCCCCGGCTGGCAGCAAAGCAAACGACTGGTTTCCAGGGCGACTACACCACAACCGAGCATGAGTATCTGTCTGCTAATGGAGACTGTCAGGTTGCCAATAGTCAGGTAATCAAGTACAACACAATCTCCAATAAGAATCAGTATGGCCATGCAAGTTTCCATAACATCATTAGCCACATCAATGGAATCGTAATCCAATGTAACTCCACCGCAAATGATGACCAATATGCTGGTGATGCCGACGGTCGAACGAATTATCAGATGGTTAAGTACACAACAACCGCAACTCAAGACCAAGATGCTGGTGATTCTTTACCGGTTGCCACTAACCTGGCGACTGACGACGAGACACACTACCCCACAACCGCTATCGATGACATATATGCTGATTATGCCGTCCAGGATGCCAGCAGCCAAGCGATTGGACAGGAGGAAAAGAAGTGCACCACCGTCGACAACGATAAGCAGTATGTCGATACTGTTTTCCGGGGCCAATATGCGATCAGTTGCACAACCAATGAAAACCGATATACTAATTCTGATGGCCTGGCTGCCACCAACAAGACGACTGGTTCAAGTAGGCGACTGATCAAAAGACCCGCAATACTACACTTGCCAACAAGGAACAACATGCTCACGATGATTTCCTTGTTGCACGCAACCAAACGAAGGTCTAGGAGATCAAGACTACAACAGACGGCATTGATGATCAATATGATGATGCTGGTTCCCCGACTGGCACCAAAACAAAGGACTGGTTTCCAGGGCGACTACATCACAGCCGAACATGATCATCTATCTGCTAATGAAGACTGTCGGGTTACTAACAGTCAGGTAATCAGGTACAACACATTCTCCAATAATAATCAGTATGGTCATGCAAGTTTCCATCACATCATTGGCCACATCAAGGGAATCGTAATCCAATGTACTACCACCGCAAATGATGACCAATAGGCTGGTGATGCCGACGGTCGAACGAATTATCAGATGGTTAAGTACACCACAACCGCAACTCAAGACCAAGATGCTGGTGATACTTTACCGGTTGCCACTAACCTGACGTCTGACGACGAGACACACTTCACCACAACCGCCATCGATGACATATATGCTGATTATGCCGTTCAGGATGCCAGCAGCCAAGCGATTGGGCAGGAGAAGAACAAATGCACCACCGTCGACAACGATGAGCAGTATGTCGAAACTGTTTTTCCGGGCCAATATGCGATCAGTTGCACAACCAATGAAAACCAATATGCTGATTCTGATCGCCTGGCTGCCACCAACAAGACGACAGCTTCAAGCAGGCGACTGATCGAAAGACCCGCAATACTACACTTGCCAAAAAGGAACAACATGCTCACGATGATTTCCTTGTTGCACGCATCCAAACGAAGGTCCAGGAGATCAAGACTACAACAGACGGCATTGATGATCAATATGATGATGCTGGTTCCCCGCTTGGCAGCAAAACAAACGACTGGTTTCCAGGGCGACTATACCACAACCGAACATGATTATCAATCTGCTAATGAAGACTGTCAGGTTACTAACAGTCAGGTAATCAAGTACAACACACTCTCCAATAATAATCAGTATGATCATGCAAGTTTCCATAACATCAGTGGCCACATCAATGGAATCGTAATCCAATGTACCACCACCGCAAATGATGACCAGTATGCTGGTGATGACGACGGTCGAACGAATTATCAGATGGTTAAGTACACCACAACCGCAACTCAAGACCAAGATGCTGGTGATACTTTACCGGTTGCCATTAACCTGACGACAGACGACGAGACACACTACCCCACAACCGCCATCGATGACATATATGCTGATTATGCCGTTCAGGATGCCAGCAGCCAAGCGATTGGGCAGGAGAAGAACAAGTGCACTACCGTCGACAACGATGAGCAGTATGTCGATACTGTTTGCCGGAACCAATATGATGCTGCCGACTGTCCAGCTGCCAACAGTCGCGCGTGTAGTCACGTGATGCAAAGTATCGTGACCACCAGTGATGACGAATATACTGATGATAGTTACGGAATCCTGTCAGTGTATTCTCGAAGCGAGATACACTAGGTTTTAGTCCAAGTACCATTAATGATACACCACGGGTGCCAAGGGAATGCTTCTGGCATAGGCTGTTTTGTTGAAGTGGTAAGTATATTATCTTCAATGGAAATACAAATATTTGCGGACATTGTATCAAACGTACACATTTAACACACGAGTTAAATATGTTGTTTAATACTATTTTATTGAACTACAGGTTTGCGTTATTATGTAATTAAGGAAACAAATAGTTTCATTTGTATTAAATATACACGCGTGCCTAGGCAAATTTTAATAAATATAAACATATTAATACATAAAAAATATAGGATCATTTGAAGGTTATGTTGAAACGGATATGGAAGCCGACATTTTGAGTGCTGTGACATCACAGTTCGAAATGTCTGGTGCACCACAATACTTATATGGAATATTTATAAATATGAAAAAATACTGATTTATAGGAAATAAATGATAGCAACTGTATGAAATATATATATTCTTAATGGTAATAATGCGTTATATGACCAGTAAAGTATTTTGTATTCGTTCTGTTGATTTTCTGTGCTTTAAATGGTATTGATCAATATTCCATATAAGGTCATTTTGAACTATGACGTCATATAGCTCTCAAAGTATTTTGCATTCATTTTGTTGATTTTCTGTGCTTTAAATGATATTGATCAATATTCCATATAAGGTCATTTGGAACTATGACCTCATATTGCTTTCAATATGGCGACTCCCTTATCCGTTTTAGAATAACCTTAAAATGGTCATATCATTTTTGTTATCATCCGATTTTGATAATTATTTCACCTTTTCTCGAGTTTTCAAAACTCTCAATAATAGAGCTTGTTTGACTGTGTCGCTACAGTCCCTTTATCGGATCACTAAAGTTGAAAAGTTTATGGAAATGCGTTTTTATTTCAACGTTATAGATACATTTTGCACCTGATTGAACAACACATATTTGTATTTGATTAATTTATTAATATCATTGCTGTAACAAACTCATAAATAATCTATTTCTTTGTTTTATATTTTCAGATTCATAAAAGAAGGAGACAATGGAAAAATAAAATAAAATAACTACATATATCATATATGTCAATATAACAGTTTATGAACTAAAAGCAATGAATACCATGCGTTGTTGAGGCGATCATACCATGCGTTGTTGAGGCGATCATCGACATTTAACTGATTTGTTTCTTAAACGCACAAATGAATAAATACAATTTTAATCCATAATCCAAATGGAAATATGCCGTTGTGTTTCTATATACAGTCATATTCCAAACAACATTTAACCACAGCTTTAACACTTGGCATACATATTCATCACCACTGCTCAACCACATGTGACAAGCAGAATTATCCCCACTTTTATAATTAGAATTTCTGCAAAAATTGGGAATGTAGTCATATTCCCAATACCAATTGTCAGAAAGCTTTTACTCTTGGCACACAAATGTATCGTCGTTACACAACCACATTTGACAAGCACCATAACTATGTTATGCATTTTCACTAGGCCTTGAGATCAAGATCGTGTCAGATTTACACTATATTTTGTTTCTGCAACATTAGCTTGTAATATGCCCTACCGACTAGGAAATTTTTCATCAGTTAACAAAATGCGCGGATTGAATGAATGTTTACACAGAACAAAGAAAGATACAGAATGAATACACTGCTTGTTCACGCGACCAGTACGGAGTGAATAGTTTACCGTTGTTCAACAAATTACAATTTATAATGTTGTTGTTTTAAAAGATATTTATGAAATAAAATGCAGTACACATTTATATGTTTATATATAGTTTGTTACCTTAAAAGCGATAAATTTGAAGTTTTATATATTGTAGTGTCAGGCGATTTACTACTGTCGCGTATGAATACCTTTTACAATTTGCCTTGAAAGGAAATCGTAGTAAATAAGCCACGCCTCTGTATTCTGACTTAACGTGGCGTAATTTGGTTTGAGCTACAATGAAAAAGATAAAACGTATACAAAAAAAAGTTCAAAATGTAATAAATAGGATATTAAAAATGTAATTAACAGATTATTTAACTGCTGAGTTCCATTATTAGGAAATCTTTCACTCGATGATAAATGTACATACTCTTTTCATCTCGTGATAGATTCCCTATAATCGAACGCAGCAGTTAAATAATTTCTATATCTCTTATCCTCTATATTGTTCTATGCTATCGTAATGCTTCATAATTTATATCAATGCTGAGCTCTCTAAAAATCATCTCAAATGAGTGAATTATTGCAATACTAGTAAATGAAACTAATAACAAACAAAGTTGAGGATACTGTAAGCCCCTACCTAACTGTTTGGAAGCAGCTGGTATGAATGTGACATTTGACGCTTTTCATTAAACTTCAATTGTCCATTAAATTTTAGACATAACAAAATAACGTCGTCTCTGTGAAGTTGAAATGGCGCATGTGTTAACCACCCCCGGTATCCGGATAAAACCATGTCGGAGCGATACGACGAACTCGGATCACCCGCCAGTGAAAATATTTCCTAATTGTGACTTAAAAGTAATGTTTGTGGACACGTAAACGTATTTTTGAGCAACATTTGTTTGTTAATATTTATACTCGTCAAAAAAAAAATATTAAAAATATATGGAGTTTGGTATATTGTTAATTATAAAACCTATTTTTAATGCAAAAGTCTGTTGATAAAGTCCTTCTAAATTGCAAAAAACTGTTTCTTTCTTTGTTTATTTTCGATTTTAAATATCTTTCAAACGGATTGACAGGAACCCATCTTTCCAAACAACATAATTTGCATGCGTTAAAACACCCGAGTATGAATGAAGAATTGCGTGATCTATGGGTGGTGTCACAATTTAGGACGGCGGATAAAAAAAATGGTGATACGGACGAAATCGGAGTTAGGATAAAACGAACAATGGCGAATATTATAGGATTTCATTATTATTGTCATATTGCATAGGCGTAGGAGCCGGGGCTGGGTGGGGGCAGTGGTGGCCCTCCCGTCACCCAAATGTTCAGAGCGGAGGTGGGGAGGGGCAGAGTATGCTTTGGCCTCCACGACCCCACCATCCAGTAATTTGAGGGAAAACATGGCTAGCTTTCCGAAAAGTGCACACCTTCCCAACCCCTCCCCCATATTTTAAACAGACAACATACCTTTTTGTGCTTTTATTTTCTTTGTCAATTTGTTTTGCTGGGTCAATTCTTTTTAACTGACACGGTATATATACAATAGTGGTTTATTATGTCAGACATCGTATTTAGAGGTTTACACACTAAGTGACGTCATTTAGCTTTAGCCCAGATATATCCCTAATAGGATGTATTTTATGTGTTCATCAACGATGTTCTCCAGAATGTCATTGAAATCTTTTTTTTATTACAAGTAGTTTAATTATTTGTTGTAGACCATCAGGGATGTGGTTGTACCACAAGCACGTGGCTGCTTCACTATATAACGTATAATGTATGTGAGTACATACAAATACATGTAACATGTGGTTGTTCGTAACATATAACAGTGGTTGCGATAACATCATTCACTTAAATACAGCCGCCCTATCTGCTATTGCATTATACAACTAATCATACGTCAAATACAAATCCCCACTGTAGTATCCGTTTAATATTACCATAAAAGCGTTAGTGATTATATCGCACATTTTAACTGCTATGGATCTAGTGCATGCAACTATCTGATACTAAAGAAAACATCTAGCGTAAGCAGTAGGAACGCCACGGACCTATAACATATCAGTTCTTTTCGCATTTTAACTCCGCGAACATGGACTATTTCTTTGTATTTTACGGACTATTTTACGAATTTTCAATTAAAACAGACGCCATTTTATTACACCCGAAATTGGGCGCGCTACGTCGGCGAGCACTACGGGTACCTATGGAGTCTAACAACACGCGTACAGTGTTTTATACCGTAGATTACAGGCCCCTAGCCAGGTTTTTGAAAAGGGGGGTGCGGATTTCGTCTCAACGAAGTGGCGATGGGGGTAGGTGCGGGAGGGGGCGTCCCCCTCCTGCAGGTGGGGGATTAGGGGTCCTCCCCCTAGAAAATTTTGAAATTGAAACGGTAAATCATGCATTCTGGTGACTTTTATATCTATATTTAGGGACAGAAGCTATAGAGCATTTTTTATATGAAATTTCACTTTTATTGGCCTTACCTCAGTACATGAGAAGTGGCGATGGGGGTAGGTGCGGGAGGGGGTGTCCCCCTCCTGCAGGTGGGGGGTTAGGGGGTCGTACCCCTAGAAAAATTTGAAATTGAAACGGTAAATCATGCATTCTGGTGACTTTTATATCTATATTTAGGGACAGAAGCTATAGAGCATTTTTTGTATGAAATTTCACTTTTATTGGCCTTACCTCAATACATGCTGGTTAGCGTGTCCTCCCCCTAGACAATTTTGAAATTGAAACGGTAAATCATGCATTCTGGTGACTTTTATATCTATATTTAGGGACAGAAGCTATAGAACATTTTTTGTCGAAAAAAGTTGGGTGCGGACGCACCCAACGCACCCCCCTGGCTACGGGTATGGATTATGTAAACACTAATACCTTACCGGACGAAATAACGTCCCATTATGTGTCAACACGATGCAGTGTTGGTGACTGACAGGTCACCGTGACATAACTTGACACGTGAAATTGATATGTTGTTGCAAGTTGGATTTGGGATTATTGTCTGCTGCTGGAGGTCCATGATCAAGGTATTTGTTTTGTCATTAAAATGTGTTTGTTAATAAACAGTACACACCCCTTTTAGATCGTGCATATTTAGACATTGGCCAAATACAGTGCCTAAAAGTGTATAGTGTATAATAGAAAGTTCATAATCACTATAAGTGTTTTTCGTGTACTCCGATCTTTCCAGTAACTGGATGTACTGTAAACTGTAGAACGTTTCGTGGAATAAAACAATTGCTAGTAGAAATGCTATCAATGTCCCCCGCACCCCGCCCCACCCAAGTACGGTAGATAGTGTGGGGGTAGATGGGGCTTGCATACCGAAAACAAGGAGGGGGTAAGAAAACTAGAAACCCCCTCCACCTCACCCCTCAGATGCATGAATGTAAATAGTTAGCGTTGTCTCTATATCGTTATGTTATCCCCATTTTCTCGCACATTCGTGAATACATAACCCGATACAACTACCATTGAAACAATGTAATCTGCCATAGACATTTGACTGAAATCGGTCAGATTCATATTTATGTACAGTAAAGTTTTGAGGCAAGGAAGTGATTTTGAATTTACATTTATTTACATTCTGTTGCGAAAAAAAACAACGCAATTTCGAGAAAGTACATTTCACTTAAAAGCCTTTAAGGCGGTGTAGCTACTACGCTTGCCTCCAGTGTGTCTCAAAAGAAATGACTATTCCATGGGCTGGAAATATGCTGTGAAAGTGGAACAATGTTTTTAATGGATCTCCAGTTGGGCTACATTATATTTTACATGTATAATGAATGATGAGAGATGTTTTTATTACATTAACCGTGTTATTGACCACAAGTAGTATTCATGCTTTATTCAATTTAGTTATTTTATCTTTTATTTTTTAAATATGTTACATTATGTATAACAAAGGATAAACTATGTCTGTTTGATCATTGACATTGGATTGATGTTGTTTTCAGAGAGGTCTAAAATGTGAATCGTGCCCTTGGGCAGCTCTAAGTGAATTGATACTGACGACTTCAGAATGTCAAGCCGTATTAAATGCCATTGGATCATATAGAGGTAAGAGCCTTTTTAAAAATTGTTTGCACTTGTGTAGTTCTTTAAATGGAGCTTGTGTTATGCTTGCACGGTGCTGTTCAAAGTTAGAGTAAAAAAAACTTCAGTGATAGTGCAGCGTGATTGTCATATGAGCTCGTGTAAACTACATGTACTGGATACATGCGAAAACAAGTTGTGTTAAAGGGACACTAGGCAGTCTTTATTTGTTTAAAATTTCTGTAGTTCGGTTAATTTTTCTGCATAGTTTGCATTTGTTCATCATTAATATTATTTATTAGAATAGTTCAGAAGAAATTGTTTTACACATTACTTACTGTTGATAATAGTGCACCTATAATAATTTATTTAACTTTTAATGCAAGCAGGTTTAAATTTAACACGTTACCAGGTTAACAAATGGAGATGCTAATGTTAAAGCTTGATAAATACTTCAAGATTGCCGTGTGTCACTTTAACATCATCTAATTGGTCTATGTGATGGGTCCTCAATTTATTAAAGGGACACAGAGCAAATTTCCAATCTTGTGTCTGTTTTACACATTTTCACATCAGAACACATCTACAACACCAGGTTTTGAGAGAGAAAATAAATAGTTGTATATTAATGTTTTCTCCCCATGTAAAATGACCTTACTAAGTCATTAAAGTAAAATATCCCATGAACAAAACGTGTAACATTTAACAATTTTAGATTTTTGGCCAGACTTGTATTTTATTCCCCTTCTAGTAAAAATGGCTTATAGAACATTGCACCCTCTGTCAGATTTAACTTTCCTTATAATAGATTCTTGCAGTACTGTTGGGTGAAACATACATTAAAATGGTTCTATAATCATGGCAGTTCAATCATATACTCGTATGATACACAATATAATATGTATTGACCCTTTACTTGATGTGCCATTTACTCAGTTTTGGTCAAGGGACGTTTATAGCATATCGGTTTTGAATCCAGTGAACACTGTCACAAATCTTGTCTGCGCTACTTGTTGGATTTTGACGAAACTTTGTACAAACTCTTTATTACTTTCTCTGAAGCTAATTTCATAAAACTTCATATAATCCCTGTTTATTTTGAAGTCAGTAGTTGAAAGGTCTGTTACCATGACCGGAAAATGAAAAGTATTGCCCACACAGTTTTTCCTCTTACCTAAAGCAAATTTCATGAAACTTCATTGTTGGACAGTGGAAAGAGGATGATCGTTTGATTTTTAGGTAAAAGGTCAAGTTCCCTGCAGACATCCACTTTCCAAGGATAAGCATATGTTACAACACATATGTTATAATATTAATGGTATAATATATGAATATTTTCTTGCACAATGTTGAATCCGGTAAAACAAGTGGTTTTGTTCACCGATACTGTCGCCTGTGAACCAAACCACTTGTTGTTAAATTACAGGATTCAACAGTGTGTAAGACATATTCCGATCATCCATTTTTTTTTTAAATCATAAATTAAAAAATATATATATTAAAACAAACAAAACATGCTATTTGATGAAAACAGACGTATTCAAGTTTTCAAAGTAGCAATATTCGCAGAATATAGTAGATTTCAACTGCTGAAAACAAACATGTATTTTTTTTCCAGGAAATAATACTTCTATGAATATAGTATATATGTTCAGGGACATGTTTAATATGTCTGTTTTCAAATACTACAAATCGTAACGCACCGCACATGTATATTCAGTATTTACGTTCAATATAGTAGTGAGTATGACTGCGTTCTGGGACCATATAAATATAAAAGAATAATATATATAAATATATATATATAACTATATATGCCCTATAAATATAAACGACCCGCACTTTTTGGATTCACGCGTACAGTGTTTCACAACACCACAAATCTGGCAAGTGCTCCATTGACACTATGTCATGTCCACGTTTATGTTATGAAATCTTCGAGTCTACACATAATAATGTTTGTTACCGACAGTAGCATGTATGTTACTCGTCAGTCATTTATTTACTTGGTTAAAGGGACACATGCCAATCTTGCTTTCTTTAAAACTCGAGTCGCCCCCTCAGTTTTAAACGAACAGTTAAAAGAATATACTTCTTTCTGCCTGTTAAACTTATATTAGTTTATCGCTTTTTCTGATTTCGAAAATTAACTCTGCAACGTATGTTGCCGCCATCATGATTTCATTTTCCGATATACCGTTGCAACATTGTTTGTTAAAATAAATTGGCCACTCTGACATAAACCCAAAGCATGTATAGATAAAAAAATTTAGTGTAAAATACATGAACACATACATTTTAAATATATGTGTTTACATAACGAAATTATTTAATTGTTTTCTGTAGCGGTCGTCTTTCCTTAATGAATATGAATGTTGCCGTCTTTGGGTCGGACGGTCCTGTTACTTAATTAGTACTTGTCTCCGTTCATTGAAATTCTACATATATACAGAGGAGAGATGTATCTATGATTTTGTTATTATGCTCGCTTCTAAAATGACGAAATAAATCGATTTGAATAAAAGGCGCATTCTCAGCAATACACAACGTATTGTGTGTACGGGTTGGAGGGGGGAAACCCACGGGGTTGGAGGGATACTACCGTAATGTTGCTCTCATAAATACTGTTAACATACTACATCAATAATATAACAACTACTGAACAATGCTGAAATCGATTTATCTTTATAAATGAATTCATAATTCCACAATTTTATTCCGTGCGAACATCGATTTGGAACGTCGATTCGGCGTATTTAAACGATTACGGTGTACTTTGTTAATTTTTGGGGGAAAAAAGTACTTGCCTCCGATTTTTTTTATATTTTACATATCTACAGAGGAAAGATGTATTTACGCGTACATGAATTTGTTTTTTTCTCTTGCTTCTAAAATGATGAAATAAATCAAATTTGATTAAAACTGCGCATTAGCAGCTATATACAACTTAATCAATACGGTATGGAGGGTGGTGGGGGTGGAATGAGGGGCGGGGTTGCAGGGATACTACCGTAATGGTGTCCTTGAGAAAAACGGTGAACATTCCACTCTAATCATTTATTAAATACAGAACAATGTTGAAATCAATATATCTCTTAAAAAGGATTTCACAATTTCATGGTTTTATATCCCGCGTGTACATTAACTTCGAAAGGCGATTGTTCATATTTTAGCGAACACGGTGTACTTTGTTAATTTTGGGGAAAAAAAAGTACTTTTTTCTGATTGACTTTAAATTTTGGGTTTTAATAGTAGACATGTCAATGAACACTTTCGTGAAAAAAAATTCATTCTCGCTGTTAAAACTTAATTTTTTTGCATTTTTTTTCGGATTCAGAAAATTAGCACTGCAACATATATTTTCACAATCCTCATTTCCTTTCCCGACGTACCGTTACAATTTTGTTTGTTAAAACCTATTCTGAGCACTACGGCATAAACCAAAAGCATGTATAGATCAGAAATTTAATCTGGAATGCATGGATACATACATTTGAAATATATGTATTGAAATAATGGAATTATTTCATTTATTGTGTACCCGGTCGCGTCTGTAAATGTATATGCATTATGCCGTCTTTGAGTCCGTGGGTCGTGTTAGTTAATTTTGGGGGAAAAAAAGTATTGTCTCCGATTTCATTAAAAATGTGCATATGGACAGAGGAAAGATTTATCTATGCGTACATGCATTTGTTTTTATTCTCGCTTCTAAATTGACAAAATAAATCGATTTTGATTTAAAAGCGCATTGTTGGCAATTTAAACCTTAAAACAACCTAATTCATCCCTTTGAAAAATACCTTTAACTATTAATGGGAATTACACGAAGTGTACACCAATTATGTTCGACCAATGTAGTTTGTGAATATTATTACTTTAACAACGATCTGTGATGGTGTTTTGTTATAATCACAGTTTATAAATAAGAGGTGAAGAAATATGACCAGTGACAATTTCCCCGATAATGTCATTTTGTTATCGATTTTATCACGTGACCTTGTTTGATAAATATTCCTACGCCATAGGGCTGGCGTTCCTACTGAAGGTATGGTATTTGTTCAATGTTAATATACTGAAAGAAAAAAGAAACGCGACACGGGAATTTCCGCTATATATTGTATATACAGCACACTTAATTCCATATATATTCCAAGGAAATCCCAAGATGTTTTGTAAAAAAAAAAAACTGCAGTTAGTTAGAGAAAGGACACAACTGTGATTTTGCAGCCGTTTTAATCACAGTTCACTTTGTAACAAGAAATGCATAAATGTTGAAGTTCCTCTTTGAAAAATTGAGCTATTCAGTATTGTATTTAACGTAAAGAGTTTTCAAAACTTTGCATCCTAAGTTTGCGCCAAACGCGTACTCTGTCAATAATGAAACTTTGCAGGAATACTATTTGCTGTGTTACGTGTTGTTTTAGTCTTTTTGAGTGAATCGGTCCACCGGTTCTCGATCTGTGGCGGTTTTCAAAATCCGATGTTTAGGGGTACTATTTGCTGTGTTACGTGTTGTTTTAGTCTTTTTTCCGAAAGGAAATATCTTACGTAGCCATGTACCATTCGATTAACAGCAGCATATTGTACATAAAATATATAACGGAAATTCCCGTGTCGCGTTTCTTTTTACTTTCAGTATAGATCAACAACATACACCTGAAGGAACGTAATTATATAATACATACTTTGGATTGGTCTTAATTATGTAACATATTTAATTGTGCCAAACGTCAGAAGAATTGAGAAATAGCGTAACCACATTAAGTCGTTTGTTCTGAAAGGGACTGGAGACGATCTGGAAGAGTTCTTGGTGACAATACAAGAAAAGGGAGAGACAACAATCCTAATTCACACATTTATACCATATGGAATGTGCATATGCATTAAATAAGCCACAATTTAGTTCCGTTGAATTAGTAGTTATAAACATGTTTGGACTAATAAAAGAAAAAAAGAAACACGACGCATTAGCAGCTATATACAACTTAATCAATACGGTATGGAGGGTGGTGGGGGTGGAATGAGGGGCGGGGTTGCAGGGATACTACCGTAATGGTGTCCTTGAGAAAAACGGTGAACATTCCACTCTAATCATTTATTAAATACAGAACAATGTTGAAATCAATATATCTCTTAAAAAGGATTTCACAATTTCATGGTTTTATATCCCGCGTGTACATTAACTTCGAAAGGCGATTGTTCATATTTTAGCGAACACGGTGTACTTTGTTAATTTTGGGGGGAAAAAAGGACTTTTTTCTGATTGACTTTAAATTTTGGGTTTTAATAGTAGACATGTCAATGAACACTTTCGTGAAAAAAAATTCATTCTCGCTGTTAAAACTTAATTTTTTTGCATTTTTTTTCGGATTCAGAAAATTAGCACTGCAACATATATTTTCACAATCCTCATTTCCTTTCCCGACGTACCGTTACACTTTTGTTTGTTAAAACCTATTCTGAGCACTCCGGCATAAACCAAAAGCATGTATAGATCAGAAATTTAATCTGGAATGCATGGATACATACATTTGAAATATATGTATTGAAATAATGGAATTATTTCATTTATTGTGTACCCGGTCGCGTCTGTAAATGTATATGCATTATGCCGTCTTTGAGTCCGTGGGTCGTGTTAGTTAATTTTGGGGGAAAAAAAGTACTTGTCTCCGATTTCATTAAAAATTTGCATATGGACAGAGGAAAGATTTATCTATGCGTACATGCATTTGTTTTTATTCTCGCTTCTAAAATGACAAAATAAATCGATTTTGATTTAAAAGCGCATTGTTGGCAATTTAAACCTTAAAACAACCTAAATTCATCCCTTTGAAAAATACCTTTAACTATTAATGGGAATTACACGAAGTGTACACCAATTATGTTCGACCAATGTAGTTTGTGGATATTATTACTTTAACAACGATCTGTGATGGTGTTTTGTTATAATCACAGTTTATAAATAAGAGGTGAAGAAATATGACCAGTGACAATTTCCCCGATAATGTCATTTTGTTATCGATTTTATCACGTGACCTTGTTTGATAAATATTCCTACGCCATAGGGCTGGCGTTCCTACTGAAGGTATGGTATTTGTTCAATGTTAATATACTGAAAGAAGAAAGAAACGCGACACGGGAATTTCCGCTATATATTGTATATACAGCACACTTAATTCCATATATATTCCAAGGAAATCCCAAGATGTTTTGTAAAAAAAAAAACTGCAGTTAGTTAGAGAAAGGACACAACTGTGATTTTGCAGCCGTTTTAATCACAGTTCACTTTGTAACAAGAAATGCATAAATGTTGAAGTTCCTCTTTGAAAAATTGAGCTATTCAGTATTGTATTTAACGTAAAGATTTTGCAAAACTTTGCATCCTAAGTTTGCGCCAAACGCGTACTCTGTCAATAATGAAACTTTGCAGGAATACTATTTGCTGTGTTACGTGTTGTTTTAGTCTTTTTGAGTGAATCGGTCCACCGGTTCTCGATCTGTGGCGGTTTTCAAAATCCGATGTTTAGGGGTACTATTTGCTGTGTTACGTGTTGTTTTAGTCTTTTTTCCGAAAGGAAATATCTTACGTAGCCATGTACCATTCGATTAACAGCAGCATATTGTACATAGAATATATAACGGAAATTCCCGTGTCGCGTTTCTTTTTACTTTCAGTATAGATCAACAACATACACCTGGAGGAACGTAATTATATAATACATACTTTGGATTGGTCTTAATTATGAAACATATTTAATTGTGCCAAACGTCAGAAGAATTGAGAAATAGCGTAACCACATTAAGTCGTTTGTTCTTAAAGGGACTGGAGACGATCTGGAAGAGTTCTTGGTGACAATACAAGAAAAGGGAGAGACAACACTCCTAATTCACACATTTATACCATATGGAATGTGCATATGCATTAAATATAGTTCCACAATTTAGTTCCGTTGAATTATTAGTTATAAACATGTTTGGACTAATAAAAGAAAAAAAAGAAAAAAAGAAACACGACGACTCGGTGTATTTTTTGTTGTTAAACATCAGTATTGATTCATGGGGGGGGGGGGGGGGGGGGGGGGGGCACGACGACTCGGTGTATTTTTTGTTGTTAAACATCAGTATTGATTCATGGGGGGGGGGGGGGGGGGCACTCCACAGTTTAATGTTGAGTTCTCAATAATCAAACCCATGACAAGCAATTAGCCTGAATCCTTGAGCAAAAATAAATCACATCATCATTGTGTCATACATTTCTTAGAAGACAATAAAATTACACATGTTTCCATACGAAATAAAAGCATCAAAAAGCATTTTCTGTACAACTTTAGTCCCATTTCTTTAAGATTACCCAACCCCTCAAAACATGCTAAAAAAGCAATTTTAGCAATATTTCAAATGTCAATAAATAAAAAAAAAGAATTTTCCTAAGCATATCAGGGTCATGTCTGCACTCATGTCTTGCATATCAGGAAATGCTAAGTTTCACATACCTTCTCCGGCATTTTAAAAAGTTATTCCATGCTGATCTCCTCGCGAGTCAAAACCAGCCATTTTACCTACTTTTTGGAAGTTTTTGCTAGTTGAGCATTTTTCTATTTATAGCCTCCAAAAAACCCAAAGAATGCATTTTCCAATACACCAAAATAAACTTAGAAGTACTCAAAACTGAAAACAACATCAAACATGTGCTTCATAATTATTATAAATGCCATTCATGGACCTAAAAGATGCTTAGTTGATTTCTTTCTGATGGACATTCGTGCGAAACTGAGGAGTGCCCCCTATGGGATTCATATTGCTAGCAGATGTACATAGTATTGCAATTTCACAATAAGTATTTCACATTAATTGAATGACTCGTTTACGGCGTCTATAGTTCAGTGTATATGTACGGCGTCTATAGTTTAGTGTATATGTACGGCGTCTAGTGTATATGTACGGCGTCTATAGTTTAGTGTATATGCACGGCGTCTATAGTTTAGTGTATATGTACGGCGTCTATAATTTAGTGTATATGTACGGCGTCTATAGTTTAGAGTATATGTACACTGAATATGAAACTAAAGCAACTTAGGACGGGGTTACTTGTATCAGGATTCACATCCATTTTTTTCAAATTGCGTCCAGTGTAATATCATGAAATGTATATCCTGATTGAAAGAAACAAAATGAATAAATCTCAAACAACAAATCAAAGGTAAAGCTATGTATACTATCTACATGATATAAGTATACACAAGTTAACAGTTTGATATTGCAAACTGAGAAAAAGTCGTCTGCTTTTAATGCGATTAAAAAAAACAAGAGAAAGAAAAATCGAACCAAACAATACAAACAATATACATATATAAACTACCTATTAGATAATGTCTACAAAGAAAACAGATATGAGCCAAAACACGCGAAAACGACCCTTCAGACAAAATTTTGACATTTTATGTTTTTTTATGTTTATGAAACACATTGATTTTCTCTTTAAAAATCTCTTTAATTGATGTTAATATCTTAATTAAAAATAATTTTATCTCCATTTGAAAACCAAAGATTATATTAGGCATTAATTTCGACGTTGACGTCGGCGTCTTGGACGACGTCGTTGATTAAATAACAACAAAAAACATAAACAGTTATCATTTTCTATAGCATCAACTATTTATATTAAGAAAACATATTCCCTATGACATAATTATAAGATAAAACACAGAAGTGACGAGAAATGATTAGTAATTAATTCATTACCGGCCGACGTCATAAATTGTTACTTTATGACGTTGTCGTTTAAATGACCGAAGGGACGTTTTCGTGTGTTGCGGTTCATATATATTGTGTACGACAGAGCACACAGTCAATGTTTCGCAAAGGAGAGGAGTTAAGCTACAACGTTTTACGTTTTACGTTTTATTGGTCAATTTTGAGGTTAACACATCTCTTGAGACTGGCCCATCTGAATAACAATTTATAAGTGAACAGCATAGATATCCTGATATTTCTAGCTTATTTGATAGCTATTTGATAGCTTATTTGACAACTTATTTGATAGGGCTGTTAGTGTAGATGAAGCTTCTCAAGTCCAAGTTTGTTATTTCAACAGGGATCCTGATGGGAAAATGGCGACCACCTGATGTCCCTGCGGATGACGAATGGACTGTCAATTACCAAATTGGGGTTCCCAGTTAATATCGTCGGGAAATTCTAAGATTGGCCCATGAAACTCCTATGTCTGGTCACTTAGGCATTATTAAGACATATCATAAGATTTTGCGTCATTTTTATTGGCCAAACATAAAAAAATTGTTTCACACACTTGTAGGTCTTGAAATACATGTCAAATGGTAAAGTAGGAAAACCCAGTCAGAAGATTCCCTTAGGCCATCTTCAAAATATTCCAGCATTTCACGAACCGTTCAGTAGAATAATTGTGGACAGTGTTGGACCCTTGCCTAAGACCAAATTTGGTAACCAATATCTTTTGACCATTATGTATGCGTCGATTTCCTGAAGCTATTCCATTTAGGAATATTAAGACAGAGTCTATTGTGAAGGCTGTGGTCAAGTTTTTCACATTAGTTGACCTTCCTAAATATATCCAGTCTGATCAAAGGTCACATTTTACATCTGGTATATTTCAACAGGTAATGCATGAGTTAGGCATTCAAAAGTTTAAGTCTTCTGCCTATCATCCTTAGAGCCAAGGCGGTCTGGAAAGATTTCACCAGAAATTGAAAAATATGATTAGGTCGTATTGTTTTGACACAATAAGCGCTGGGATGAATTAAGGCATACACTTTTTACTTCTCGCCGTTAGGAGCTAGTTTTGGGTTACACTGTTCGTAGACTAATTAAGTTATTAAAAGAGACAATTCTCTCTGAAGAAGATACTCCTTGGAATCCTCTAAAGTATGTGTCTGATTTTGGACACAAACTGTCAGAAGCTTGTGAGGTATTTCAGTCTAATTTCAAATCTTCTCAATTGATAATGAAAACAAGATATGATTTGACTGCACTTGAATGAAATTTCAAACCTGGTGATAACGTTCTTGCCTTATTACCTATTCATGGAAAGCCTTTACAAGCTAGGTAGAATGGCCCTTATACAGTAGTAAAAGGAGTTATTGATTTACATTATATTATCAATACTCCTGGAAGGCGAAAACAAGGTAAACTTTGTCATATTAATATGTTAAAAGAATACATTGACGGAGATAGACCTTCTTCACGTTCAGTTAATGTAGTTTGCTGTGTCCCACATGAAAATTCCAGTGCCGAGTTATAATGAAAATGAACATTTTAACAAAAATGATCCTGGTTTAGTTAAACTACAAAACAGTGACATGTTGAAAAAATCTTGAGGAGAAATCGACATCTAGATCCATCACAGAGACATGAGTTGAAACAATTAATACATGAATATGAACACTTATTTTCGGGATGCTCCAACAAGAACAGACACAATATTTCATGATGTCGATGTTGGAAATTCTACTCCAATAAAACAACATCCACACAGAATGAATCCTTCTAAGCAACAATATCTTAAAGCTACAGAGACCCTATATCAGTCGATTTCTTATTTGTAGGCGTGTCTTTATTTGTAACTTCATGTTCACCAGCTCATGTCGAAATCGGGTATTTAAGCGAGCAAATATAGCCCAGGAAATCATTTGATTTTATTTTGTCAAGGCCTTTCTCCAGGATAGAAAAATTCAAGTAAAAAGTTGATGAAGATCTTTCTGAAGAAGAACTATTAGAACGTGGTACTCCACAAGGATCTATTATTTCTCCGCTCCTTTTTAACATTCTAATTAACGACCTACCTAATGTAGTTCAAGATTCAGGCTTGGTCGTTAGTCAATTTGCAGATGATAGTGGCGCATGGATTTCTGGGAAACGTATAGATACATTACAAGCTAAAGCACAAAAGGGACTAAACTTAATTTGGGATTGGGCTAAAAAATGGGGATTTAAAATCTCCACTAGTAAAACTACAGGGATTATATTTGGAAATACCGCCCACACTTCTACAGATCTTTTTCTGGGTAATACTAAAATTATATTTAGCAACACAGTCACTTTTTTAGGCCTTATCTGGGATAGAAGATTAAATTTTACAGCCCATATATATAACCTTTTAAACAAATGCGAAAAGGATTTAAATTTATTAAGAATGCTAAAAGGTACTGATTTCGGATCCGATAAAAAATCATTAACACTTTTATATAAAACCTTAATAAGATCCAAACTTGATTACGGATCCCATGTATATTCATGTGCGTCAAAATCACTACTTCATCGACTCGATATATTACAAAATAAATGTCTTAGAATTGCACTGGGAGCCCTAAATTCTACTCCACAGCATATTTTGGAACATGAGGCTGGCGTTTTGCCATTACATATTCATAGAGAAGAACAGATGCTTCGTTTCTGGGCCAGGGTCCAGACAAAAAAGGAATCAAATCCAGTAAATAATATTTTTGTAAATACTCAATGTCTTAATAGATTTAGTAAAAATCCCAAGCCATTCGGCACAACCATTTATAATTTTAATAGAGGAATATGACCTAGACCAATATCAAATTGCAGATTTTTCAGTAGGAGTGGTCCCTCCATGGACTCTAATTCAACCTAATGTAGACATTTTCCTTTCCTCTATAATAAACAAAAAACGATGAAGCATCAGAAATTAAACTGAACTTCCTACAACATAAGGATAGTAAATATAATAACTTTTTACAAATGTATACAGATGGTTCCAAAGATCCTGTCTCAGGACGTGTAGCATCAGCCTTTGTTATACCAACAAAAGATATTACTAAAATTACTAGAATCTCTGACGGTCTCTCAATTTTTACCGCGGAGCTAGTCGCTATAGACAGAGCCCTTAAATGGATTATTAAATACAAGCCTCCATTCTCAGTTATTTTCTCAGACTCGCTTTCAAGTCTTATGGCTATTAAAGACAGAACGAGTAGAACTCGCCCTGATCTTCTGCCAATATTCTATATAAATTAAATGATTGCCATATTTTAAAACTTTCTGTAAACTTGGAGTGGTGCCCGGCTCATGTTGGTATAGTCGGTAACGAAAAAGCCGACCAAGCTTGGACACCACTGTCGTTGACAAACCAATCCCTTTAGGACATACTGAAATTTACTCACAAATTCGGAAAATAATAAACAACAAAGTAGATCATTATTTAACTAATCAAATTAACAAGTTCCATACTTTCTCTAGACTTAAAACAAACTTCAAAATTCAGGAACCATTTTCTACCAATAGGCTTATCGATAAAGTAATTACAAGACTGAGAATGGGGTACAATCTATTACCGGCTAGTTTAGGCAGCCACATAATTAACGACCTTCATAAGGATTGTCCTAACTGCCTAGTCCATTTTACTATGGAACATTATTTACTAGATTGTAGTCAGTTTGAAATACAGAGAGATATCTTAAAATTAAAATTGCTAAACTTATCATTACCCTTTAATTTAACTAACACTTTAGATCCTATCAAAAAACATAGAGTTCAAGTATTTAGCGCTCTCAGTTCTTTCATCCTCGGCACACAATTTGAAAAGAAGATTTAGACTAAACTACAATGTTGGACGGCCCAGTGGATTAGCTTGTATGTTTTGTCTGCTGGGCTCGAAAACACTGATGGTTTGATTTAAATTCGTTTATTCAGTATAATTTTACCAAATTGTAAACCCTTTCTATTAGAGTGCAGATAATCGTCGTATTTAACATTATATAAACGTCATATGATTACTTATTAGTCTACGTAAGTAACAACATAATATATAAACTTCTTAAGAATAACATACTTATATAGTAGACGAAATTTGGGTCATACTCAATACTGACTGCCACCTGGTTAGACGGTCGCTGTACTGGCTGTCTGGGTGGTAGTCAACACAGAGACGTACGTTATTCTTCATATGAATATTATAAACTACTTAATTGATACAGTTATAATATGGGACTGATCCGGTGGACGCGTTGGGGCGATTTTTGAGTCTGATGACAACGCAGGCACAACGGTCCAGGACCAATCACATACTTTTATATATATAATGCGCCATGACTAAGTTAGTGTGGGGACTGCCCTACCTCATGGCGTCGTGGACATGTCTAGCTGACTTTTGATAGGACTCCATGACAGGATGAGTGTGGGGTCAACCCTATACTTTTGGTGTCATGGAGATGCTTATTAAATAATAAATATGTCCTAAAAATGTCCTAAATGTTTATCTTATAAACAATAATATTACTAAGTTACATATTCCCCCCCCACTCCATCCACTCCCACTCCCTTATGTCGTATAATTCCATGTAACACTACTTTGTATGACCCCACCAGCCCCGGTGTGTGATTTTAATATTTGGTTGTTTTATATCAACAGTTAAGTTAATAGAAATTCCTGGCTGTCCTATTTAGTTTTATATATGCTTATTACTTCACATTGATTTTATATCAACAGCTAGGAAGATGCTATTTTTAGTTTGATCTGACGCACACATCGGGATAACGGGGTACATAATATTAACATGTAAAACCTATGTATACCTCTGCTTCATGCCCTCCCCAGTGTGGCCTCCCCGTGGCTTTGGCGGAGGGACACACTCCATTTAACGTTTTTGCTCTCATAAGCGTAAAACTCATTCAGAATTATTTTATATTGAGAGATTTGGAGTGATGTCTTACTAACAACACTGGACATTTTAACGATTTCTTTTTTAACATTATATGCTTATAATTATAAGAGTCCATTCCCTTTGGAAGGGAGCATGAAGCAGACACAACATGGATTATGTATATATGTACATATTAAGTTAAATCATTTTTAAGAAATGGTGACGCGCTGGCGCTGGAAAATAAAATTATTATTTATAATCCTCGATTGAATTTTCTATATAAAATAGACCAACATGAGCTTATTCCACCTGTGTCCCCATCACTCAGCCTCTGTTAATCTTCTTGTGTCCCTGCAAACCATCTATTGCCATGTCTTGCGTCTGCTTGGATCCTGCCATCCGTGCGTGATTGATAAGCATTAGTAACATTATTTAAACTACTAAGATTATTATAAATAAACTACTATTGAAAACCTCGCCAAAAGGCCTAGTTGCCAACGGCGAGGAAAAATAAAACCTTATACTACTACTACAGGAAATCATTTACTGTATATACATCGACCAGTGCACATCGTACCTATACGCAGGTAACAGTAATTTTTACAGAAAATAAAAGTTAGCTTCTTTCGGGGCTCGAACACACGACCTTCTATTTCAAGTCCTGTGCTCTATCCACTGAACTACAACGCTACTTGAGAAAATAGTATACTAACTACCAAATATTATGAGGCAAAATAACTTAACGTATTTGAACGCAACTAAAGATGGATCAATAAATATGCAGTCCATATTGTCGCACGTGTAAATTAACCTTGCCTGGTGTAATACTGTATCTTATCAATATGAAACTAATACTTCGCCTCAAATCAACCATATCTCGACTTGTTATTTAGCGCTTGATGAGTTTGTGTGCGCGCTCTTGTTATTACGTAATGCCTATTTAGTGTTAAAAATGCCACAAAATACCAATAAATAGCAGTGATCTAGAGGTTCAGCGTACATCTTTCAAATCTTACAAGTGCAAGCCTGTGGTTCAAATCCCGTTCCGGGCAACTATTTTTTTATCACATATATTCTGGAGCCGTATAGTTATCGATGTTACCTGTACGGAGGCTAAATAGAAATGTGAAATTTTACGTATCGATTTTTCCTTATATACCGCCTATTGGATTGTTCGTCGATTTGAAACTACTTCACACGTGACTCATTCATATTCATGAGTTATTACCAGTTAAAATAGGGACTGTACAACTTTAAAGAAGAAATTCAATACTTACTGGACAATGATTTCATTGAAACAAGTAAAAGTGAATGGAGTTCACCAAGTTCACCATGTATTCTAGTTGCAAAACCGGATAATACTTACCGGATGTGTCACAAAAACGGATTCATTTCCAATTCCACGAATTGATGACTGTCAAATAATATAGCATTCAAGGACCACAGTCAACCGAAAGATGTAAACAACTATTACACGAACAGGACGCTGTGGGTTTAAACCTAATTCTAGGGTACACCAAACCTAATACTTAGGACGTGTATAATAGATAATTAACGTGAATTATCGAGATTAACGTAATATTTATTATGATTGTAAACCATTATTCAAGTGTCTGTCTGAAACACATAGTTTTTGCCTACTGGCCTTAGACTTATTTTCCGAAGAATTGCTATTGTGTGAAACCGCTAGTGCGAGGACTGATAGCACGAGTTGTAAATAAGCTTGACCGAAATGTATCCACTGTACAAACAAATTATATGTATAGAGTTGTTATGTTTTCTTTCTCTCTTTCTCTTTCTTTTTCTGATGATTTTCCCCTCTGTATTAGTTATGCTATATACTATTCGAAATTGTTTGTTTAAAATAGTAGGTGTAAGTGCTCTTTTGTAGCTTTACTCCATGATAGTATTATACATGCTCTTCTCAATGTAATGTAACCGCCTCATTGTAATAGGCGATGAACATTGTATGATGTTTATGCTGAATAAAATAATTGAATTGAAATTGAATTGACTTACACTATTGTCATCCCGATAAAACGGGACAGTGCAATAAAACCAAAACAACAAAAAACAAACTGAAAGACAAACAAACAACACAAATCCCCACCTGGTTGTATCCTCCTACAGACTAGGCAGCATCAATAGGCAATACATCTATACGTATATACGTATATCACACAGCTGATCATGTATATATTAACATAAATCCCCGTGTGGTAGCCGGGGTAGAATACAACCACTGCAAATACCGCTAGAGGCAGAGGGGTAGGACCACCCCACCCCCATTCATGTTCATTTTGTCGGTTTTTTTATCTTTTTATCATGCTCATTCAAGTTCTTCATCATGACACCGCGTATGCAAACGTAGAAATTTGGTTCCATCGTAAAAGGAGTGTCTACTATAGAATTTGCAGCAACTCTGCAGTTCTGCAGGTTAGAAGGTTCTAGGTCCATTCTCCATATTGTATCTCGATGTAAATGGAGGATTAGCTTTCATGTTCATTCCTGTTAGGAGCCATATAACCTTTCATGTGTTGGTGCGCCGTAGAACCCAATTCAATTCAAGTCTATATAAACATAAGAAAAAAGCCCAGAAAGCCACAAGTACTCTACACAAGAGAATGAACCATTAAGGACACAACAAGACAAGACCGGAGACAAATATCAAACACAAACTACCGTCGGTTTTTTTTTTAGGATTTAGACTTTATTTGCACTGTCCTGTTCTATTGAGATGACAGAAGGGTAAACGTGCGGTTTGGGGGAACCCTATAACCTAGTTTACACCCCGCAGTGGCCTTTTCGCAGTGTCCTTTTTGCCTCTGACCGTTCAATGTCAGTAGCATTGTTTCCTTTCTTAGACAATTTGTTTTTATTTCTCTGGGTTAGAAACGAGCTCGTTTTCTTTATTTGTCGACCGCCATTTCGTTTTCACTTTGAAATGTTGAAGAAGAACATCAAGCAGTAGCATCATATTTCGCGGCGAATTATGTGCATTTAACATGGTTCTTATATTTGATATCAATTTCACTTATTGTTACTTTTAAAGGTGGTACATCAGGATTTTTCTAGAAATATCTTAAATTATAAAAATGTTCCAATTCATGATAAAACACTTATATCCATCAAACTATGATGTTCGAACCATATTGCTTAGGTTTAAACTTTGAATACACCATATAGCTAGGACGGAATCAGGCATAAAATGCTGAAATTAACCCTGGTGCGTCACCTAGGATAGCACGTATTACTGTACAGAATTAATTTCCTTGTAACTAAGGGGTCATTTTTAGCATCATTCATTATGTTTAGGAGCTTTAAAATAGAAAATATCATTATTTGTCAATTTTAAGTCGGACCCCTAGATCCCTTTGAAAAGCCTGATGTACTCCCTTTAAGTTAGCAAAAAAAAATATAACACCCATATAATCTACTGGTGCGTTTTCATTGACCGTCAGTATATCAATATGTTGGGAAATACTACCCGGATTCATACATTCCATTGTTACTCACCATTGACACGCTATCCTTCGATAAAAACACAAATATGAAAAACAAGAAATAGGGTTAATGCCAACCCTACATTTAATTCCCCCAGGTCGGAGATACCTTTTTTTTGCGTTTTTATTGCAATATTATATTTTTTCTTATCAGAGAAATTGTGGTGTTAATATTAAAGAAAATGTTTTAATGTGCACTTATTCACCATTGTTTCACAATCTTATCAACACAGGAAGGTGTGTCTAGTTATTAGATGTTTGTACATTATTATTATTTTGAAATAACAGTTTGCAATAACGCTCATATCTGCACGTTAACACACTCTCGACCAACGTAGATCCGGAAAAAACAACTACTCCTTGCATACTTCAGTACTTGCATACTTCTGTATTTAATACTTAAGTGTGCCCTTTTCCTCAAGTTGTTATTAATTCTTAGCGGTCAGTTGACAGCGGTCGATTGTTTTCACTGTGTTTTACATATATTGTTATTTGTAATTGCATTGTACTAGGTACTATAAAGGATTTCAGAAAAAGCGCATCAAAGGTAAATTTCAGTAATTGATCCATTGAACTTTTAGTAAAATGCTCTATTTTTACTGATTCTCCTCAATAAAATATCATGTTCTTGGGTTTCACTGCTTGGATATGGACGTCGCGTAATACAAGTTGCGATTCATTATTTGAAAGGAACGGCTCCAGGATTTGAGTTGAGGAGGGTTATATTTTGAGTAGTGGCCCTTTTACTTCCTCCGAGACCTAGATTTTCGGTAATATGAAATAAGGCATTTAAGAATTCATTGACAATGTATTTTAGTTCCTGCTGATAAAGTAGCTAAGAAAGTTAATGTTTGGAGCACTTATTTTGTATGATGTACTATTGGTTAAAAGGCGAAGGGACTATTATCCTTAGAACAACGCACGCACAAACACACGCACGCACGCGCGCGCGCGCACACACACACACACAACTCCTGCTTCTACATGATTATGTCGACCAGGTTTAGTAATACTAATTATGATGATTATACGTTTGTCAATTTTTAATTGGTCAACTCACCAACTGACTATTACTAAATGAGTAAATAACATCATCCTGGTTAGATTTAAATAACTAAAGTTAAAATATAATCATGTCCTGATAATCAGTATATCATTGTCGAATACTCCCATGTGATTCGTTCCGTTACTCTCCACTATCACCCGTGGGACATTACGTCTGATTTCGGTCGTAATCTGTGTAGAGTTAAATGCAGCGATCTAATTGGTTTACCTAAGTTTTCATCGTAATTGGGATATCCAATGGGATCGCTTGCTCTGTTCTATTCTATTCTGCTAAATCGACCGAAATCAGGCGTAACATCCCACGGGTGATAGTGGAGAGTAACGGAACGAATCACATGGGGTTATCCGACGATGTCAGTATATATGACAATGTTCGACTTATGACCCACTTATGACCCTAATTATTATCCCACTTATGACTCACTTATGACCCGTCGGTTTTTATTTGTTGACCACATCATGGCGACATGTCAATTAAGGCGGGACCACATAATGGCTTTTGGATATAAATTTATCACACAACTTGCGGTGTGGGAGTGGAATAACACCATTCTATATTTTCGATATACCATTAGTTATATAAGTATGCAAATAAGCCTAGTATGCGATGTCAAAACAAATCGATAATGACTGATCCAATTCCCACGGTTTATGTCGGTTTCGCGTGTTAAAGCGACAGGCAAAATGCAATAAATACCAGTCGATATGTGAGTTATGTGATAAATATAATCTAACATTCGTTCTCATTCATTTCTGAATTATTAAACTCGTTAGAAAAAATGAAATAATGCTCGGTAAGAGCCTCGTATTTCATTTTGCCAACTCGTTTAATAAATTCGATAATGAATGAGATCCTCTATTAATATAATGCAAAGAAATGATAAATTATAAGTTATGTCCTCAGGCATGAATCTGTTACATTCTTTTTACCGGATACTGCAGAATGAGTTGATGTCGTATCCTGTTATAATTAGTACATGTGTATACAGTTTGAAAGCGACACGTGGTAAGCTTCAAGTAATTACCATCTCACATTTATTAATTCGACTCCGTTTGATGTTAAATATGCTTAAATCTTCGCTATTCTACATTATCTGAAATATAGTGCTGGTGCAATATATATAATCAGCAATTAATAATAAATCAAAACAGTTTGATTTGAACTGAATTTTCAAATATATTAAAAGAAATCAATATTGCAGTATTTAACTCACTGCTCCGTTTTCAACGCTAGGTAAAGATGAACAAACTTCCAACTATGTATAGGAATTCAAAATTACACAACCAACCTTATAAAGCCGGTTTTATTTCTAATTCTAGTGACTGCACCACTGCAAACCTCTCCAAATGTTTAACTTCTTGTCTTACTGTCGCTAAACAGCTTTGTGTTAAAGATTATGACTCCGGGATTTATTTTGGCCAAATAAAATATCAGGTGGATTTCTTGATATTATTTGGAATAAGGGTCAAGTTTCACCTATTAGTACTTATGACTTTTCCACACTATGTACAACCGTACAAAACTAAATTATCAAAGACAAGCATATTGCACTTATTCAAAATACATGCCAATGACAGAACTACATTTTTGGCTTGTAGCGTTTGTTTAGTGCTGTGTGGCGGCTGTAAAAAGTCGCCCGACTACATATCAGTAGTGTTATTATTTACTGGTATTTTGGGATCACCAAGCCCATTCTGTGTTGTTTTAAAGTAGAATATCGCTTGAGCCGGACCTAGGAGGCGTGAGAGGTGTTGCATCTTATACTTACCTCTCATGAGCAGACTCAATAAAACCGAGTCCGCCTTTTTACTAACGGCAATTTAAACACGCACTACATGTGGATTTATCAAGAAGTTTGTGAATTACTTAAGTTCCTGTTATATAATATTTTCGTCAGATATAAACCTACTGTTTACAGAAAAATTGTTGTTATCCCAATGGGAACGAACATTGCACCTCTTGTCGTCTGCTCAACAAAAAACAGAAACTTCCGCAACTTTACCCATACATGTAGACACAATGAAAATATATAACGTTGTTAAAAGGCCAGCACTGTCATGAAAACAATTTTCCTTGACTTAAACTTGTACGCAAAGTTATTCCCCTTGTTTTGGTTTAAACAGCATTTCCGGGTCTTGTGGTTTAAACTTTGATTTAACACAGTTTTGTTCTACTGAAATAAACAGAAGATAACCCCAGCACCAAAAAGACGGAGTAAGTAAGTTGACCTGTCCACTCACTTTTGCGCCATACAGCTATGAAGAATAAATATTTTCAGATTACCTCCCTTTATAATACAAATATAGTGATTTCGCAATTTGAATAAAACATGTTTTAGCAGCAACACACTAACTCTGGTTTTTGATGATTCTTAATATTGATCAGAATGATTGAGTGATAAGTATATAATGATGAAATTGTATCTAGATTGGTGTACAAAGTGTAACAAAGTCAACCCTATGCAAATCACAGCTTAAAATGCGGAAGTTTCTTTTTTTGTTCAGTATAGATTGTTTTTGAATTGATATGAAACAGATTTCACCAGATACTTCGGCAGATGTCGTCGAAGCCTTTAATAACTTGATGATATACAAATATTTTCTTATTTATTATGGTTAATGATATATATATTCTAAAGAACTAACAATTCTGTTTATATTTATTTTATACTGTCGCCTGTTTTGCCCATTTGCATCTTTCGATTGCAAATGGTGAAATAATAAGCAATTTTTATGACCAGAGAGATGATTTCAAGTTTGACATAGTTACTTTCCCCCATTTAGATGAAGATCTTCCCAGAGCAACATCTTATGAGGTATATCATCTGAACTTGTTCGTTTTTCTACAGCTTGCAGTCGAGTTGAGATCTTTAACTTTCGTAATCTTTGTATAACTAAAAAGCTACTCCATCACGTTGATAGTAGCTATTGTTACTATAAAAGAAGTTATACGGGTCGAAAACTTGTCGTGCACTGAATGGTTTCTAATCTCTTGCTGCTATGGCTTCTGTCAAGTCAATGAGTACTTGCTTCGTGCTTTTTATATTCATATATACATGATCAGCTTTGTGTTTTACTTATACTTTTTACTAATGTCATCTAGTTTTTAACAGGATAGCCTGGTGAGGATATCTTTATTTACACTGTCCAGTTTAACTCCGATGAAAATAGATAAGAGTAAGGTTTGTGCACCGTAAAACCTGGGTTAAACCCCCAGTGGCCAGAGTCCCGCTGACCGTTTCAAGGAAGTACCCCTATTGTCAACCGTTCTATATTTGTGGTGTCGCTTATTTTTGCTTGTATTTTTTCTTTGTAATTTATAAGTGTTTTCAAAACATGCTGGACTGTGTTCTGTAAATATTACATTTCCAGTTCAATTTTTGTATCTACTTTTATCATTGTGTTTACTGCTGTTCAAATTCATTTCTGTTCAAATTCATTTTGCCCAACTGCAGGTTTGATTTATTTATGCCACAGTAAAGTTGTACATGTCCCTATATTTACATCATTTTTTTTTCTAGGAACAACAGCCAAAAGCATGCCTACAGTAAGTCGCGGGATTTACCGATGGTTGTTCCAGAGAAGTGCCACTCTAGAGGACTTTGCTGACAGACTGAACCATTTCTGGACATTCGGACTTTTGCTGATTTTAGCATGTATCATTAGCTGGAAACAAGGCGCTTACCGGCCTATGATTTGCTTGTGCCCACCACACTCTACTGGCAGTTTCGTAGAGTACACAAATAACCTGTGTTGGAACAGTCACTCGATAATCTACCCCCGTGATTATGAAAAAGCGATTAAAGAACTTGGTAATGAACGCAATTCATTTCCCGGCGAGACGTTTATAGATAGAGGACTACCGGTTGTTTATACTTCGAATCATGAGGATGATGACATACGCAGCAAAATGTCTACAACGGTCACACTTTATCAATGGCTACCAGTCCTGCTCTGTTTCCAAGCTCTCATGTTTAAATTGCCGAATATTCTCATGTTTATACTTCATAGTTTTTCCGGCGTCAGTTTCGACAAACTGTCGGGACTCACTGGCGGACATTCTAAATTGAATATGAATGAACGAGAACTTATGGGAAGACAGACTGGGCGTTATGTTTACAACTGGTGTAAACAATTCGAATACTGCTTGCCATGGCGACTACTAACGCTGTTATGGGTGGTTGTCAAATTGTTATATTGCGTCAATATTATCACACAGCTATGTCTTATGGACGGTTTTCTTAAAACAACGGATAAACATATAAATGACAGTTCTACATCATACGGCGAAGTGATAAAGGATAATATCTTTGGGAACAATGCGACCATGTGGAAACAATCCTCTGTGTTTCCTAGGCAAGTTCTATGTGATTTGCAAATACTCCAGGTGCAGAACATTCAAAGATACGCCGTTCAATGCCATCTGCCAATGAATGAGTTCAATGAAGATGTCTACATGTTTCTATGGGTGTGGCTTTTAATTGTTGCCTTGATTACGTGCCTCAGTTTTATCACATGGCTGCCACTGACGTTAGTACCGATCTTCCGTAAAAGGTATTCTTTAATATTTCATTTCAGAAACATGCTTTTAATTATTCACAGGAGTAGCTGTGAGAATCATAGCTATTATGGTTACCATACTATGGTAGGTACAGAGTATATACCATAAGAGCTATGATTCCTTATGGTTACCATACTATGGTAGGTACAGAGAATATACCATAAGAGCTATGATTCCTTATGGTTACCATATTATGGTAGGTACAGAGAATATACCATAAGAGCTATGATTCCTTATGGTTACCATACCATACTATGGTAGGTACAGAGTATATACCATAATAGCTATGATTCCTTATGGTTACCATATTATGGTAGGTACAGAGAATATACCATAAGAGCTATGGTTCCTTATGGTTACCATACCATACTATGGTAGGTACAGAGTATATACCATTAGAGCTATGGTTCCTTATGGTTACCATACATACTATGGTAGGTACAGAGTATATACCATAAGAGCTATGATTCCTTATGGTTACCATACCATACTATGGTAGGTACAGAGTATATACCATAAGAGCTATGATTCCTTATGGTTACCATACTATGGTAGGTACAGAGTATATACCATAAGAGCTATGATTCCTTATGGTTACCATATTATGGTAGGTACAGAGAATATACCATAAGAGCTATGATTCCTTATGGTTACCATACCATACTATGGTAGGTACAGAGTATATACCATAAGAGCTATGATTCCTTATGGTTACCATACCATACTATGGTAGGTACAGAGTATATACCATAAGAGCTATGATTCCTTATGGTTACCATACCATATTATGGTAGTTACAGAGTATATACCATAAGAGCTGTGGTTCCTTATGGTTACCATACATGCTATGGTAGGTACAGAGTATATACCATAAGAGCTATGATTCCTTATGGTTACCATACCATACTATGGTAGGTACAGAGTATATACCATAAGAGCTATGATTCCTTATGGTTACCATACATACTATGGTAGGTACAGAGCATATACCATAAGAGCTATGATTCCTTATGGTTACCATACTATGGTAGGTACAGAGTATATACCATAGGGGCTATGATTCCCACAGCTATTACTGCTTGTATTTTAAGCCTTACTACCGCTTTCCAGTATCACGTTATTGGTGAAAAAAGGGTAGATAATGTTGTATACCGAATATAGGTGTCATTTTATCTGGTGTTCATAAATATACTTTATGTGACGTATTCAGTCATGTCATTATCAAACCTATATTACATGCACTCTACCAAAAGCTTGTGTTATTACTATGTGTATTATTATAGAATAAGTAAAACTAAAACACATAC
This sequence comes from Cyrtodaria siliqua, assembly GCA_037043455.1. Taxonomy (NCBI): domain Eukaryota; kingdom Metazoa; phylum Mollusca; class Bivalvia; order Adapedonta; family Hiatellidae; genus Cyrtodaria; species Cyrtodaria siliqua. The sequence goes on from JAWPHD010003760.1 coordinate 140,399, forward strand.
CACATGCATATGCTCCACTTACAACACTGTTGCTGTATCGTTTACGTGTTCTGCGATGCTTATTCTTTTCGTAGTATTTAATTCTGGAGCGCTGTGGTCTAGTGGCAGAGCGTTGGACCCATTGTGGTCTAGTGGCAGAGCGTTGGACCCATTGTGGTCTAGTGGCAGAGCGTTGGACCCATTGTGGTCTAGTGGCAGAGCGTTAGACCCATGATTCAAAAGGCGTGGGTTCGATTCCCGCCATAACCGTATGTTTTGTGTCCCTGAGCAAGACACTTTATCTTCATTGCTAAGTACTGGTCCTACCCAGGAAGACAATCAAGAAGTACCGTAGAAGCGAATCGCTTACAACAGCACTGACTTGGGGTTTTAAGGCGCACTAACACATGAAAGGTTATATGGCGCCTAACAGGAATGAACATGCCAGGCTCATTTTCCATGTACATCGAGATAAAATATGGAGAACGGGCCTAGAACCTTCTCACCCTGAACTGCAGAGTTGCTGCAAGTTCTATTGCAGACACTCCATTTACGATGGAGCCCGGGTATAGCATACAGAAGAACTCTTAATTGTTTTGCATTGTTTTCCTTAGCGAGAAAATGATGACAATTAAGTGACAACTAAAATAAAATTGTCGAATTCAAATAAGTGTCGTACACAGAAAAATAATGTAAATATATAACATTCAAACAACTTGCTATGTTGTGTCATGTTTCCAGATTCATTAAGCACATGATATTTATTATATGTTACTTCTCATTTATTTAGATACATAACAAAGGCTCTATCTCTGAGAGATGACGTTGACATCGATGCAATCTCAAAGCTTGAACTGGACCAGTTTGCTGACTTCATTGGCGAAGACGGTGTCATGACTCTCAAATTAATTGGCGCCAATTCCTCGGAACACTTGGTTCGTGATGTCGTCTGCACAACGTGGGGCATGTGGAAAGGAAACAGACGCGGGCCATATGGAATGCTCGTCAATAGGGATACTGTAACCGAAGTGCATGTCCCTTTACAGCCTCTGGCTTTTGAAAACGACATGGCCGCTAACACATCCACTCAGAAAATATGACACAACTTACTACCGATTTCCAGTATCACAAGAGTTATTTCCCTTTCACATGTGCCGATAATCATCCACAATATAACTGTTCTTTTTGATTCTTCTGAGTTATGAGTTTAATGAATTATACAATTAACAGACATATACTGTTGTTTATAATGAATTATACAATCAACAGAAGTACTGTTGTTTATAGTGAATTATACAATCAACAGAAGTACTGTTGTTTATAATGAATTATACACTAAACATAAGTACAGTTGTTTATAATGACTTGTACAATCAACAGAAGTACTGTTGTTTATAATGAATTATACAATCAACAGAAGTACTGTTGTTTATAATGAATTATACAATCAACATAAGTACAGTTGTTTATAATGACTTGTACAATCAACAGAAGTTCTGTTGTTTATAATGAATTATACAATCAACAGAAGTACTGTTGTTTATAATGAATTATACAATCAACAGAAGTACTGTTGTTTATAATGAAGTATACACTCAACATAAGTACAGTTGTTTATAATGACTTGTACAATCAACAGAAGCTCTGTTGTTTATAATGAATTATACAATCAACAGAAGTACTTTTGTTTATAATGACTTGTACAATCAACAGAAGTACTGTTGTTTAAAATGAATTATATGAATTATACAAAAGAAGTACTGTTGTTGATAATGAATTACACAATCAACAGAAGAACTGTTGTTTATAATGACTTGTACAATCAAGAGAAGTGCTGTTGTTTATAATGAATTATACAATCAACAGAAGTACTGTTGTTTAAAATGAATTATACAATCAACAGAAGTACTGTTGTTTATAATGAATTATACAATCAACAGAAGTACTGTTGTTTATAATGAATTATACAATCAACAGAAGTACTGTTGTTTATAATGAATTATACAATCAACAGAAGTACTGTTGTTTAAAATGAATTATACAATCAACAGAATTACTATTGTTTATTCCACGAAAAATGGCGGGTTTCATATTCGCATAGCAAATCCTTTAATCAGCCTTTAAAGTTTTCCTGGATTGAAAGATTAGAAGATTTAGACGAAAAGTGGATAAGATCTATAATTTAGAAATATTCGGAAAGTTGATCCAGACATGTGCACATTTTTATGAAAAATATGCCTTAAAACTGGAGGAAATAAACAACAACAAAAAAAACAAAAAACAACAGTAACACGATATTTTATAAAGAATTCTGTAAAAAGAAAATCTTTTAGATTTACGATATACATGTTCACTTTCTGAGCTTGTTGGGGTTGGTAAATGCAATTTCGACTAAATGTAAACAATCGGTGTATACAGAGTAAAACATATATTGATATTAAGCAAAACCATATTTAGAAAAAAGAAATTAAATATCTGAGTAGGAAAACAGTGAAAGATACGTTTTACAAAGGAAAATGCAAAGTTGTGTACGCCATCGGCTTCGAACCTGCATTAACAGTTATATGACTCTAACCACTACACCACGAACGTGTACATGCTGTTTTGTATTGCAGTCTTGTTTCTTAAATATGTTTATCATGCAGATATGCACTTTTCTGCCAATAAAGGGATGACCTATTACATTTTGCTTTATTAGGCAAGTCGACCAATAAAGCAAATCAGTGCGGAATCCCTCGGCGTTTATTGTACGTAACGTTATCTGACGTCATGCACGTAACATTGCCTGACGTCATAAAACAAACAAAAAACAACAACATGGCGGCGTCCCCGATAAGCGTAACATTCTGAGAAATAGGTAATAATAGTAATTCATACAGACAATGTGGATAATCTACATGATAAATAGAATATTATGTCAGTGCCTTTTACTATCAAGTTTATTAGGCTCGGCCATTCTTCGTTTTCTAAACCTCGCCTAATAAACTTGATAGTTAAAGGCACTGACATAATATTCTATATATATATGTACGAATCTTGCTACGTAAAATGTAAATGCATATATTGAAATAAAATGCTTCTTTTTCTTCCTTATTGAGGAAATGATAGGTTTACGACAATGTATCGCTCTTCCTTTTGTTTATATCGTTAAGGACTATTGGTCCATCATCTTTAAAATAATATCAAAAATGAATGGTGTAGGGTCATGTGAAATGTTTAACCAAACACAAATTTAAGGCATGAACAATGTCAACCACGCAGTTTAGGAGCGCTGTGGCCTAGTGGTAGAGCGTTGGACTCATGATCCAAAAGTCGTGGGTTCGATTCCCGTCATTGCCACATGCGTTGTGTCCCTGAGCAAGACACTTTATCTGCATTGCTTAGTACTGGTTCTACCCAGGAAGACATCGAGAGTGATTCAAATAAGTTCATAGAGCTTTCGTTACAATCGATGTAAAATAAATAAGTTTAAAAACCACGTAGTACATGACAGTAATTAAACACTATTGATGTCAACATAATAGCAAAAAATATATGGCATAAATAGTGCGCTTTATATGCGAAATGTTTGGTACAATTTTGCTCATTGTTTTTTTTTGTTTTTTTTTACATGAAATCAATTGGTTCGTAGAAGAGTGAATGTATCCATCTAGAGCACATGAAACATCATTTCTAAATAAAAGAAGCCGCATGTTATCACATCATCAACATTTCAAAGATATTCTTTCAATGACATGTGGTTTCAAAATAATCCCAATGCTATAGTAAGTATGGTGACATTGACGGAATTTCTCTCTCAAAATATTTTAACTGGCAACTGTATTTATGGATGTGTTGAGAAACCGCTTTTGAAACATTTGAAAACCAAACAAAACGTTCATCTGATAGTTTCACCATACCACATGTTTCAACTTACAATTCAAGTGTATGCTTTTCAATATGGCTGACAATGCTCATGCCAAGTGTATGCTTTTCAATATGGCTGACAATGCTCATGCCTAATGTATGCAATTGGTTGAACATTTTACTTGACCATATTCCATCCATTTTTGATTTATTTCTTAAAGATGATTGACTTGACCAATGGCTTTAACATTAAATGATCAAGATAAGACAGCACAAATACCGTATTTATCAGCAGATATGATCACAATCACATCTTTCTGGGCATAGAATGCCAATTATAACATGCATGTGTATACTTATTTAAAATAACTGTATTAGCACAAACATGTCTTCATACAATATTGTGTTGTTTAAAGACACATTTCCCAGCTGATTTTAGTCGTTGAAAAGTCATGGATAGCATGCTTTTTAACTGCTTACTTCTCGCTGACTGATTACCACATAGACATTATATTGAGGCCCCATCACAGTTTTTTTCTTTTCATTTACTATTTCCTTAGTTTTTGATATAAGATATATTGTAACTAAAAAAACACTAGATTGTTTATTATGGGGGAGCATATAGTGGCCGCTTTTTCCGTCCGTCCGTATGTGCGTCCGTGCGCTTTTTGTCCGGAGCATAACTCATAAAGTATGCTTGATTAAAGTTCCTGTGAATGATAAGGATAATGAGACGGAGTGCAGTTCATAGGAACCATAACTGCAGCTTCACTACTTTTTTAAATATCTACCCTTTTTGAAAAATCTTATCCGGAGCATAATAGAGTTCCGTACGGATTCATTTTGAATAAGGAAAGGTTATGAATGGATGAATATAAATACACTAAAAGGAAGCAGAACAGGAAATGTTCAAATCTGACCACAGAGTCACGATTTGAACAAACTTGGTAGATGACCATAACCTTAAGGTAAATGCAAAATATTAAACCTCTGGCTATTGTAGTTTCAGAGATGAATATTGTTGAAGTGGTTCCCTATATACGTCTATGTTTAATATGTGACCACTGGGGCGGGTCCAAATTTGACCTCAGGGTCACCATTAGAACAAACTAGTTAGAGGACCATAAGACGATGTTACATGCAAAATATCACAGCTCTATATCTTGTATTTTTGCAGACAATTTTTTAAGATTTGTTAAATGAAACGGATAAGCCCCATTGCGGGGGGCATTTATGACCTCAGGTGCACCATTCGAACAAACATATAATGATGCTTCACATAAACTTGGGGTTGTCCGTGGTCGAGTGGTCTCAGACTTGAAATCACATGTCCCTCACCGCTGTGGGTTCGATTCCCCATGGGGCCAGGACTGTTAAGTATGAGTATCAAGCTATCCAGCTTGCTTGCGGAACGTCGGTGGTTCTACTCAGGTGCGCGCCCGTGCACGAAAAAAAGCCCGGATTTGCACCTGGGGTCTTCCTCTACCAATAAAAAGCTGGAATGTCGACAAATGACCTTAGCTGTTGGTGCAACTATAAAATCAAGTTTAATGAATTCATATAAGATTTGATTGAATTCCGACAAACGGTTTCTGAGAAAAAGTCGTCAGAAGCAAAATATAACGACGACGACGGACGACGGACAGACGACGGACGAAGAGTGATTCCAAAACATCACATTGAGCCTTCGGCTCAGGTGATCAAAAACACTGACAGATGACAACGATTTTTGAATTTTGAAGTCCCGATGAGTTTCTTGCATTTGAGATTTACTAAAACATGGCAGAGAAGTAATTGATAATAGAGTATATTGTGCTAAAAATACAAAAACTATTAATTGTTAACACGAGTCTTTTAAAAAAATCCATCTATACATAGTCGTTTAACATATAAACAAGTGCACATAAAATGCAAAACGGTTATAATTTTTACTACATTATTACCGTATACACTCTTTATGGGACGGGCCTCATCCTTTGACAAAAAACTAATAATCTCAAATGTCTTGTGCAAATGTATTTCTAACAGGGATTTACAGTTACCTATAGAAATTCTCTCCCCCCCAAATACAATAGGAAAGACACATTTCCCAACGCTACTTGGTCATTGAAAAAGCATGGGAAGCTTGTATATTTACAGCAAGCACGCTTCATGGCTGACCAACTCCAGTATATAAATTGAGGCCCGCTCTTACTTTTTTATTTGTATAGCATTTGTAATTTAATTTAATTAAGAAATATATGTTCATAATTTAGCTTTTGAATACAAAACTTATTTGGTATTTCTTAATTGTTTTTATACGAAAAATCAGAGCACAACAGAATAAATATATAACATTCTTTAATGTGTTATTATGTGTACTGGTCACAAATGCTTTATTGCGTGGGCCTCATAATCTGAAGAAAAATTGAATATCACACTTTGCACATAAAATTGTATGGCTAACAGTGATTTACAGTTACCTATAGAAATTATTACCCCCACAAATACAATAGGCTCGAAATATGTCTTTAAAGACACATTTCGAGCCTATTGTATTTGGGGTGGGTGGGTGGGGGGTGGGGGTAGGTGGGTGGGGGGGGGGGGAATGTATTTCTAACAGCGATTTACACTTACCTAAAGACACATTTACAGTTACCTACAGAAATTCTCTTAAAGACACATTTCGAGCCTATTGTATTTCAATAGGTAACCGTAAATCGCTGTTAGAAATACATCCCCCCCCCCACACACAAATACAATAGGCTCGAAATGTGTCTTTAGGTAACTGTAAATCGCTGTTAGAAATACATCCCCCCCTCCACCCCCCCACCCCTCCCCCCACCCAAATACAATAGGCTCAAAATGTGTCTTTAAGAGAATTTCTATTGGTAACTGTAAATCGCTGTTAGAAATACATTTGCACATGGTAATTGAGATTATTAGTTTTTTGTCAAAGGATGAGGCCCGTCTCATAAAGAACTTATACTAATGTAGTAACAATTATAACCGTTTTGCATTTTATGTGCACTTGTATATATGTTAAAACAACTATGCATAGATGGATTTTCTTAAAATACCCGTGTTAACAGTTAATAGTTTTGTATTTTTAGCACAATATACTCTATTATCAGTTACTTCTCTGCCATGTTTTAGTAAATCTCAAATGCAAGAAACTCATCAGGACTTCAAAATTCAAAAATCGTTGTCATCTGTCAGTGTTTTTGATCACCTGAGCCGAAGGCTCAATGTGATGTTTTGGAATTACTCTTCGTCCGTCGTCCGTCCGTTGTCTGTCCGTCGTCCGTCGTCGTCGTTATCTTTTTCTCAGAAACCGCTTGTCGGAATTCAACCAAAACTTATATGAATTCATTAAACTGGATTTTATAGTTGCACCAACAGCTAAGGTCATTTGGCGACATTCCAGCTTTTTATTGGTGGAGGAAGATCCCAGGTGCAAACCCGGGCATTTTTTCGTGCACGGGCGCGCACCTGAGTAGAACCACCGACGTTCCGCAAGCAAGCTGGAAAGCTTGATACTCACATACTAAACAGTCCTGGCCCCATGGGAAATCGAATCCACAGCGGTGAGGGACATGTGATTTCAAGTCCGAGACCACTCGACCACGGACGACCCCAAGTTTATGTGAAGCATCAATATATGCTCGTTCGAATGATACACCTGAGGTCATAAATGCCCCCGCAATGGGGCTTATCAGTTTCATTTAACAATTCTTAAAAAATCTTCTGCAAAAATACTATATATAGAGCTGTGATATTTTGCATGTAACATCGTCTTATGGTCCTCTAACTAGTTTGTTCTAATGGTGACCCTGAGGTAAAAATATGGACCCGCCCCAGTGTCCTAATCATTCACACGAACTATAATCAAGCATACTTTTTGAGTTATGCTCCGGACAAAAAGTGTGACGCACGGACGCACACACGGACGAACGGAAAAAGCGGCGACTATATGCTCCCCCATAATAAACAATCTATTGTTTTTAGTTACAATATATTTTATATCAAAAACTAAGGTAATAGTAAATGAAAAGAAAGAAACTGTGATGGGGCCTCAATATAATGTCTCTGTGGTAATCAGTCAGCGAGAGTAAGCAGTTAAAAAGCATGCTATCCATGATTTTTCAACGACTACATTCAGTTGGGAAATGTGTCTTTAAATGACGTTTGGTTGATTGATTGAATTGGATTTTAAAGTCGCACGAACAGCTAAGGTCATATGGCGACTTTCCAGCTTCCATTGGTGGAGGAAGACCCCAGATGCCCCTCCGGGCAATTTTCGTGCACGGGCGGGCACCTGGGTAGAACCACCGACGTTCCGCAAGCCAGCTGGATAGCTTCCTCACATAAAGATTCCTAGGCCCCTGAGGGATCGAACCTACAGCGGTGAGGGGCAAGTGATTTCAAGTCAGAGTCGTTAACCACTCGGCCACGGACGCCCCCAAATGACGTTTGGTACAACATTGAAAGAAACCATCAGTATGGTAGACTAGACTTTATTAGAATACGTCATTAGAATTAAAACATGCATGTTCATCTCCTCGTCATTTGTAGTGTATTAATAAAACGTATTTTCATGTTGCAAAATAATATTACGTTTTGCGTTTATAAATGCAGAAAAACAAGCACCCGAGCATAAATAACGCAATAGATACGACAAGTACCCAGCCTTCTTGAACATACTGAAGAAAGTTGAATCGCACATGGGTAGGGATCCAACAGGACCCGTTATTCCAATATGAGACCAAATCCGTATATATCCGTCTGTGCTGATCAGGGTTGTTTATTTTTGTACAAAGGTCACACCAACCGTTTGACCCTGTAACGACATACCTGTCTCTGTTCCGTAAATAAGACATATATGCAGACTCGTCAGTACTTAAATGCGTTAGAAACTGGGCCAGTCTTGCAGCAGAACTGAAATGGGCTGTATTTATGAATGTATCATTTGGTAAAAGACTATCATAGTCCGCTCCACCACGGACTACTACAACCATATCCAATTTGTAATATTGGAAGAACTTTTCAGTTATATAATCAGTACAAAAGGCATTCTCAAAACTAAGATAAAATTTATATTGAGATAATTCAAATTGCCAGTCTTGTGAAAGTGGTCGACCACATTTTCCATACACATCTACGGGGATGTATTTCTTTAAATCCTGAACATATTGGTCACGTCCACTCAAGGCACCGCAGTGTGAAACAATCCAAGCCGCGAATTTAGTTTTCTTGCTCAGAATTCCCCTGTAGTCTCTTTGCGGAATGTCTTGCACTGATTTAAGAGTTCCATATGGAATTATAATGTCGGAATCTAGCCTGAAATAAACCATATATAAGTTAGTTCCTTTTCTGAAATTGGCTGTCTAAATCGCATAGTTGAACTACCATAGCAACATGTGTTAAAGACAGGTAAACAGGTTGAAAAAAGGGTCCGAAATTTGACCTAGCAGATGACGCTGTGTTATAACTTTATAGTCACTAATTCTATAAAATGTTTTTATTCAAAGAAGACATGTTACTCCTTCAAAACATCGTCAGTTTGAATGTGCAATTTTCGTGAACGGGCGGGCTCCTGCGTAGAACCACCGACGTTCCGCAAGCCACTTAGATAGCTTCCTCACTGTTTAAAGCAACAATTAGGATTCGAACCACGGAAGTTAAAAAATTAACTTTTCGATCCGATAGCGTAACGTTAAGTCGTGATTTATATGGAAGGAAAACACGTTTTAATTAAGGAACTTTGAGATCCGTAAAATAGCAAATTTACTTAATATGTTTTACTGTTTAAAATGTGAATGTAATAATATAATGCTCATGTAATGAAATTGCATAGTGATACCGTAATATAGACATATTAACCCTTTCTCCGCCAATTTTCAAATGCCGTCTCTAAAATTCAAATTCAAACCTTCCGGATATATTTTATGTATGAAGTGTTATGGAACACATTCTTACTGAGTGGCGAACAGTGTAAACCCTGATCAGCCTGACCATAGTGTACATGTTAACCTGGGTCTGCGCTGGTCGTAAAATCAATGCTTTTGACTGTGGCAGCGAAAGGGTTAAAGGATATACGTTACTTATCCGGTTAATACTGTCGGTATCGCACTCGCTTGTCATCAGTGCACCCCGGGTTCAATTCCCCGCCTCGGCGTTGTGGGAGGCTACGATGGTTGTTTCCCTCGGTTTCGCCGGTTCCTTCCCATCAAGACCATGAGAGGGTGATTTGTGTAAGCGTTATAAGTATACTAAAGAAAAAAGAGACACGCACCTCGGGAATTTCCGCTATATATTGTATGTACGTACAATATGCTGCTGTTAATCGAATAGTACATGGCTACATTAATAGACATTTTCTTAAAAAAACGACATACAACACATACCATCCTAAATGGTATCCACTATATATTCAACCTTTCAATATTGACAGAATACGCGTTTGGCTCAAGCATGTGAGCAAACTTAGGATGTATTTTTTTTTCAAATCTCTTAACAATAAATACAGTACTAAATGGCTAAAATGTTCAAAACGGAACTTTCAACATTTACGTGTAACAAAGTGTACTGTGAAAAACGTCTACACAGCACTTTGTTGTCCTTTCTTTAACAAGTAGCAACCCTTTTTTCTGAAAAAACATCGTTGCATTTGCTGGAATATTACGTTGAATTAAGTGTGCAGTATAGAAACTATATAGCGGAACTTTCCGAGCTGCGTTTCTTTTTTTCTTTCGTATAGATCGTAAACATATTATTTCATACCAACCTGTAGGTCATAGACCAGTTCATCATACTTCTCCAGCTTCGGTGTCTGTAGTGGAAGTAGGAGTTATATGCAGGAGTCTCCGTGTCAAAAAATACCCAAATTTGACCTACATGCTTTAACGGCGATAGCAATGGCATATCTTCGGAAAGCTTAAAGATCACTGCAGAGCTTGTGTTGAAAAGTCTCAAATCATCTATAAAGCGACAATTGTTGTAATGGCATTGACTTTCATTCGCGTATCCTTTCAGACTTTCCAGTTTGATAGAATCAGGCTTGTTATAGAACAAAACAGTGTGTATTCCACGTGGCGAAAGTTGTGTATGCGTGTGTTTGTTAGTAGAGTCTATGTCAATTAACGATGTAACGCGTTGCCCTTGGCTACTGTTTAAACTATTCATGTTTGCCTGTGTATCTCCTAGAAGATTAAACGTTGATATGCTTTGAAACCATGGATGACCTTGCGTGTCAAAGCGATATACGACATATAAATACTCCATGTTAAAAAGGAGAGCAATCAATATACAGGATCCTGATAACAATCCTAAATAGTTCCGCAGTTTCAGTAGAATCGCTCTTTCACACTGCATTGTCTGTGCATAAGTTTCCTGAAAATATGAAAATGTATACATTTATTTTATATTATATTATTTTATTAAAGTAATAAATAGCATAGTTTGCATCAAATAACTGATACATGAGGATGATAAACAAAAGATCTAAACAACTAATCAAGCTCCTTATAGCTAAAGCTATACTTAATATATTTTGCTAACTTTATAAAAATCATTCTTATCCTGCGTCTGCAGTAATTCTAAGAGTTAAAACGTACTAGGGTCTTTTTTATTTTTTTTATAATATTTTATTTTAATATACTGGTTGTGTACCAGTTATCGTCATTCACCATATTTCGTCATTATCAATAAAACGCTCGATGTTGTGATTATTTTTCGACTCCACTTTACAAATCACTACACACTATCATCAGACGATTTGAGAGGAAAAAAGGTTTAGAAATGTTATCATACACTCTCAAACCAACCCGTTTACCTATATAAATACCGTTATAAATAAAATACAATCGGGGGAATCACGCGCTAATGCGCATGCGCAGGAAAATGTCCTTTTATTTACGTCGAACCTTTGAATCGCATGCTCAAAAAACTAAAAGCATGTGCTAAACAGGTTCAGCCGAGGGAGACAACTAGTTCACACCAATCAATTTAAATTTTCTGACAGTTATTTCCCTTTAAATTATGAACGTCGAAGTGAAGTAAATAACATTTTAAATTGTAGATATATATTTTTTTTAGATATTTCTTTTGTGTATTCATATGCATTGGACTATTTATGTTTCAATTAATAACTACACACGTTTTCATCATCCCAAACATGGATTATTCGGTATTAAAACTGAACATCACGATAACTACTACATTCAGCTCAAACGACTGGCCCAATTCAGTCTATATTTAGTAACGGTCACGTGACACTTGTCACTGAGAATAGGAGCAATATAATGAATGAATGGTGTTTTACGGCACGTCGACACATAAATAGGTCATAATGTGCGCAAATTTTTAAAGATAAAACTATTAAAGGAACAATATAAACACAGAATATTTACGGCAAAGGGGTATATTAAAGAACCAACATAAAAATGACGATATCTGGTATACAGCCAGTAAAGTTTCCGGATTTTTGTGTAACAATGACAAATCAAATTCATCTTCCAAAATCAATACTATGACAGAATTCTGATTTTTGTTAAATACAATCAGAGATTGCATGGCAAAATATCAAGGCGTGATTCATAATTAAAACTCAATTTACAACTTTTACAGAATTGAAATGCACCACTTGATTGATTGATCTTTCATTTTCCTCCCAGTTGGAGAGCATACATATATATAACAATACATAAATGATAATTACAAGTACCAGATGAATTGTATTGGGGTTTTAAGGCGCACCAACACAAGAAAGGTTATATGGCGCCTAAAATGCATGAACAGGCCAGGCTCATCCTCCATATACATCGAGATAAAATATGGAAAATGGGCCTAGAACCTTCTCACCCTGAACTGCAGAGTTGCTGCAAATTCTGTCGTAAATTTACGCTGGAGCCACGTTTATTGTTTTTCTGCCATTGCTCTTTTGATGTGAGCGAGATGGCACCTGAAACAATGCAGGGATCATGATGAAGACCTTTAATGAACATGAACAAAAAATGATAAAATGAACATGAATTTGGGAGGATTCTACACCTCTGCCTACCCCTCCAAAGGGATCTGCAGTGGCCCTATTCTTTGCCCCCGTGACCAAACGGGGGCCCCCGGGAACCACAAGATGAACACATACACATATATACACAAAGCATGATACATAATTAAGATAAAATATGACACAATAGTGACTACATACTATGTACATTATTTACTCTAGTAAATTATTTCTGCATTTCCTCCAGAGTAGGAGACTTACATAACAGATTTACCAGAAACACAAAAGCATACCAAACTATGAAAGGTAATAGCATAACATATATTATACATACACAATGCTATTAATTATTAATGTACATATTATATAAAGTTAAATCACACTTAACTATGATAAGCGGTTCCACGTCACACACTCTTATTCAGAATGTGAAAGATCATGGACCATAATCCCAGTTTATCACTATTAAGGCTATGATACTCACACCCATACTGAGCATTGAGTATATTTCGCATCACACATTGTTTTCTTACAGAATGTGAAATATAGTGGAATATAATTACTGCCAATGTTGTGCTGATCACACCATATAGTACTCAGTACAACCCACTTCACACACTCTTGCAGAATGTGAAATCATATTAATGCTTATGTTGTGACAATCACACTCTTAATTCAGAAAATAATATAACATTTGCAGTCTGATCACTAATAATCACTCTCAAAATTGTGATAATCACACTTAAGATTGTGATAATCACACTTAAGATTGTGATAATATATGTGTATAAATATGCATCCAAAGAATTGTAGATATATCACATTACTTATTTCGTATTCCAAACGATATACAAAACTACTGCACAAGGATAAAACGTGTTTTTGTATTTGTATTTAAACGCAACGTGATTCAATATTCACACGATTCACTACATCATATCAAATGCATTTACAGCTATTTCGAGACGTAATAGATTACATATGTCAATGATCTGAAGTTTTGGTGAAAAAGAGATAAATTCTTGAAGCACCACAGTCCTCAACCTAGTGAATAACTTTTTCCATAAAGTATCTTTAACAGTCTCATTAAACAGACAGTAGAAATTACATCTTATATTCTACTAGCGCACTGACGGTTCTCTTACCCACTTCAAACATTATTGCATGTTTGGGTATACGTGCCATCAGTAATCAATTTTGATATAATAACAATCGTTATTTGACATTTTGCTTTATACTTTGGAAAATCCTTACACATTTGCCATAGTTTGCATGTATCTTGTAACGTACATTTAACACGTAAAAACGGTATTAAATTGTTTTCCGATTGAAGTCTCCCATTCCATTTGGATTTCTCCTTACCACACACTGATTTATTGATGGTTCGCTTCCACGCAAATGATGAAGGAAAATTACATGTTAACAAAAGTTTTCATAAAAGTTAAAGAATATTTTAAGTAAAATTCGGTAAATTTCAGGGACAAAACCTTTTTTTCTCCAACGGATTGGCATTAAAGTGAACACGTCTAAAATGAAAGATGTCTCTGACAACATTAGTACATATGCAACGGCATAGCTGACCAAAGAATCTCAATTTACGAGCATCTATTTCTCTATCTAATGTTTTTGCTCCAATAAGACTTAACGAAATATCAGTCCTAGACTGTATATAGGAATAGATTGCATGAATTTGATACAAAAAGCGACGAGACATCTATATGTTCGAGACAGTTCACACGATAACTCGCATCCATATAATGCCTTTGGAAGTACAATATATTTATACATCTTTAAGGAAGTCATCGGATGCAGTGCATTAACATGTATACCTGCGTTTACAAGGCTTCAAAATGTACTTCAAAGTTTCGCACATGATTCAGTTACGTTTGTTTCTGTATTCAAATATTTATTACAATTTATACCAAGATGAATATAATTATCTGTTTCTTCCACCTTGTGAGGACCAATTCTCCAAGTTATATTACTTGTTTCCTAATCCCGTTTACTTTCATTAAAGACTGCACATGTATTTGGATTGTACAAATATCGCCATTTGCACGAATATTGCCAACAAATGTCTATCATTTCATCAAGTCCATTTTTTGAGAAAGAAATCAGGATAATGTCGTCGGTTACTGCTAGACAGCCATACTTTATATCTTTTATACAGAATCCCAAACCTGAATTAACGTCTTGGCTTTCAGAAAAGATGCCATTGAATCTAACACAGCTTTTCATGTATGTATGAAGGTTAACATATCGGTATCGATTCCAAGATCAAACACATCTGAAAACAAATTATCGTGCCAAACACAATCAAATGCCTGTTTTGCATCAGTAATACAGGCGAAAACTTTACTATTAAACGCTATTGCAAACTGTAAGCATTCGCGAAAAGAAAATGAAGACATTAAGCACCCTACATTTTCTTAGAACCCTTCTTTCAAATGGCTAATTTCTACCTTATTGCACGATTTTAACCTCACCAAAATAATATTTTCATGAAGGAATACAGATGAAAGTGTTATTGCTCTGTAATTGTTGGGATCCCTTTTGTATTTTTTTACCTCATTTGAACAGCGTAACAATTACACCACGTTTCATTGTATCTGGTGTATATGAAATCATGAGCATTGCTGATAATAATTTTAACGATAAAATATTACTGCCATAAATTAAATGTTCGTTAAAAACGTTATCTTCCCCACAAGCTTTTGACCTATTGGCTTGCTGTAATGTACTTTCAATTTGCTTTTGATCTTGCTGGGTGTAACAGTTTGCGGTGTCTATCATTAGCGCAGTCTTTAACAAAAACTCTGAAATTTTCATCAAAGTTCGGACTTTCGTCGACCGCATATAATTCATTAAGTTAAAAGTAATCACGCCATCCAGAAGTTATATCTGACGGATTCCTATATGTAACATCATTGAATGTCATTTCAGATCCAGGACGTGAGCATGATTTATTCCTTCTAGAGTTAACTAATCTGCAGAAGGAGTTTTGCTCAATTTCAGCTGCTTCATCAAGTTCTGCATTTAATCGCAGCAAATACGAATCGACTGCTTTTCTATGAGGCTTAAAAGAAAAAAGTGTTTGTTTCCGCTAACCCGACCTACCCTAATTAAAAAAACAACAACAAAAAACTGTTGTTTTTAAAAAAAACAAAATAATAATAATAATAAAAAGTTGAACCCATGAACCATGGTTTCTTATGGAGATAAAAAAAATAAAATCTCCAGTGAGATTTGAACCCACGACCCCTGGGGTTTCCAGTGTACATTACCAAATATTGAAAAAGGGCCATAACCATGTATTATCTAGGTAATAATACCTTCCCCAGTATTTTTTATCATATTAAAAGTGTTTTTTCATTAGCAAAAATAAGGTCATTAATAATAATAATAATAATAAAAAAAAAAAAATTGCCTACCTACCTACCCTATTTTTTTTGAAGCCGTTAGCGGAAACAAACATTTTTGTTTGGCCTGAATATGCCTTAACACGTGTTTAGCATTTTTATACTCTATGTGCGCAACTTGCCACCATTCAGCCACACGTCTCTTAAGTCTCTTTTTTTATGAGAAAGGGAGAGATCACTATTCCAATAAGGTTTCAGATAATCCCTGATTTTTTTTTTAGGGATGCATTTTGAAGCTGTTGACAAAATCGAATTAACCATTTCACTGTATAAAGTATCTATGTCATCTTTTTAACCTAAGTCATAATTATCAGCTACCAAAAGTACAGAGTCCCTTCCTAAACTATGGTGGCATATTTCTGCCACGCGATAGCTAGATAATTATCATGATTATTTCGAGAAAGTAGCAGGTACTTTTCGAGATAATGAATTTTCGCGAAAATCTTATAAAATGTGTAAAATAAAATTATGTCAAATTCATTAAGTTATCATGTTAAATGTCACGCTAATGCTCACTTCTGCCATCATGGTTTTTGTTTCTAGAGAATTATCACGATACCCGTATCATACGGAAGCGTATTCGTGCCTCGTCTTGTTGGGTTATATTGAATTTCTCAATTGAACATTTAACATTCTCAATTTAACATTACTCGAGTTGTTATGATATATATCTATATCGATTAAATCGATATATGTATGTCGACGTGATTCTATAAATGCAGAACAAATACGTTGAAAAGGTCCTTTATTTTACAATAAATCGATTTTAGTGAACTTGACATTTTTTTCTTTTCTTTATATCGCGTTGAAACAAAACAAATAAAAATATATCAATATAAAGGTACTCGACGTAATGAGTAGTATCTGTATTACACAAGATATTTATCTGATAAATACGGAAGCGTATTCGTGCCTCGTCTTGTTGGGTTATATTGACTTTCTCATTTTAAACTATCTCGAGTTGTTATGATATATGTCTATATATCGATATATTTGTGTCGACAAAACACGTTGTAATTCAGTAAATGCAAAACAAATACTTTGAAATGGTACTTTATTTTACAATAAATCGTTTTTATTGAACTTGACATTTTTTTCTTTTCTTTATATCGCGTTGAAACAACACAAATAAAAATATATCAATATAAAGGTACTCGACGTAATGACAATTATGTGTATTACACGAGATATTTATCTGATATACTCGAGATCTTTATTTCAAGTTATGTGCAGTTAGTCGATAATGTGATATAAATATGTCGATTTAAAATCTAAAAAATGGTAAAAGAAATCAAGTTAAATTCGTGCTTTAGTTAAATCAAATTTACACCGGAATCGATATAAAGAAAAGAAAAAAATGTCAAGTTCACTAAAATCGATTTATTGTAAAATAAAGAACCTTTTCAATGTACTTGTTTTGCATTTATTGACGTCGTGTTTTGTCGACATACATATATCGATTTATAGATATATATCATAACATTTTGAGTAATTTAAATTGAGAAATTCAATATAACATAACAAGACGAGGCACGAATATGCTTCCGTAGTATCATGCTTTATTCGAGATAGTAATTGAATGTTCACGAACATTCCTCAATTATCTTGTTAAATGCTGCGATACTACTGATCATGAAAGTTCTGGTTTTGCGATAAATAATGTTATTGAGTTAACTATAAATGTTTTCTAGATAGTAACGTGGATTTTCATGATAATTAGTCAGAATTATTAGTAGGAAAACAGAATTTCAAATGTTTAAGATAATTCTTACCGCTTTAACTATTGGGCTAACGTGATGACAGAAGTGGGCAGTATCGCAAACAAGTTTTGTTAGATAAAATTGTTGAAAATTAAAGAGAAAAAGTAACATTATCGCGAAAAATACACGATAAATTATCTAGCTATCTCGTGGCAGAAATATGCCACCATACTAAACACAATTCATATTGTTCTAATGTACTCTGTGATAATTTTGACCAATTAATCCGGCCTTTTGATTTGTATCATTATGTTATATACCTGAAGTCACTGAAATCGCGAAATTCTAATCGACAAAATACAGGACGATGATTAGAAACATTCAGTGCTTGATCATCTAAAACTTCACAATTAGTAACGCAGTCTACTTTTTCTTCGGGTATTACAATATGGTCTATTAGACTTTCACCGTTAGGTGATACAAATGTACTAATCGCGCCCTGACATGAGTCAAAAGTAGTAACTGAAGTCATATTAGTATCGTTCAAAAAGCTACTTAAGCGAACGCCTCTATTGTCATTGCAAATGCGCATTCATGCCCCCCGTGAGAATTACAACACCCTTTTCTTCATACAGACTAGACATATTTGCTAATTTTTCACAGTATTCTCTATATTTTGCAAAACAGTGATTTTTGCTAGGCAAGTACACCTGAAAAATATAGCTGTACATGTTGACCCCTATTTCATGTTGAATACCTACAATTCTGTCATAGTCTATAGGCAAGATGGATATCCTATTGTCATGTTTGGTATTCCAAATTTTGTCCAAAAAATGCAAATCTTTTTCATACAACCAGTGCTCAGAAATACCACATATATCTATACACTTTCTTCCCTAACATCACATTTATAAGACATAATACCAGTTGCATTCCACGATAATATATTTAATTTAGCTTTATCAGACATTAAAGAGAAGTGGTGTTATACCCAACACTTAGAAGCCTGCAACGTCACTGTCCAGTTCCATATATGGATTGTAATCAGTGATGTCAGATCGACCAGGGTACTCGGTTCTGTCATGTATTTCATTCAAGTCTCGCGCATTTTCATATCCATATCTTGGAATACGACCACGTCTATAATTGTCCCTCGCACAGCACCCGCCCATATTAGGTGTAACTGAACAATCTGGTCTCATTTCACGTTCAACCTGAGGCCCTGCATAACGGTCATACGTGACGATATTTATATGTTTTTAAGTAATAGTGTTATCTGTTTTTAATAATTTAAACCAGTATTTATGTATTCTTATATAACCCGTTATAAATAAAGGATACATAATTCAACTCCTGATGAACAAGAACTATTTCTCACTTTTAAAATGTGCTTACAAAATGTTAAATGAATACAATTTGGTTAATTGTTTGTTTGTATGGTGTTTTACGTCATTTTCAACACATGTAAAGTTATATATGACGGTCGATTTTTTTGAGGTAGAGGCAGACCACACACTTTTCCTGGGTAGAACCAGTACTGTACACCTCCCGCCATCCGTAAGAATAGACACAGGGCCCTCGTCAGCGTTTAGGGGACTGGGGCCAGGGCCCTCAGGAAGGGGAATTTTGCGTTGTTTTCAATATCAAAGGGAAATTTCTAAGAAACACAAATTAGTGTTTTTTTTAAATTATTTAAGTGGTACCAAGAATTTACCATTCCAAATTGCAAAATGTATGCTGTTTTCCTGTACAGTGCTATGCATTACTGTATGGAAACGGCTCTCAAGTGAGCCAATGCTTAGCTAAACGGAGAGTGTGCCACAAATGTGTTAATGACCTGTAACCTATTAGAGGGTCATAATCAAGCTGAGCTCAGCAGATCAGATAACACTGCATGATCACTAATAGATCAAGATTTAGAATTTTATATCAAGCCCAAATAATGGTAAATATTATCATAAATAAGTTGAGTTCATTGTTTTCACAAAAAACTGTTTTTGTTTTATAGGTATTAAAGATATGCTTATAATTGTTTTCACTTTCCATTTTTTTTTTATTGATTTTTTATTAACATTTTGATCTTGTATGTTTACTTGTTCAAATACAATGTATACTCTATTTATCAAATATATGTTGAATATAAAACCATTTAAAACGCCATTCAATTTAGTATCATCATTGTTAGTGTTTGTAAATATAACATATATTAGCTGGTGTTTTACGAGAATTTAGTTTTTTTCAAATTATAAATAATATATGATATAACTTTCACATCTTGTCAACTTCCGGTAGGTTGAGATATTCATTAGGTGAAAACAAAAGTGGTTTATTCAGACTTTATCCTCAATCTCTATATGAAAAATGAAAATATTAGACCATGATTTAAATTAAATGTATCCATATTGGTATTTTAAAATGGTATATTTTATCTAGATATAAATGGAGAATGAGCCTGGCATGTTCATCCCTGTTTGGCGCCATATAACCTTTCTTGTGTTGGTGCGCCATAAAACCCCAATTCAATCAATCAATCGATTACATGTACATGTACACTGTATACACACTTTGATTACGGATAAATGTATCTATACATTTAGGATTATATACACACTTCGATTACAGATAAATGTACATTTACATTATATACTCACTTCGATTACAGATAAATGTACATGTACATTATATACACACTTCGATTACAGATACAGGTACATGTACATTATATACACACACTTCGATTATAGATAAATGTACATGTACATTATATACACACTTCGATTACAGATACAGTTACATGTACATTATATACACACACTTCGATTATAGATAAATGTACATGTACATTATATACACACTTCGATTACAGATACATGTACATGTACATTATATACACACTTCGATTACAGATGTATGTATATTATATACACCCTTTGATTACAAATAGATACGTATATACATGTACAATATATACATACGTCGATTACAGATGTACATTATATACCCACTTTGATTACATGTACATTATATACCCACTTTGATTACATGTACATTATATACCCACTTTGATTACATGTACATTACATACCCACTTTGATTACATACTCATAATTGACACTTTCACTGTGTGACTGAATCAACTCTCTTGAAATTCTTGCCGAATATGTTGATTTTAATGTCAAGTCTAATGATTCCTTCATATGAACATTATCACATGCACTATTATGTGCTTCCTAATGTTGCTGCATCCGTATTTTTGAAAAGGGTAGAGAATGATATTTTGAAGCAAAAATCTTCAATTATTAAAAATAACTTGAATACAAATTGTAAGACAAATGCTTTTAAAATGTCGTTTAAGGTTATAGTATTCTGATATGTCCGTGTCTGAACGTAAAAAAAAGTGTAATATGCATTTTTTTGAAATTTGTCGATATTCAAGATTTCAGCGAAAATTAACATGAAATTCAACTATGAATATGATTAAATTTACGGAAGCTTCTAGTTCGAAACATCAACTGCAGGCACTTTTGTGATTTCCTGCGCTATAATATGTGTATTGGAGTTAAAAAAAATGTAGTATTTTTTTTTTATTATTATTTTTTTTTTTAATAGGGGAATTTTTCACAGGAAAAGGAAGAAAATATATACATTTAGAGGAGGGGAATGGGGCCGAATTTCGGCCCCAAAAATGGCCAAACGAGTGCCCTGAGACACTTCCTCACTTACAAGTCGAGCTCCCAGTGGGATTCGAACCCGCAGCGGTGAGAGGCGAAGGTTTACAACGCAACGTCATTAACCATTCGGTTAATAAAAGTGAACAAGGTCAATTGAGATAAAACATATGTGAATACCTCTTCACTAAATTACAAAACTTACGGAATTACTAGCTTTTGTTTAGTGCTGTGTGGCGGCCGTAAAAAATTGCCCCGACTACAAACCAGTAGTGTTATTACTTACTGGTCCTTTGAGATCATCAAGCCCAATATGTGTGGCTTTAAAGTAGAATATCGCCTAAGCCGGTGCTAGGAGGCTTGAAAGGTGTTCTGCACTTTAAATAAACTCTCATGAACAGACTCAATAAAACCAAGACTGCTACTTTTATATCTTGTTTGTGTTTGTTGCTTCCAAGGGATCCCCTTTTCAGTATTTATTATCATTCAAACTAGCGTGTGTTTAGTGCCGTATGGCGGCCGTAAAAAGTTGCCCCGACTACAAATCAGTAGTTGTATTACTTACTGGTCCTGTGAGATCATCAAGCCCAATATGTGTAGCTTTAAAGTAGAATATCGCCTAAGCCGGTGCTAGGAGGCGTGAGAGGTGTTGCACTTTACGTTACCTCTCATGAACAGACTCAATAAAACCGAGTCTGCTACTTGTATCTCTTGTTTGTGTTTGTTGCTTCCAAGGGATCCCCTTTTCAGTATGTATTGTAATATCCCTCTGCATATAATGACCGATTAAACATATATACTTTGTCATTGTTTATTGACAAGGACATAGTAATCTCGATATCTATTACAGTAAACATTAGGTTAAACGATTGTTTAAAATTATTGCGGAAATCTTGAAGTTTGTATCAAGCATTTAAATTAGCTTCTCGATGTATTAATCCGGTGTCATTTTGACTTTAAACCCGCTTGCATATACTTAAATACAACTCTTTTCCCTCCCACTTATTCTACCATATGATTAAATGTATTATTGGTTGAATATAACCGACAGTCAGTAATATGCTACCGACAGTTAGTAATATGCTACCGACAGTCAGTAATATGCTACCGACAGTTAGTAATATGCTACCGACAGTCAGTAATATGCTACCGACAGTCAGTAATATGCTATCGACAGATAGTAATATGTTACCGACAGTTAGTAATATGCTACCGACAGTTAGTAATATGCTAGTAATATGCTACCGACAGCTAGTAATATGCTACCGACAGTTAGTAATATGCTAACACAATTTGCTTGATACTATTCTTATAATTAATATTATTGATTAAACAAATGAAAGTTATGTAAAAAAATATAAAAAAATAACGGGACGCCGCGATTTCTTTTTTTTATAAAATCGAGATTGTCATGTATCCCTTTAAGGCATTAATGATAACTACCCTTTTTATAATGATAACTATCCTTTTTATAATGATCTTTTTATAATGATAACTACCCTTTTTATAATGATAACTACCCTTTTTATAATGATAACTACCTTTTTTATAATGATCTTTTTATAATGATAACTACCCTTTTTATAATGATAACTCTTTTTATAATGATAACTACCCTTTTTATAATGATAACTACCCTTTTTATAATGATAACTACCCTTTTTATAATGATCTTTTTATAATGATAACTATTCTTTTTATAATGATAACTACCCTTTTTATAATGATAACTACCTTTTTTATAATGATCTTTTTATAATGATAACTACCCTTTTTATAATGATAACGACCCTTTTTATAATCTTTTTATAATGATAACTACCCTTTTTATAATATTAACTACCCTTTTTATAATGATCTTTTTATAATGATAACTACCCTTTTTGATAATGATAACTACCCTTTTTATAATGATCTTTTTATAATGATAACTACCCTTTTTATAATGATAACTACCCTTTTTATAATGATTAATGATAACTACCCTTTTTATAATGATAACTACACTTTTTATAATGATAACTACCCTTTTTATAATGATAACTACCCTTTTTATAATGATCTGTTTATAATGATAACTACCCTTTTTATAATGATAACTACCCTTTTTATAATGATAACTACCCTTTTTATAATGATCTTTTTATAATGATAGCTACCCTTTTTATAATGATAACTACCCTTTTTATAATGATAACTACCCTTTTTATACCCTTTTTATAATGATAACTACCCTTTTTATAACTATTAATGATAACTACCCTTTTCATAATGATAACTACCCTTTTTAATACAGTTTCTCATTAGCTGAAACACTTTTGTTTGTTTTGCGTCAGTAGTATTGTCTGGCCACATAATTCAGTTGTAGGGCACTATACCTATCTGAGTATAATAACTAGAGCAAAGTCGATGGAGAAAATGAATGGATTGGTGGGGTTGCATCGCAAATATCCGTATTTCGCCGCCATGTACACATACTAGGTATTAACTGGGTGAAATATGAAAATCTCCTTTCAATTGGCATGAACTAATTTCAGGTTTAAGGAAACAATACAAATGCAAATAAATTTCATTGAACAATTTTAAAACTGTAAATGTAATGCTCATTTAAGTGAATTTGACTTTTGACCTTGACCTGTTGCACCAGAGGTCACATCCGGAATCCAAAACCTCCTTTCTTATCCAGGCATAAGCATCCTATGTGCCAAATATGAACACCTTTCTCCAATTAGAGGACTTCAGGCTACGATCACTGATATAAGACGGACGGATGGACGAGACCTACCACAGTATATTATATGCGGTCTTCTCTTAGAATTCTCTGGTATCGGCCTTATTCAAGTTCGATATGCGATGAACCTGTTCCTAATTGGAAAATAGCGGATCGTACGTGTTTCTTTTATTTTAAATAAAAATCATAATTTTCGCATACATATGTATCTCTAATATAATTTATATTGCTCAATTGTCACTGCACCTAGAATTATGAAGAATATTGAAGTCCCAATTTTTTTTATTTAATTACATGCAAGCAGTTTTAAAGTCAAAATGATACAGGATTAATAAATCGCTGTACTAATTTTATGTCCGATAACTACATCAAGATTGCCATGTGTCCCTTTAAATATGAGATAAAAACATCCGACAAACATGTGTTTTATACAACCAAAGGCTATAATCAATCACCTAAGTGGGTTATCTTCAAGTATGTATTTGAGGTTAAACATGAACAATTTAGTGTAAGATAAAATGGCAACAATACACCAACTTTAAGACAGACAAAACAATTCCCGTTTAAATCTATACTTCGAGTCTAAAATGTGTTCTAAATATACCTTTTTTATAAAACCAATTAACCACGTCATAGTAACTGAATTAAACAGTGCAGTATATCCCGCAGTGTTGTCGCATGATCATTTTCAAGGTTGTTTGTAATTTACCACACAATACACAATAGTGGAGTGCGTGGTCCAGTGGTAGAGCGCCGAACTCTAGGTGGGTTCGATCCTCGACCCGGCCACGTTATTTATCCTTGAGCAAAATATCTAATCCACATTGCTTGGTACTGGTCTACCCATGAAGCCATCGAGCGTGATTAATCTAAGTTTCAAGAACTTGCTTCGCAATCGATGTAAAATAAATATGTTTAAACTAAACTAAACTACAAAATACAAGGAATTATGAGTTAATAATACATACAGTGTTACTGTACATGACTTACATGCAACTATTTTGTGACAACATAAGTGCATCAATTACAATTCTTCTATAAGATATTGTCTCATTTAAACGTCAACACATTTAACACTCCGCCACCGAATGGTGCTATGACATATTATAAGTATCTTGCATGGGTATCCGGTGAAGATAGGGAATTCCAACCCGAGATATGTGTTTTTATCGGTACAGAGGCTCTGCCGAGGTTCCGATTAAAACACCTATACCGAGGGTTGGGATTCCCTATCTGAACCGAATACCCATGATAGATTCTTTTTCTTGCATATCAGAGACATGTTGTGCGTTGACGCCGCCAGCTAAAGTTCAATACTAACGTTTTGCATGTTTTCCTGCATACCGGATGTTGGTGCGTGTGAATTTTATCTCGACGTTAGGGTCACTGGTGAGATGGAAATATCTAGCCCCGGTAATATGACGTATATCCTTGTCCGGTATGCAAGAAATCGTTATCCATGTCCGCCTGACTTCCTGAAAAGTTTGAGTGTCTATCTCCTTCCACAGATATTAATCGATTGTTTCGAAACTTGACATGATGCTTACATGTACAATGTTTAAATAGTTAATACCATTCCCTTCCACATTCTGACCAACATATAAATACTAGCATATACATGTATACTATATATACATAATTAACATATGGAAACGATACTGAAAAGTGAAACTGTTACCAAATGGATGATCGCAAACAAATAAATGATATGTATGAATATGCTTAATGTATCGTGTAGGTAAATCTCATTACGTGGTCCTGCCTTAATTCCATTAAGCGATGGGAAAGCTTATATTAGCAGGATTTTGTAACGGATATTTCAACAATAAAATATTTTTAAAACATTTTTAACTGAAAAAGTGTGATAACCTGTTTAAAATTACCTATAAAATGTTTTAAATTTAAAATATGCAAACTTTTTAAGCCTAAATTAAGGTTTTATGTCATACCCCAGCCAACCCCGTTATCGCTTCTTACAGAAGGGGTTGGATCGGGTGTGAAAGTTAATACTCGGACCACGTAATGATTACTTTTGTAAATCAACTACGTTTGCAAATAAATTGCGCTTTCGATCGATTTATACTATTTTCCTTCTTTTTGGTCTTATATAGCTTTGATATCTATAGCTTTGATATTACATAAGTAAACATATTCCCCACAGGAAGTGTTAAGTCAAATGGCTTGTAAATAATTTACAGCTTAAAAATACATCGTTTTACATACATACAAAATCCAAAAACACGATCACATATGTATCTACACAAACATACATAAAAAACTAAAACTCGATAGTGAAATTGTATATATTTTACCTTAACTGTTGTAGTATATTCCTATATTCCTTTATCTGTCAATCATGTTTGAAGTAAATCGTTGCCTACATGGGTACACTTTCCGAGTCTGAATATAAACCCTTGTTGACAATAAAGTGACATTTATTTTGCGTTCAATTTGAAAGAGTTATCTCAAGAAATACAACACATGTGCTAACGATAAACGTTAACGCACTTCCTTATTCGGTCAAGGTAAGGTAAACGCGTGTTATTCATCACAGGTAAAGTCGTCGGTCCCGTGTTAGTCTTGATCATCTTCGACGCTTGATTTTAAATATAAACGTCTAGTTCATTTGTGCAGAAACGCCGGGAAACACATATCCGTATTATTATTTTAAAGAAACGCGTCACGGGAATTACGCAGTGGCGTAGCTGCCTATAGGCACTGCAGGCACGAGCCTGCAAATTGTCCCCAGAAATCAAAAAAATAAAAATGCCAAAAATGCAATAAAAACTGAGGGGAGTAGGGGTATGGTCAGTTCATACCAATTTTTACTCGTGGTCTTTGCAGAAAATAAAAGTCGAACTGTTTTCGCTCGCGGTCTTCCGGAACCAAACACACCTTGATTGTGAAAAATTTCAAAAGATTTTCAGAAAGCAAGTAATATTATTTTGTTATGTTCCGATGTTTTTGTTGCGAAATCACCGATTAAATAAAGTTTCCTTTTAATTAAAAGGAACGGCTTGCCTTTTGAAAATACCTGAGCGGGTGCTGAAGTTGAAGATTCCTCCATGTTAATACGCAGCTTCGCAAATATTCCGAAGAATCCATAGTTTAGCGAAGGTAAATGATATTGAAACATGTATATGTTTTAATTTAATCTCAATAGATTTACTGCCAAAAATATGGAACACGCATATTGACAATATGAAAATTACATTGTTTCATTAAAAAAACAACAGGGAATGGTAGTGGAATCTCAATTTAAATAAATCGATACAGACGCCACAACCCTATCTGCAGAAGTGGACCCATCATTGGGGAAATAATTCCGAAGAATCTATAGTTTAGCGAAGGTAAATGATAGTAGTATAGAAAGGGGCGGTTCTGGGCCAGTTTTCCCTCGCGGGGAATGAGAACAACTAGTGAAATATGCCAAGGGGGTACTCAGGCGTAGCTCTCATTTACACCACCAAGATCTAAATGTAAGCCACGCCTAAGTCAACACCAACATATTTCAGCAGCTTTCTCAAGCAACCCCGCTCAGGGAAACTCACCAGAACCCCCCCTTTCTATACTACTGTTTGTCATTTTAATAGCATAACATTTGCATCTCGTTAGGAGAGCGCAATTTTATTTTATGTCTACTTTCGTTGAATCTACTTTCGACGAAGTTTTTCAATAGCATTTGCAACTCGTTAAGCAAAGTCAGACGGAACCGGGCAGTAGTCTTCATCATCACTCTGCATATCATCTTTTACCATGGAGTATTTTATTTTCCTACACTTTGCTATTTTGTATTTCAGTTCAAGAAGCTCTTCTCTGTTTCCAGCTAGCTCACGTTCATAATTATCCATTTCGATCAGCAGTCGTCTTTTTTTTGTGTCCATAAAATCATCACGAACTACTTCATATTCTACTTGGAGTTGCCTGCTTCTCATCAATTCTCTTCTATATTTATCTTTTAAATTGTTAAGTTTTCTGCAAACCTTTTCTAATCTTTCTTGTCCCATTATATAATAATATTATATGTTATTATTTTTAAGCCCTTATTTAATATTTTCAATATCCTTAAATGAGACCCAGCTATTGAAATCCTCATTGTAACCCTTCCATTTAATCAACGCTTGTTTCTTTTTGTAATCACATCGTATTACTTTTTCAATCCTAAATATTTCTTGCTTTGCTTTTATCATTTCTAATTCATAAAAGCTTCCATCAATGTTTTCGTTGTTTAAATCTTTTATTTTGTATGTCACTGGATTTGTGTTTTGAATTTCATCAACAATAAATATTTCTTCAGTCCAATTTGGGGTATAACCTTTCTCAAACGTTCTTTTATATTTGCTGATTCTAACATTATCCCCTATTTTAAACTTTGGCTTAATTTGATTACTTCTCATCTTTCCATACAAGTTGAAATACACTGTTCCTTTATTTTTCTCGTCACTAGCTTCAGTCGGTGTCATTTTAATACTCCGATGTTTTGTGCTATTATACTTGTCAACCATTTCTTGCAACACGTCTAAATATGTATTTGTATTGTTAGCTGTAAAATATTTCCACATCCTCTCTTTTAATGTTCTGTTAAATCGTTCAATTACTACAGCTTTTCCAAAATTAAACGTGTGATACATTTCGATATTATTATCATCAAGAAATTGCTTAAACGTTTTGTTGTAAAATTCCACACCTTGATCAACCCACAACAATTTACACTGTCTTCCTGTACTCATTATTTGTTGGAACGCTTTAGTAATTTCTAAACCAGTTTTATTTGGAACGGGTATAGCCCAAGCAAATTTACTAAATATATCAATAACAGTAAGCAAATATTTAGTACCTTTATTATACTTTGAAAACGATTGCATATCAACCAAATCAGCAGACCATATTTTATCAATTTTATTAACAATCACACGGCGTTGAGTGAACTTTCTTCGTATAGGTTTATGAAGTTCATCTGCTAACTTGTCAGTCCATTTCAACGCCTTTTTTAGTTTTTTGAGTTTCCAAGACCAAGTTTGTATTTAGTACTAATGACTGGTTTTACTATCAAATTCTTAGCAATCTTTTCTCCGATAGTTTTAGACTTACTAGATTTCAAACCAGCAAGCATGTTTTTATCACACGTTGATTTATTACTAGGATTTTCGTCATAGCAATAATCATGATCTTTACAAACAGCATCTAATTCATTTACCGGTTCTCCGCTATCAAGTGGATTACCAGGACCGCAGTATTTATAACCAGGAAGTGTTAGCTCTTTTTTAGGCAACAAAGGGAGCAAAGCTTTATGAATATCAATATTTCCACCTTCTGTGTTTTTAACAAACTTTGTTTTAGTAATACCACAAGACGCACAAGTTGCTCTTAACATTTTTCTACCATTTTTTGCTAAAACATACTGAGGATTAATATTTTCAGTAACCATCTTTTCTTTAATACAGTAACTCATATATAATATGATTAGATTAAACTTCGTTTACAAAATATGATTTTATAATGTTTTCATTTTCTATTGGTTTGTATGGTTTTAATAATTTGTAAAGAATATCATACGTACTATTTCCTTCTTGTAACTTTTAAATGAAGAATAGGCAGAAATATCCACACAGAACACTTGTTTTATCTTGGTATTGAATGGTGTTGTATTTTATCTTAGGCATGTACGCTAAAACTTCTTTTGGTGGGCTCAAGCCAAACGGATCGAAGTAATAATTATCATAGTAACAAGTCCAGTGTGTGCCAGGTCCAATATAATCATCAAGATTAATAATACCACATTCTTGTTTATTTTGTTTTGCTGGTAATTTGTTTTTGCTATACACCCCACTGAAGTTTTGTATGCCTAGCTGCTTAACCCATTTTGTTATATCTAAGTTAGAGATAGGTTTATTTTTTTTTTTTTTTTTTTTTTTATGAATGGGATACTTCTGTATGGCCTAATTTGTGAGTCTACTTGTAAACCATATCCTCTTCTATCTACTTGCAAACCTTTTCCAGTTAAACCACTAATAAGAGATCCAATCAATGGAATTCCTAGTGATGCAAGCATTCCAAGAAATCCTCCGTCCTGCTGTTGTTTTTTAGTTAGTTTAACAGGGCAGTAGCCTTTTGACTTTGCTATCTTCTTTCTTTGTGCAAGTGTTGGTTTTTTATCACTAGGAACAGTTGCTGTTACCTCTTGCTGCTTTTTATCACTGGGTGCAGTTACCGTTTTGTTACTAGAAGCACATGCCAGTACGTCTTGCAGTTGTTTTTGTTTTAGTTTAATGGTGCAGGAACCTTTTGACTTTGCTATTTTGCTTTTTTGTGCAGCGGTTAATTTATTTGATTTCAGAAGTGTTTGTTTTTTATCAGCAGGAACAGTTACCATTCCATTTCCAAATATTTTACCAATTCCAGTACTTGCCAGACCACTAAGTGCCCCTGTTGCTAAAGGCCCTAATATCTTTGGAGCAAATCTAGCAACTGTTGGTAAAATTGTTTTAGTTAGCAAACCAGCTAATGCGCCTAAAAAGCCTCCATTCTTAGACTGAGATCTCATTTGCGATTTTGATATATTTATGTCTAATCCACGTCCGCTAGATTTAGCTTTGTTAATATTGTTAATCTGAGTAGCTGTTAGCAGCAAAGGAAAATTCCCAGTTAGTTGGTTATTTTTTAACCTGAGTGTTAATTCACTCCTATCCTCATAAGCCCTCGCTAAACTCTGTTTTTGTCCATCTGTTAAATTTACTGAATAATTTACGTAAGTCATATATATTATAAGTTAGATTAAAAACTAGTTCATTTCCAACAGTATCAATAACAACATCTTCCTTGTATAATACTAAAGCGTAAACTTTATATCTAGCGGTAGGAAGGTTATTTAATTTATATCTCAAACTTAGTTGTTTTGGATCAACACTGACTTCATTACCAGTGTAACTTAAATCGAAATATATCATTCCGAAGAGATTTTTAAAATTACTCGTATTGAGTAAAGTTCCAGTGTTTTTATCATTTTGTTTGTAAGAATAATTAATAACATCTCTGAATATTCTATGATATTATCATAACTGTATTCAGTTTCTGGATAATAAACTCCATTTCCAACTTCCAATCTAGCTGATTGTAAATAACAATTAGCATCAGCAGCATTTAGTTTAAAAGTATCTAAAAGGTGAGGATTTTGTGTTTGAGAAGAACTCTTCTCAGTTCTTTGTAGATAAACAAAAACATGTTTTGGACTTTTGACTCCAGCCGTTATTCTAAATATAGATTCAGTTAGTAGAGAACTTCCGCTTTCTTGTATCATTTCACGAAGATAAGTCTATCTTGTTGATATCATATGATTTGTCATTACATAACTTAAACCATCTGAGTTAAATATCATTCTGGGTATCCACAAAACTAATTTATTAATAACTACTCGACCTTTAGCATCACCAGTTTTGAAAATTAGCACATTATCATCTGCCAGTTGCAAGCTGATTTGAATCTGACTAGGAGGAAGCATGTTTGTTTCCAAGCCTCCAAAGAAGGAATATTTATTTAATGGGATTATAGAGTCAACTTTTTGATTAGTTATGATTAAAGCATGGCGAATAGCAAAACCTTTATTATAGGTATCTTCATCCTTCCGAGATTCTGCAGCTGCCGTATTATCTAAATAAAAGTATTCGTTTGTTCCGGTTGTCATTGCATAGTCATCAGAAATTTCAAGCAAGCTTTTGATATTAACAAATCTGTGAAGATTATTTCCATCGTAAACTATTTTCCCATTTTGCTTTACTTGCATTTGATCAATCAGTGAAGCTGCATCGTTAATTAGAGCAATTTCATCGGCGGCTGCAAAATTGGCTCCATCAGCAAGTTTGTTTACACGAAAACTGATTTCAAAATATGCGTTATACCAATCAAAGTAAGAACTTCTGTCATTTAACGTAAACTGATAACCACTTTTCATTTGCCTGGTAGCATTTCCTGGTTGTGTTATTGGGGTATCTAACTGAATAGGCACATGTTCATATCTAGTATTATATTGATTACTTCGAAACATCTATGTATACTAGTAATTAGATTATTTTTTATTAATTAATCGATTAATTCTTGTATGAATTCCCCTTCCGGAAAGTAATCTATTATTTTTTGCATTTACATCTTCTTCAGCCCCGGCTACATCTTCTTCAGTTTCAGTTACAACTTCTTTTTTGTTATCAGCCTTTGTAAGTTCTTTTAGAATAATCTCTCCTTTTGGTTTACTAGGTTTAATAACTGAAACTAATTTATCAGCAGCCATTTTTCCTACTTCATCTCCAAGTTTTTTAGAACCGCTTTCTATGATTTGCTTGCCAGCAGTTTCTAATGCTTTCTTGCCTGCTGTTTTCACAGACTCGCTGAATATCTTCGATCCGACTTTTGAAAGAATGTCAAATATGCCAGCTCCATTTAATCGATCAACTTGAGTATATGTTCCCGTGCTAGTGTCATAAACTTTTTTTAAACATACCATATAACTTATGTTACATTAATTCCTTCAAAACAAAACGGAATGATGTGTGGACACCATTAATGTTAATAATCTTACCAGAGAAATCAGTTATGTAAATATTAATACTGTTAATGATCGTTTTGTTTACTTCACAGAACCCGACTCTTATCGGTTCATCTTTGAAAGGATATGATCTCGTGAGATCAGCTGTACTTATTTCATAAATGACATCCCCGTATGATCCATCAACAATAGAATTACTTATCAAATCACAGTGGATATACAACGTATCGATATAATTTGTTATGTTCGGTGTCACAGTTCCAAATTTAGTTTCTCTAATAACCGCATCTTTGTCAAACCCGATCAAGGCATGAAAGTTTGTTTCTCTTAAATCAAGCATGACATTATTATGGATGGTAACCAAGCATTTGAAACTTGATAAATCAAACTCAATTCTTATCGGGACAGGCGAGTCATCGGTTAAATCACCGTTTACAGTCAATGTTTCTTTGATGTAATTATCGATATCAGCATAACTGTAATTTCCATTTGTAAAAATAATACTTTTCCAATCTGTTCCATTGTGGTACCTTATCACTTTGTTATTAAAATCTTCGCTAATATTATACCACGAGTAAGTCATGGAATTAATCTTATCGAGTCCGATACCATATTGTTTGTTCCTGCCTAATATTAATGGTCTGTCAAACACAGTTGTAAAATTACTCGGTGTGTTCGAGCTATTAATTATTGAAGCTTTTTCTGATGATAATACAATTTTTTGTTCCATATAATATAGGATGGATAATTTTTATTCATACTAATCATTCCGGTATGTAATACTTTTTAAAACTAGATTTTTCAAAATTGAAAACTTGTGTAGTGTTGCGTTCTATGCGTGATCTGAATTCTATATTATTTAACGGCTTGAGATATAATTCAAATGTTTCTTTCATTATTCGTTTGTCATTTTTTATTATCGGGTGAAGATGCTTTCCGGCACCTGTTATATAATATAGAAACTTTCTGTATCTGCTCCTGTGTAAGTAAAATCTATTTCAAATACATAACGGCCTTCTTTAATAATTCGCAACCACTCCCAAAATCTTCTTTCGTAATAGTCTTCACCTTTTATAAGTGGATTGGCTGTAAAAGTAAACGCCAGGAGAAAAGCTTGTGAACGCTCGGATCTTTCAAGTGTTTTTTACGTAGGATATGATACAAAAAACCCACTATCACTGTTAGTAGTAATGTCATAATCTTGGATAATACTTATTCCGTCTATCGTATATTCAAACAGCAGAATCCGACTTAAATAGTCTACTTTTACTTTCAACCCATCAATTATACCAAGAACTGCTGTGTGCCGGCTATCAGACTTTTGATTATGCTCTTTGAGAAAAGCGATTTCACCATCAAAAGCTTTGCTTCTTTCATCCTGAGCAGCTTTCAATTGCTTTGAAACATCATCAATAGCAGTCTCAAGTTTATCAGTGTCAACCAGTTTGATCAGAGCAGTCTCCAGCGACTTGCCGTCAACCATTTTCTTTTTGATGTCTTCAAACTCTTTGCTGATATCAGCAACGTTGGTGTTTATCTGCTCATGTAATATTTTAATCTGAGTTATTTCGGTAGTAAAAGCAGTTCTCATTTGTTTTGAATCATCAGCAATAGCAGTTTCAAGTTCATTATTATCAACCATTTGTTTATTGATTTCTCCAATCCGTGCATTAATATTTTGAACACCAGCTCTTATTTGTTTGCTTAATTTCTTATAGTTTTCACTATCTTCCAATGCATCTTCTTTCTTTTCTAACTCTTTCAAAGCATCACCCAGAAGTTTTATTTCATCGTTCAATCCGTTTTGAATTTCAAGCATTTTCTCGCGGTTTGCTTGTAACTTTGTTTGTATCAGGCTTAGTTTATCATCAACACCTGTTGTTAAATCTTTCATCATGTCTGGAATTTTATCAATATTATAATCACGTATGATTTTTGTTACTCTTCTTACAGTAAATTGCTTTGTTGCTGCGTCATCTGCTTTTGTTGGACTGCCAACATTGGTAATTTTATTATTATCCATATTAAGCTCACTTCTCAAAACATTTTCCTGATTTCTGCCCTTGTTAAGATAATTAACCAAATGTTTTTGTTTTACATACTCAGACAGCACAATACCAAAATTTGTAATATTGACACTCCCAGTAGTAACTTCCTCGCCAAGATCATTAAAAAGTCCCATTATAATATAATTAGATTAAATTTCACCGTTGAAGTTACGTTTTACTAACTTCCTAGGGCGATCCAGATACAGAAAGTCGTACTGCTTGTCAGTCGCTTTTCTGTACTGCTCTTTGCTGACATCTTGTTCTTTGGAAAGCATACCAAGCTCGCGATTAACCGGAGTCGCGAAGAAGATGTAATGAGAACAGTTCAAACGAATGTCTTTGGGAGTTTTATAATAAGATTGTGACAAGTAAATTACACAACAATTTTTGTGTCTTCCCTGGATGAAATGATTAATAATATCGATTTGATAACGCTCGCAAACATAATCATCAAAAATAGCTATCTTTTGAGCATTAGAATCCAAATCATTCACAGGGATAACTTCATCATTCGAACATTCTAATATGTCTTCGACTGGGATTTTATTCCTTTTTGCTATCTTTTCAAGTTTTTGTGATAAGACCTGATACTTGGACTGCTCTAAGTTTTTAGCAAACAAGTAAATCTTGTCGTAGTAAACCAAAGGTTTCAGCAGCATGTGAACTAGTGTGTTCGTCTTGCTAGATCCTGAATTACCGCAAATTAACATTCTAAAACAACAGTCTGGCATGAAGTTCAATATCTGTTTAAAATTACCGTTTTCTGTTTTCATATCATAGTTTGGAATTTGCATTATAATAATACTTAGATAATACTTGTCTTAACTTATTCTAATTTATCTTAATTTAATCTAATCTTATATTATACATGTCTTTGTTAAAATGGAAAGAATTAGCAGATAAAAAGCGAAAAGCGAGTGAGCTTGTTAAAGAATACGAAAATAAAGTTACTCAAAAAAGGCTAGAAAAAGGAGCTAGTCGTGATTTATACAAAGAAATATTTAAACCTGTAACTAGCGAAATAACAGAGCAAACAAGGCGGCTGGCTGAACATTTGATTACCCTTCCGGAAATACGTGAACAGTTGGCTCTTCTTCCTGGGGAAATACGTCCGCAATTACTTGCCACGCCTGATCGTGGAGCTATAGCACCACCAGCGCTATCGCCAACGCTATCAACTGAGAAAGAAACAGAAGAAGAATCGGAAGAAGAAGTATCAGAAGAAGAAGAACCTGCCGCGAGGCCTAAGGAATCCAAACCGGTGTATGATATTGACTTGGATGCTGGTATGAATAAAGACGTACTTGATAAGTATGACTTGCCGCTCCCAACTAAAATACCAGGTATTACTGATGGGAGTGCTAAATATGATGATTATATTGAAAGGGCTCGTGGATATACAAGGAAATGGTTCCCAAGATAAGAGGTCTAAAGACAAAAATGAACAACCTCAGCGAAGAAAAAATCAAGGAGGGGTCGGAAAAGGCAACAACCATTGCGACTAAAACTAAATATTCAAAATTACGCAATAACCCCGATCTCGCCAAACAAGAGATAGCTTTACTTTTGAAAGAATATAATCAAAAAACAAATGAGTTGCCTGAGCGGATTCAAACAGCTAGCGAAACTATACAAAAGATTGGCAAAGGATTACAACAAAATAAAAATTCCTACAAAGTTGACAAAGATGGCCACTATGGAAAGTTACAAATTGATTTACCTAAGCTTATTGGTTATCACAAACTTATTGCCAAACAAGGAGAAGCAGTTGTGCTAGATATGAAAGTAGATGATGATTTTATAGACTTATTCAAAGCTGTCTCAGAATGCTTTTAAGAAACTAACAGAATTATCTGATTTACCAATTCACAAAGGTTCTTCAAAGTTCAAAAAGATTTTAGGAGGTTGTGTTGAATATTACAATAGCCCCGAAGATTTGATGGATGATCTAGAGTTGGTATGCGGAAGTATCGAATCAGGAAATAATAGTCCGCAGTTAATAAATAAAGGTATTAGCATAATCGATGAATTATTAAAAATAGGTAAAATATCACCCAAAGAACACGAACAACTATTTTCTAAATATCTCAATTAAATTATTGTCTAACTGTTATTATACATGAAAACCAAAGAAGAATTAATTGATTACTTGACGCGACTTGTGGCTGCATACAGACGCAGTTATAAATTGTGCGGTATTATAAACACAACGTTACAGATTACCAGCGGAATAATTTGTTGTGGTGCTCTCCTAGCATTAGTTCCAGCAATTCCTGTTTTCATAGCTGTGGTTGGTGCAGTTCCTCCAGTAGTTGCTGTTTTAGTGAGTAAAACAAGAATAGCAGAAAAAAAGACTTTGTTAAAAACACATCATAGGAGTTTTAAACAACTTCTATCATACGTTCAAACAACAACAGGACTAGAAAATGATGAAGAGGTAATTAGGATTACCTTCAATAAAATATTAGAGATTCAAAAGAATGATAACTTTACAGAACCTCTGGAAATGTATATGAAAAGGTTCAAGTTAAACGGTCATGGCATTCAGTCGTAATTCGACTTGTTTCCATATCCTATCGTACTTGTCTCTGGTTGATTTTGTTTTAATCGGTTTTGTTTCTTTTTCTATTTTTAATATTTTAAATATTTTTTGAAAAATGTATTCAAATTTGATTGATCTTTTTCGGTCTTCTATCTGATCCAAAATCTTTACTATTTTGTAAAACAAATCTTCAAATCTTTGCCTATTTTTAGAAGACAAATCAAATGCTACCAAGTATTTATCCAAATGATACTTCCTGAGGTAAATAGTTTTCTTTTGGTTGTAGGTGCAACCTGTGATAAGATTATAACCATTGTGAGTGCCACAATTAAGACAAACACGCTCGTTATCGAAAACTTCACAAGTATCGTTACAATTCACACATGCGTATGTACACTTGTAACACAGCTTGGCTCTGGTACAATATTTACAAAGCTTCTTTGTTGTGTGAAATAAGATGCAATCTATGCACGCCCCAGGAGGATCAATAATATCTAAAACTCTTTCACAATATTTACAATTCATTATATGATACTATAGCATCATATATTTAAATATAGGCTTAAAAAATATTATCTTATGTAATATTATAATGGAACAAGTAGAAATTAAAATCAATAACTTTAAAAAAGATCAAATAGCACATGCTCAAACGGTTGATTTTGAAGATGCGAGTAAATTAGGTGCTGAGCTTTTAATTTTTTTCAACTTTCAAGATTTGACAGAAAGAATCATAACAATGGCAAAACAACTAAAACTGCCATGGAAAATAGAAAAAAGAGATATGAACAAACTACGTTCTTTGTGTAAAAAACAAATTTCAGAGGCAACCAGTTACCATCCAACTTTATACAAAGTTTCTTTTATTGCCCACTATGATGTTTTACTTGAACGAGGAATTAAAATTATTATGTACGGATAAATAAAAAATAATATAATCTAACCGGGGAATAAATATTTTACTTCAAATTAATTAATTAATTAATTAATAGGGGCTTAAAGAAATAATCTTATGTAATATTATATAATGAGTATCCGAGAAATTGAAACATCCCCAAAATAATATAGCAAGGTTTTTAAAGTAAATGTTATCGTCAGGAAAGATCCGCTCAGACAACTACAAAAAACACAATCAAAAGTTGTAAACTTTCTTAAAAAAGAACTAAGAAAAACAGGTGGATTTAAATTAAGCGTTGATATAAAACTTACTTTAAAAAAAATAGTAAGTTTTGATATTATATACAAAACAGCTTACTTTGCCTCAAAGGCCACAATAATACTAAACAAAAATGAAATATCAGAAGCATTAGACAAAGCACGAGAAGAAATTATAAATAGAATTGGAAATTGGCTTCAGTTGGGAAGTGGTTGGCAAATTGAATCAGTAGATGCACACTTTAGAAATCGAATAAAGTATCAGCCTCTACGAGGCAGCTCTTATTT
Source organism: Cyrtodaria siliqua (assembly GCA_037043455.1). Classification (NCBI taxonomy): domain Eukaryota; kingdom Metazoa; phylum Mollusca; class Bivalvia; order Adapedonta; family Hiatellidae; genus Cyrtodaria; species Cyrtodaria siliqua. Next base: position 179,297 of record JAWPHD010003760.1, read on the forward strand.
GGATTTACCAAAAAAACTTGCTAATCCTAAAAAAGGATTGATCAATATAAAAAATGAAAAAGATAACGAATGCTTCAGATGGTGCCATTTGGCTTATAAATTCCCTGTCAATAATAGGCCACAAAGAATAACAAAGTATAAAAAGCATATTGATGATCTAAATTATGAAGGAATTACATTTCCTGTTACTATCAAACAAATCCCAAAAATAGAAAAACAAAACAACATTTGTTTTAACATATTTGGGTATGAAGATAATCAAGTATACCCGTTGCACATATCAAAAAATAAAGCAGAAAAAACCATTACGTGTGGGTAAAAGATTTTGACAGACTAATGTTTAGTCAAACACTACACGAGGGAAAAAATGGTTTTGTAAAACATGATTGCAGTGCTTTAAATTCGAAGGACGCTAAAAGCTCACAAGCCGATTGCCTTTCACTTAACGGAAAACAAGCAATAAAAATGCCAAACAAAGATGAAAAAGTTAAGTTTAAAACTACGACAGGCAACTTATGGTTCCGTTTGTTATATATGCTGATTTTGAAGCAGTAACTGAAAGTATTTCTTCAGAATCAAACAATCCTAAAAAATCACACACAGAAGCATATCAAAAACATACTGATTGCAGTTATGGGTACAAGGTTGTTTGTTGTTATGATGATCAATATTCAAAACCAGTTGTGACGTACAGAGGACCAAATGCTGTTTACAAGTTTTTGGAAAAAATGATAGAAGAAGAAAAGTGGTGCAAGAAAACTATGAATGCAAACTTTAAAAAAGATCTAGTAATGTCACAGAAAGAAGAAGCTAGATTCCAAAAATCTAAATCATGTCATATTTGTGGTAATGGTTTTGCAACAACTCTCAAAAAAGGCGACGCGGGTTATACAGTGGCATACAAAAACTCCATCAGAAAAGTCAGGGACCATTGTCATATAACTGGGAAGTATAGGGGAAGCGCTCATGACATATGTAATATTAATTTCAGGTTGACTAGAAAAATACCTGTTGTGTTTCATAACTTGAGAGGATATGATTCTCACTTTATAATGCAGCACATCGGAAAGTTTAAACAAAACATAAATGTTATACCGAATAACATGGAAAAGTATATGGCTTTCATGTTAGGAAAAAGTTTAGTGTTTATTGATAGTTTTCAGTTTATGTCCCAATCATTAGATAATCTAGTAAAAAACGTTCCGTCGTTTCAATACATATCTCAAGAATACAGCGGTAAAAAGTAAGACTTGCTAAAAAGAAAAGGCGTTTATCCTTATGATTATATGAACAGTTTGAACGCTTCAATGATATCAAGTTACCTAGCAAAGATAGCTTTTATTCCCAATTAAATCATGAACACATTTCAGATGCGGATTATGATCATGCTAAAAACATATGGAAAACATTTAAGATTAAAAATATGGGAGAATATCATGATCTGTATCTTAAAACTGATGTGCTGTTACTGACAGATGTTTTGAAAACTTCAGAAAAATGTGCATTGAGTATTACAAATTAGATCCTTGCATTACTTCAGTAGTCCTGGGTTAGCCTGGATGCGTGCCTCAAGATGACTGGTATTCAACTTGACTTAATCACTGATATTGACCAATATTTGTTTGTGGAAAAGGATTAAGAGGTGGTACGAGTTATATTGCAAATAGATATTCACAGGCTAATAATAAATATATGAAAAACTATGACAAGAAAAAAAAAGCAAGTACATCATATATCTTGATGCCAATAACTTGTACGGGTGGGCCATGTGCCAGCCGTTACCTACTGGCAACTTCAAGTGGGTTGATAAGTTTGAAAAAGGAAATCAAATTACATTGTTGAGTGCGATATCGAGTATCCCGAAAAACTACATGACTCGCATAATGATTATCCTCTCGCCCCAGAAAGTTTAAATATAAAGATGAGTGGTTGTCAGACTATTGTAAAAGTTTAAAACAAAAGTTTAATCTAGGAAATTGTAGTGTTAATAAACTTGTTACGACGTTGAAAAATAAAGAAAAGTATGTCGTGCATTTTAGAAACTTAGAATTGTACAAAACGCTTGGGATGAAAGTAACAAAGACACATCGAATACTGCAGTTCGACGAATCAGAGTGGTTAAAGACATACATAGATTTTAATACTGCTAAGAGAACAGCTGGTAAAAATGCTTTTGAATAGGATTTCTTCAAACTGATGAACAATTCAGTTTTTGGTTAAACTATGGAAAACTTGAGAAAAAGAATTAATGTTAAATTGACTCACGACGAGGAGGTCCTTTAAAATATGCGGCAAGACCTTCATTTATTTCTTGTAAAATGTTTAATGAAAATTTATTTGCTGTAAACAGAATAAAAGAACGATTAGTTTTAAATCGTCCTATTTATGTTGGCATGTGTATTTTAGACTTGTCAAAATATTTGATGTATGATTTCCATTACAACTATATCAAAAACAATTATGATAAAAAAGCTAAGTTATTATTTACTGATACCGATTCCTTGTGTTATGAAATAAAAACAAAAGATGTGTACGCAGACTTCTACAAGGATAAAGAACTGTTTGATAATTGCGATTATGATCCAAAAAGTCAGTTTCATTTTAATGATAATAAAAAATTATTGGCAAGATGAAAGATGAAACGTGCGGAATACCCATTGTTGAATTTGTTGGGTTGCGAAGTAAACTATACTCGTATGTGCTGGATAACGAGGTTAACGCAAAGAAATGCAAGGGTGTTAAAAAGTGTGCTGTTAAAAACAGATAGCACATGATGATTACAAAAAGATTTTGTTTACAGCAACAGAAGCTCATCATGAGATGAAAGTTATTAGATCACAAAAGCATAACATAAGTAGCTATGCAATAAATAAAAAAAGTTTATCAGCTTATGATGATAAACGGTACATATTAGATAATGGACAAGATACGCTAGCATACAAGTAAAATGATATGCAGAGCGATGATGAAGACTACTGCCCGGTTCCGTCTAACTTTGCTTAACGAGTTGCAAATGCTATTGAAAAACTTCGCCGAAAGTAGATTCGGCGAAAGTAGACATAAAATAAAATTATTGCGCTCTCCTAACGAGTTGCAAATGTTATGCTATTAAAATGACAAACAGTAGTATAGAAAGGGGGGGGGGGGGGGGGGGGGGGGGGGGGGGGGGGGGTTCTGGTGAGTTTCCCTGAGCGGGGTTGCTTGAGAAAGCTGGTGAGTTTCCCTGAGCGTGGTTGCTTGAGAAAGCTGCTGAAATATGTTGGTGTTGACTTAGGCGTGGCTTACATTTAGATCTTGGTGGTGTAAATGAGAGCTACGCCTGGCATATTTCACTAGTTGTTCTCATTCCCCGCGAGGGAAAACTGGCACAGAACCGCCCCTTTCTATACTACTAATGATATTGAAGCTATATGTTTTAATTGAATCTCAATAGATTTACTGGCAAAACTATGAAACACGCATATTGACAATATGAAAACTACATATTGTTTGCTGCTTAGAATATAATGTCAGAATGCAGGATTTGGCTTCCTTCTAAAAAATAAATTCACTTGAGGGGTGGGGGTGGGGGGGGGGGGCGGGGATGCCCCCGGACCCCCTAGACATTGTGCCTACACACTGATTTAGGTACAGCTACGCCCCTAGTATGTACACTTTGCTGCTGTTATGGCTACGTAAGATATTTCCTTTCGGAAAAAAGACTAAAACTACACGCAACACAGCAAATAGTATTCTGAAAAGTTTCATTATTGACAGAGTACGCTTTTGGCGCAAACTTAGGATGCAATTTTTTTCTTGGAATATATATGGAATTATGTGTGCAGTATATACAATATATAGCAGAAGTTCCCGTGTCGCGTTTCTTTTTCCTTTTAGTATAGTATTTATGACCATCCATGCACATTTAGTTTGTCGATAAAATGATGAAGTTTCCCACTTTATTTATTCCAGCTGCCTCCGATTTTACTGCGCCATTATTATTTAATATATTACATCCAGCGGTCGTTTTATGATTAATAGCGTGACCTATATAGAGACTATCGATAAACCTGTGGTAAAGACTAAGTCGGAGAGAAGAGAATTCTTCAGCATTAAAAAACGCGGCCGGTCGCTACGCTCCCTTTCTCACTGTGGAAATACAAACAATGAGAATTTAGGTTTATTCTAACCATACAATCCACTATTTCACTGGGAAGTGCATATGCTTAACCAACCTCCGCGCAAGGATATTTTAGCCACTGAGGCCACGTGATTACAAAAAATGGTGATACACTAGGTAATGCTTGGTACAGCAAACTCTTGCCGTAAGCAACAAGCAACTGACAATAATAACATCGATCATCACCTTTGAGAAGATGTTGAAAACATTCAACCTGGTTTTGGCTTGGGTGTAATCTCTTTAATAAATTTACGCACAGCTCTTGTAAGTAAGTAAGTAAGTAAGTAAGTAAATAATTTATTATAGTGACATGAAACAACAAAATGTATATAGTATACTATATGACAATAAAACACCCGGCTCCATGGTCCTATAAGTCACCTGCAATATAAGTTGAACAATAGAACGTATTGTACTTAAGCATGCATTCACTTATAAATAATCAATTAATATGACAATGAGAGTATAAATATACAATATTACACATGGGCATTATTATAATAGTTCATGAAACATATAAGTTTCTTCTTCGCATTAACATCGCATTCACTAGATATTTAGCGGTCTTACGGGCGTAGTTATTAACCATTATACATAATTTGCCATCGGTATCTCTATCAACAAAATCACTTTCAGACAACAAACCACCAAATATCTCAATTCGAATAGCGTTATACTTTGGGCAGCACAATAGAAAATGTGTTTCTGATTCAATTTCACCTAGATCACACTGTAAGCATATTCTTTCGTGTACTGGCTCATTAATGTACCTTCCAGTCTCAATAGTAACGGTAATATACCGCATCGAAATTGCGCAAGCGTCGAGCGTTCGTTTTTAGATAAATTGGTTGGTCAGTGAAAAAGCATGGGAAGCTTGAATATTTACAGCCAGCACGCTTCATGGCTGACCAACTCAGCTATATAAATTGAGGCCCACTCTTAGTTTTTTTATTTGTATAGCATTGCTATATTGAGGGTAAGAATAGCTTAACAACACTTTGTAATTTACTTTGATGAAAAAATATATGTTTATAATTTAGCTTTTGAATACAAAACTTATCTGGTATTTCTTAATTGTTTTTAGACCAAAAATCAGAGCACAACACAATAAATATACAACGTTCTTTAATGTGTTATTATGTGTACTGGTCACAAATGCTATATTAGGTGGGCCTCATAAACTGAAGAAAATTTGAATATCACACTTTGCTCATGAAATTGTATGGCTAACAGTGATTTACAGTTACCTATAGAAATTAATTGTTTTTAGACCAAAAATCAGAGTACAACACAATAAATATGCAACGTTCTTTAATGTGTTATTATGTGTACTGGTCACAAATGCTTTACTGGGAGGGCCTCATAAACTGAAGAAAATTTGAATATCACACTTTGCTCATGAAATTGTATGGCTAACAGTGATTTACAGTTACCTATAGAAATTCTCTCTCTCCCCCCCACCCCCCGATAGAAATTCTCTCTCTCTCCCTCAAAATATCCTATATCTATAGAGGTGTCCTGGTGCCAGGGGTAATTTTTTTATCTCGTCATTACGACTTACTATCTCGTAATTACGACTTACTATCTCGTAATTACGTCAATAGTATCTCGTAATTACGACTTACTATCTACTGAGTGTACATTTAGTATAAAGAACACAGTGTTAAGTCAATATAGACATATAACAAAGACTAGACACAAACCTGGCAGTCATTGTCATTTTATAAATCAATAGAACATGACCAATGTTGGTAAAGGGACACTTAAACATTTCTTGAACAGCTTGAACAAACTTGGTAGAGGGTGAATTAAGAAACATTCCTGTGAAATCATTTTGAAATCAGGTCAGTAGTTTCTGACAAGAAGATTTTTAAAGATTTTCCTTTCGGTTGACATGGCATCCACTTCATTTTAACAATTTTGATAGAGGACCATCTAAGGATCATTACTATGAAGTTTCATCCAAATTGACCAAGTCGTTTCAGAGGAGATGTCGTTTAAAGGAAGTGGTTGGCGGACGACGGTCCGACGGATGGACGGACAGACGGTGACCGGTCACAATAGCTGTCTCAGGTGCGCTAAAAATCAATCTTTTGTAAAAACAAATGTTGTTTGTTTTGTGTACAAGTCGTAATTACGAGATAGTAAGTCGTAATTACGAGATACTAAGTCGTAATTACGAGATAGTAAGTCGTAAATACGAGATAATTTTTTTTTATCCCTGGCACCAGGACGCTTCCATATATATCAACCATATATATCAACCTGTGATGAAAATTTAATATTCTGATGTGTTATGGGGATTTGTTATGATTTGGGTAATTTAATCTAATCAAAATCTATACCTTACAATCTGACTATATGCCCTAATAGACCCTATACTTTTTTCAACCAATCAGAAGCCCCAAATCAATAGTGGTTACTTTATCAGACCTAAAAAAACAAGTTTCTGACGGTACTGGCAATACCCAATAAAAACACTGGTTTTCGCAAATTTCTATTTTTGAAGAAATGTAGAAAATCAAATACCTGGGAACAAACTCTTTTAGTCAATAAAGTGATATCATGACGTTAAAAGACTTCCAGACCTCGCAGAGTAAGGCAGAGATGACTTACTGAATAGATGGAATCTGTCTTTTTGGAGTGTTTTTAATTATGTCCACTTCGTTATTTATATTTTGTTTAGTTTAAATCCCTTTATTCTGAGGTTTATATTTTGAAAATTAGCCGGACTACCAAAATATGTGCAGGACTACCTGATTTTGAAAATTGGTAGTCCTGCAGACTTGGAGAAAAAAGTTAGTGTCAAACTGTTTAATAAACATTCAAGAGTTATCGAACGTTAATGGAGGCACGGACCATGTACAGCACGGGTCATTATAATGACGTATCAGTCTGGGGCGTAGCGTGGCATACTCCTGTACTCCAGGGAGTAACTTGGAGAAATAAAATAAAATATATAAAAATCCTAAATAGTTGCAATAAAAATCAGAGGGAGAGGGAGTAAGGGTGGAATATTACAACTTTTTTGCGAGCATAATATATCTATATGTCTGACAAATATCGCTTGTACGAGCACCATTGAACATTTTGGTCCAAATATAATAAAAACAGTAATCAAGGGAGGCCCCACGGGGGAAACTCCACATCTAGGATGGGGACACCTCCTCCCTGTCCCTCCATCACTTGGATTTTTAGCACCTCATATTAGTAATATGTTGACAACAGGCCTCGCTACGCCCCTTTCAGTTGTGTAGGTCGTTTCAGATATTGGATGGATCAGAGCAATATAAAATTTTAAGAATTTGATAGCGTGTCTTTTGTGTTTTGTTTTTGTTGAAGACTTTATAATAAATAAAATAGTAGCTACTTTCCTATGCTGTTTGGTTATTGTTTTTGATGTGCCGTGACTATAACATTTCAAGACGCAAACACATTTTTTGGGTTTCAACACATAATGTTGGCAAAATATCGGGGGTGGGTGAGGGCATACTCTGAACTGAACCACCTGTTATTTTCTCTTGTCAACATGACCACAGTAGGTATGGCACTCTCTGCGCACGGGACCGACAGCTTTACATCCCCTCCGAAGGATGGCATACTTCCACAGAACCTTGCCGGAAAACATGAATGCTGGATACTCACGCTCCGAGAATCGCACCGCCAGCATTGCTTTTATAATACCGAGAGTTTAAGGCGGATGATACAGACGAGCGATCAAAACATCTGAATATTATAGCTTTTATAGAAGAAAAACGTAATATACCTGTCTGGGAATAAGCAAGTTCGGCACATGATAAACAAAAACAAACAAATACAATACACATGGAAAGCCAAATTAAGTGAAACTCAATTAATTGAACCTCTCTTCAATTATTAAGCATCGATCTAGTGTCTAATTTAATTGAAAAAATGACATATTCAATTAAAGAAAAATTCTATTCAATCGACGTTTTTTTCAAAGTCGAGAATGTCTTGCCAATGGACCAAAGCGACGGTTCACATAATGTGGACATCGACACTCTCCGTACTTACTTGATCTGACTTTCATTTTGGCAGAGTTATGCCCATTTTCATAAAACTTTTCGTTTTGTTTTTAACCTGAAACCTAGACAAGCTGGCCATAACTTGAAGGTATATTAACTATGTTCATGTAACTTAACACATATTCAAAATTCAGCCAATCAGAAACCCTACGGTGAAAATCAGACGTTGTTCAGGCGGTCTTGTCTAGACGTTTGTCTTGAAAACAAGCAAGCGTCGCAGAAGATCTAGACAATGACTTTTTTACCATGTTTTTCCCCCCATATTATTTTGTTACTCGTGTGACCGTAAAGCTCGCTTGCGCTTGCTATTAAACCTTTGACTCTTGTAGTTTCAGAAAATGTTTAAAGTTTTTCCGTATGTATTTCCGTCTATGTAAAACTGTGACTGTGGCCAAATTAGACCCCAGGGTCACCATTTGAACAAACTTCGTAGAGGAACATAAGCTGATAATAAATACAAAATATTAAACCTTTAGATGTTGTACATAGTTTCAGGAAAGCAGAATTTTAAAAATCCCTAGATCTATATCAGTAAAACTGTGACCCCTGGGGCGGGGCCAGATTTGAATCCCAGGGTCACCGTTTGAACAAATTTGGTAGAGAATCCATAAGTTGATTACAAATAAAAAATATTAAACCTTTAGCCCTTGTATTTTCAAAAAAAGATTTTTGAAGTTCTTCCCTATAACTCTTTGTAAAACTGATCCAGCAAGGGCCCCTAAACTCCCAATTAAAGAAACAATTAATAACCCATGAACCAAGGTTTCTTATGAGAAAAAAATCAAATAATTTAAAAAAAGTTAAAAAAGAAAGAAAGAGAAAATGCCTCCAGTGAGATTTGAACCCATGATCCCTGGGGCTTACAGTTTACATTATCATATATTGGAAAAGGGACATAGCTCCGGTGTTACTGGTTCGATCTGGTTGGTTTTCAAACTCGTCCGAACTTTCATTGATATCAACAATCCGGCCAAGCTTGGGAAATATTAAGTACAAAATGAAAGCACTAGGGTGTTCACAAGGCTGGTTTTCAAACGAATCCAAGCTTTCATTATTATCAACAATATGCTAAAGTTTGATAAAGTTCAAATGCAAAATGAAGGTGTCTGAGTGTTCACAAGGCTGAAAATGGCATTTTCCAATAATGAATGGGCATACACCTCTGGTGTTCCTAGTTCGATATAGCTTATTTTCGAAATTATCTGAGCTTCTATTAATATCAACAATTCGACCAAGTTTGGTAAAGATCAAAAAGAAAATGAAGGTACTAGGGTGTAAACAAGGCAACGTATGGCATTTTCAAGTAAAACAAGGGCCATAACTCTTAGTGTTACAGGTCCGATCTAGCTGATTTAAAATTCATACGAGCTTTTATTGATATAAAATCACTGACAAACTTTAGTAAAGATCGAATTAAAAATGAGGATACTATCGCGTAAACAAGCCAAAAGTTAACAGACGACGGACGACGGACAACTCGCCAAACCAGATGCATAATGCTATAAGAATCCCAAACCAAAATTATAGATATATACAACAGCTTACACGCAAACCTAGATCTGCCTTTATTGTACATTTTATGGGCCATCACAATTTGGGTTCCATGGGAGCCCAGAATTTGCAGAAGACAAAATTACTTATGCAATCCTTTACAACATACTATAAAGAAACCAATTCCCAAATTTAGTTGAGCTAAGACAAGAAATGATATAGACCTGTAAACACAGCTTACACGAACATTTGATGTGAAATAAACACATCCGAATTTGGGTTCCATGGTAGCCTATAGGTTACAGGAACCAAAGTTGCTTAAGCAGTTGTTAAGATAATGCTATAAGGAAGCCCAACGCCAAATTTGGTTGCGTTAGGATAAGAAATGTAAGAGACATAGACTTGTAAACACAGCTTACACGCAAACCTTGATGTGGGACGCCGACCAACGCCGACGCCGGGGTGATTACATAAGCTCTCTAATTCTTCGAATAGTCGAACTAAAAAGGAAAACAAGAGTTCAATGACTCTGAAGCTCTACTGATAGGATTTAATAGCTAGATTAGCATTCATGTGAAGTTTTATGAAAATCTGTCAAGTAGTTTCAGAGGAATAATCGCTACAAGTTTTTACTAAATAACTCTATGTAAACAAATCATGTCATGCTGGTCATTTTAGAAAAAGTTCCATATCTGATGCAATATCACTTAAAGTTTTCAAGAAGTAGTCGCTACAAATATTTTTAGCCATGGCGACCATCTTGAAATTCCGGCAAATCTGAAATTATGCTAGAATCAACGACACATGAAGTGCAACATTCCTGTGAAGTTTTATGAAAATCCGACAAGTAGTTTCAGAGAAGTGGTCGCTAAAAGTATTTACTACATAACTCTTGTAAACAAAGATGACCGCTGACAGCCATGTTTAATGTCAAACCAAATTATTTTCAACAAGGATCTGTCACCAACATCATGTCATGCTGATCATTTAAAAAAAGTCCCATATCAATATCACTTATAGTTTTCAAGAAGTAGTTGCTACAAATTTGAATTTTAAAAATCTGCTTTTATCCGTGTCGGCCATTTTGAATTTCCGGCCGACCTGACATTTTGCTAGGATCAACTAGACATCAATAGCAACATTCCTATGAAGTTTCATGAAAATGAGTCAATAGTTTCAGAGTAATCGCTACACGTTTTTATTATATTACTCTATGTAAACAAAGATGGCTGCTGGCGGCCATGTTTGATGTCGAATCAAAATAATTTTCGACAAGGATCAACATCATGTCTTGCTAATCATTTTAGAAAAAGTCCCATATCAATATCACTTATAGTTTTCAAGAAGTAGTCGTTACAAACTTTTTTTAAAAATCTATTTGTATTCGTGGTGGCCATCATGGACTTCCAGCCGACCTAAAATGTTGCTAGGATCAACTAGACATCGAGAGCAACATTCCTGTGAAGGTTCATGAAAATCCGTCCAGTAGTTTTAGAGAAGTAATCGCTACTAGATTTTACTATATAACTCTATGTAAACAAAGATGGCCGCTGGGCGCCATGTCGACAAGGACCCACATCATGTCATGTTGATCATTTTAGAAAAAGGTCCATATCAATATCAGTTATGGTGTTCAAGAAGTAGTCGCTACAAACTTTTTTTTTTTTAAATATTTTTATCTGTGGCGGCCATCTTGGATTTTACATCAATGTGAATTGTTGCTAGGATAAACTAGACATCATGGGCTACATTCCTGTAAAGTTTCATGAAAATCCATCCAGTAGTTTCAGATGAGTAGTCCCTACGAAAAAAGTTTTCGGACGGATGGACGGACACCGCGGCTAAAACAAACAAAAACGTGTGATTAACTACATTAAACGTCTGAAAATCAAATATGGATCTGTTTCACAATTTATTAGAACATGTAAAAGGCAATAGTTAGCAAGCTTGTATACCTTTTTAACAGAGCATACAGTTTAAATCAATTGTTTTAATTAACGGCCGTGTTCTTCGGGTGATTTAATGCAAAAGTGACGGTAACATATTATACAAAAAGTCAATAGTGCTTGACACAAACTGTAGGTTGGAAATAAATCATCGTTTGTTTACAAAGTCAGATGATGGATAATGTATTTTCAAAGTTTTGCAACACTAGTAATTGCCCTCGAGTCGGACTGTAAAGGTAACTTATGAAATCAACTGGAAGGATGTTCCACAGAACACTTGGGTCACTTTCCTTGTGCTTATTTCAGCATGTACAATCTAACTATAAAAAGAGGCTTAACTCTTCCAAAATGAAAGTCATTAAGTTATAGGTCATGTTTAACATATTTCTTGAGGTAAGATGAAGATGAAGATGTGAGTGAAGTTTTATGAACATAGGCCAAATACTTTTCAAGTTATTATGGCCAAGGTTATTTAATGCAAGGTTAGGTTGCAGATTAAACTGTGATGGACGATGGCAACAACGATGGACAAGGTGATCCCTAAGTGTCTGCCGTGCTACGCAGGCAATATAAAAATGATTAAGAAATCATTGGATTGTCTTCCTTTAACAAACTGACATAGTAATGTTCATTGGTTTCAAGTACAGAAGAAATTCAACTGTAAATTAATGACAAAATCATGTCAAGTCTGATTCTTGGGCAAGTTACACAGACATTTAGGGGTGTATTTCTGGTTTACTTTATTTCAGAACTCCAGATAAGCATTTTTTTGGGAGTTTTAAAATTGATGAAATCAGCAAGGAAAAAGAAATTGGGAGTGAAAATCAGCATTAGATATTAACACTGCGAGTTTAATAAAGTCATATTTAGAAGTCAAAAGCAAAAACCTTATAACATTTACTCTTTAAAATAATCTGAATCAGCAATGCAGGCCGAACACATTAATACTGACCCGAATTTTTAAGTGTATTTTGAGTGTTATTTTTAGACAAATATGTATATTGTCACAGAAAGTTACTAAATCAAAAGTTACATTTTCATATAGAATAATATCACAAATAATTAAATAAAATAAAGAACTTGATTGTTTTGACACTTTATTCTCAGTCATTGGGTCTGAACATTACGGGTTCTGTTTATTTCATAAGTTGTTTTTTTGAGTCACTAACGTCTGCATTACTTTTTTTCTGCCGGGTTACGCTCTTTTGAAATAAGGAAGAAGGCTCATCGTAGGTTACAAAATAGACCGGAAATGATCTTCAGCTCATTATCAGTCGGGTTCCTGACCCCAACGTCGTTCGAAAACAGCAAATAAAATTGAAAAACAGACTGTTTTGAAACCGGGAGTTGTTTCCGACGATGTATAAACAAAATAATCGACTTTTAAATTATTAGTTTACAAGCTGTCGTTAATTATTTGGTCTGATTTTGTTCCGATACATTTTTGCATTTTCGTCTCATTTTTAACAAACTCATATGTTGTTTTCTTTTAATTGTTTGACAATAGCGAATAATACACTCGCTTGTTTTCAAAACATGAATATTTACTAACTTAAAGATGATGTAGGCAGTTACATGAATATTGATCGTAAACTCTTTCTCTATAAGTTACCTATTATTCATGTCTGACACAAACATTTCCAAACTGCATCGGTTCGGAGATAATCAGCTCCCAAATACTTATTACATAATGTATTTCGTCAGCAAGTTTCATTCCAAGGTGCTTTGAATAATGATTTAATTGATTGATTTCTTCCAGAATATATCGGAAATGTGTCCTGTTTCTAAGACCAAGACAATAATCCATTCGCAACATCTCGTACAGAACTACGCAGCATTACTCAAATGTATATCGAATGTCACTATATTTGTTATGTCCTACTTATTGTGACCCTCATTCCAAAATTATATTTCTGCTATTTTCGGAAATCTGATCATAGTGATGTACTCGAGATACTGAGTTTGAACTACTGACGATGTCATAATGCAGAACATAATGACGTCAGTAGTGCAATCGCAATTGCATCCAACTGGCGAAAATGACAAATACGTAATTCTAAAATGTTGACCGGATATCCAGACAAGATCAGACAAATGATGAGTATATTTAAATTGCACTTTGGTGACATTTGACTTCGATATCTCGGCGGGTTGACAAGAGATCGTGAAAGAGTGGTGTTGTAAGATAAGAAATTAATTTCTGCACGCGACAGTGTACAATGTTTATGTATTTCATACATTTGTAAACAACATCTACTTCACCTCAGAAAATAAATCACTAAAATGTCCCCTATAATAATAATGGCCACATTTCACTAGGCTACGACAGGCGGCGTCGGTGTCGGTTAGCCACCATCCGACAGCATCCGACAGGAACGTAGATTGACCGAATATCAACCAAACACTGGCCGAAGGGTGACGTCGAGAAACCCCAACTGACGCAGAGTGACCGAGAGAACATTTTCTGACCCCGGCAAATTTTGAGCATGCATAAAAATCGGCTGCGACAGGCCAAGATAGCATTTTGACCGAGTACTAACCCTCATCAACCGAACTGCATCGCAAGGTGACGTAAGTCTAACCGAATAGCAACCCCCATCGACCTAACACAAACCCTGAGAAACCCTGCCTGTCCGAGTGTTTTATCAGACTCGGTCAACAGTGCGTTTCTCTGCGTTGGTGTTACGTCACAGTCGGTCGCTTTGCGTCGACATTCGGTCACATTCAGTTAGCCAACAATGTCAAGGACAGTCATGCACTGCCTGGCGGGGTTAGACATGGGTCGCCATTCGGTCATGCTGCGTCAGCCTGCGCCAGTGTTACGTCAATATTCGGTCAGCTTGGGTTGTAGTTTGGTCAATGTCGCTTGCTATAAATACGGGTGCGCCACACACGGTTGGTTAGTAATACATTTGTTTTCCACAGCATCATGCCACCAAAGAAACCAAGAAAAACGTTGATCCAGGCAATAAAGAAGATGAAGGGCAAAGCCGTGATGCAGTCCGGAGACAATCCAACAGGAGACGACGAGCACCAGGTAGAGTGATCTTCTTTTTAACTACCAATCTGGTTTTAGGCGCAAATTCTCTACTGAGACTTGCCTTTTACACTTGACAGACTATATTCGTTTTAACATGGATAAAGGAAATCTCGTCGGTATGGTACTTCTTGACCTACAGAAAGCATTTGATACAGTACATCATGATATACTGTTAATGAAACTTGAAGTCCCTTATTCAGTGCCATTTCGATTATACATCTACGGTTCGGTTTTATTCAGTTACTCAAGAATTGAGAAACAAGTTACAGGTCACTCAAAATAAATTGATAAGATTTGTTTTAAACTTAGATTCTAGATCCCATGTTGGTAAAGAGCAGTTCGCCCGTCTTAATTGGTTACCTGTGGCAAGTCGAGTTGATTTTATAACTCTCTGTCATGTTTTTAAGATTTCCTCTAAAACAGCTCCTTCCTATATGATGGATCGTTTTATCCCTGTTAGTGTTGCTCATACATATAGCACAAGGTTTAGAGTGTCCACATCGACTAGTGATAACGACACATGTACTTTTATCGATAGTTGTCGTTTTTCTTACCCAAAAGTCAAGAGTTTTGGGAAGAAGTCATTTGCATATCGTGGTTGTTCTTTATATGGAATGGGTTACCTCAAGATATAAGGAATATTAAGTCCTTAAATAGATTTAAGTCCTCTGTTAAGGCACGCTTGTTGGACTAAGGCCATTCCTTATTTTTATTGTATTAATTTTGTTTCTTGTCTTAGATAGATTTATTATAAATACATTAATCGTAGGACACATTTTTAACACGCCTTCTGTGATAACATTGTGTCATGTTTGTAAGTTAGTTCTCTGATAATTTTAGTATAACAATTATGTGATATTTATTTATTTATTAAAATTTAATATGTCTTAAGCCTGTGAAATTATAATTATATTAATTTATGAGTGATATTTAACTACTTGTCCTTCTTAAAAACTGTGATAAATATAGTATTTAAATGTGTCTTCCTATGTCAATTTATTTTTTATCTCAAGGACCACAATGGAAATAAGGGAATTTTAATCCCTTTTTTGTGTTATCCTTTGTGTATAATGTAATTGACTGTTTAACTTATGCTTGATGTTTTAATCTTGTATAATGTTTTCCATGTTTTATACATTTTATACATTTTATACAGAAATAAATATATCTATCTATCTAGGTCCAGCCAGTTGTTGAAGGTGTGGGCCAGGTGATAACCATCGTGGAGCGAGGGGTACATCCAAGAGGTCGTGGTCGTGGTGCAGGGTGCAGAGGGTGTGGAATTGGACGTGGCGATAAAGATATTGTAGCCGAGGCCATGGAGGAGGCAGACGTTGGTGCTGAGAAGGAGGACGAGTATGGTGGTACTTCTTCAGAAGATGAAACGGAGGTTCCAGCCCAGAAGAAAAAGAAGACCGCAGAGGTGGTGCTCACTCCCGAACAAGAGCAAGCCGTCTGTGACTGGCTCCGAGAGTTCCCACAAGTCTGGAACACGCGCCATGAAAGCTACAGGAAGACACCTGAGAAGGACCTCTTGTGGGAAGAGCAGGGCCAGAAGATGGGGTTGACGGGTAGCCATCTCAAACAATGGTACAGGAGCACTAGGTCCAAGTTTGGTCGTGTCAAAACCAAGAAGGGCAAGTCCGGATCTGGTGCCCAACCAGCCCTGACCTTCCGGGAGGAGACTGTATGGCAGCTATTCCAGTTTCTGGGGGACTTCGTCAAGGAGAAGGCCAATCGGGAGCCAGTTGCCAGTGTATGTATATTAGTTAATTTTGTGTAATTATACCCGCACTTTTCGAAGAAAAAACCGGGTATATTGCAATCGCCTCCGTCAGTCCGTCCGTCCGTCCGTCATTCCGTCCGTCCGCGCACACGAACAGGCACTTGTTGGGAACTGAGAACAATAGGTAACAGTAAATACCATTCATTCCGTTGCCTGTTGGGTACTTGGAACAATACCAGGGGAGATAATTGGCAAAAATAATTATTATTATTTTTTTAATTATTTTTTTGCGTTACATTGTCCAGCCCTCGGTGCGGGTATATGCGATGTCTCATCGACCACTCTAGTTTATTATTTCTTTATAACATTTTAATAAGCTTGATAATGAACACAATTGTGTAAATATTTATTAAATATATAGTAGGCTACATCTGTATTGACTTTCACTGTTTTATTTCACACTTACCTTTCACCTACCATTCTTTTATATTTTATATTTTTCAGCTCCGCAAGAGGATTGCTGCCCAGGCACCCGCTCACACTCCTCCTTCTCGTGATCCCAGTCCAGTCCGTGATGAAGAGCCAACCCCAAGGCCTAGAGGTGCAGCTCCACCACCGCCAGCTGCTGAGACTCCAGATGCTGCTCCCTTGGACCCCCTGGTTGACCTACAGAGACAGGGCACTCAGCTACTGGTCAGCCATCGAGCAGCGCTAGATGCAGTCATTGGGATAAAGGGACCCCACAAGGACCGGTCTGCATACTGTGACTACCTCAATCAGTGCGGCCAGCAGCTGAACCAAGAGCTGTGGTCGAGCTTCAAGAGAGAGTCATTCAGGTTTATGGAGTCCCTCCTCGAGCAGCAGAGCAACAGGCAGAACCCTCAGCCTCAGTTGCAGCCTGCCCAGCTTACTAAGCCTGGTCAGGTCCCCTTCAAGCCTCCCCAGCAGCCTCGCACTTCCTACACGAGACCAGCACCAGCCGAAATCTCCCAGTGGCAGCCTCCACCACACTGTTGGCCCCAGCCCCAGCAGCTTGCAACCCAGCCTGACGTGTGGGGGTCTCAAGAACCAGCCTGGATGGCCCGAAACATCCAGGGCTTCAATTATTCGTGCCCACCTCCGGACCAGCAGCCAGACACAGCCAGGCCTTCCTCCTGCCCTAATCCTGAAGCCAGGTTATCTGACTTATCACTCAGCGGCTTCGGTGGATCCCAGTCTAGCGAGCTCAACACCCCTACCTTTCACAGGAGTTTACTAGATGACGAAGTGGACCTGCAACAGCAGGAAGACACCAGAAAGCAGTAGACAGTCTATGGACACTGCACTTTTCGTAGAGACAAATGTGGATTTTGGATAGTGTTGCACTTTGATGTGCTTATTGTTTTATAATGTTGTATACATAGCGTTGTCTATGACGTGTTGCCCTTGTATGTAGCCCACTCGTGGAGTTGGGTTACATATAAATTAAATATATAATGCTAGTGAAAAGTGTGAAAAAAAAATTCGGCATGAAAAGAGGAAGTGCACATGTTCATGATGTATATAATGCACGTGTGAAGTTTCAAATGGATTGCTTGGAAACTGTAGGAGGAGTTGATTACGCAAGGTTGTTACTACAAACAAGGTGAACCTGAGTTAACAGACGGACGGACGGACAGACGGACGGACAATACCAACACATAATACGTCCCGTTTTACAAACGGGCGTATAAAAATGCCAATTTATTTCTAAATAATTAATTAGAAATTTGGTACTTTGGGTGTGGAAGTCTGAATTGACCATCCACTTGTTGTGATAATTTAACATGACATAACATGATAATTTTGTTTTATTAATCGTAATTGACAATTGGATGGTCAATTCATACTTCCATATTTGGGAATTATACCAATGAACAACAACGGACAACAGTATAGCAAAACATAAGTGTTATTTATTAGCCTACAAACACAAACGTCATATCTCCTCTCCTTGCCGGGGTCCTTGACCTTAGTTTCCACCAGGCACCATCCTGCCCTGCCATGGCACGGAGCCAGCGGGACTGTTGAAGTAGAGCCGAAGGAGTTCACGCTGCTGCTTCCCAGCCTTGCTGTCCTTGTTAGGGGCATCCACATTACGTATCTCATGCATGTTGGCATTCTGGCGCCAATCTCCTGGGATGAGATTATGGTCATCGTCTTCCCCATCAAACTGGCCCGGCTGCTCTCCCGGGTACCGCCTGCGCATCATGTTGTGGAGGATCACACAGCACTTGACGATGAGCTGGACCACCTCTGGAGACTGCTGCATCCTACCAAGGAGTACTCTAAACCGGTTTGCCATGATGCCAAAGGCATTCTCTACAACCCGACGTCCTCTTGATATGCGGTAATTGTACATTGCCTGTGATCTGGTCATGCCTCGGGTGGAGTAAGGTTTCATCAAGTTGGTACGGAGTGCGAATGCGTCGTCCGCAAGGAGGAAGTAGGGGGTGTCCTCATCATCAGAAGGCAGTGGATCTTCTGGGGGGAACCCTATGGTACGGTTGTCCATGGCCTCTTTGAGCTCACGGCCGTTGAAGATCTGGGCATCTGACATGTGACCGGCTCCTCCCACATCACACCACAGGAACCTGTAGTTGGCATCAACCAGGGACATTAGGACAATGGAGTAAAACCCCTTGTAGTTATAGTAGTAGGAGCCTGACTTGATTGGGCATTTAATGGCCACATGTTTCCCATCCAGGGCACCCAGAGCATGAGGGACGTTCCACCTCCTCTGGAACTGCAGGGCCACCTCTCTCCATTCATCGGGGGTGACGGGGCATTGGACCTCCTCTTCTGCAAATTCATCGATGATGGCCTGACAGACATCTGGCAGAAAGCTGGTGATGGTGTGTCTGGACACTCTGAAGTTGTACTGCAAACTTGGGTAGTTGTCCCCAGTAGCCAGGTGCCGGAGTACCACAGCCAACTTCAGCCCTGGTTCCAGTGGTCGTCTGAACTTGGTGTCCTTCTTCTGGAGGCGAGGCGTCAGCCGGTTGAGCAGGAATTGGAACATGTCTGGAGGCATGCGCAGGTAGTTAGTGAACGACTGCACATCATCGTTCCGGAGCTTGACCATAAGGTTGTGGTACTGGCCAGCTGAGACTCGCTCATCTTCTGTTAACCAGGTCCTCACCCAGAACCGCTTCTTGCTATATCTTCTTCGGGCCCATCGCCTCCTTCTTTCCTGCAGGACCTCGGCATGGACACGGATGACGGCATGATGCTGAACAATCAGATCAGCCTGGAAAAGTCCTAGTACTTGCTCATCCATACTGTCCCTGGACTGGACTGGACTAGATTGGACCACCCCAGGCCTGAAATCACACTATTTTAAATCAACGAAGATCGCACCCATTAACATGTCTGACCCTCTGTGACCCTCCATGGCGTAACATCGACGCAACTGCGTCGCACACTAACCCACATCGACGTATGTCTGTCCTATGTGCATCCCAGTGCATCGCAACTCTGACACTCATCATCGCACCATCAACGCAGCTATTGCCGCACACCGACCGACACCGGCCCATTTTGACCGAATACTGACGTAACTCTGACCGATATGAATCGTGGATGTGACATTTGTGTTCGAAAATGTTCGAAAATGCTCGAAGAGTTTTGCGACAGCCCAAAATTTACTGACCGACCCTGATTGACACTGACGCAGCGCAAGTGAAATGGGGGCATATAACAGTCCTTCATAAATAATTATAATAACAGTTCTATAAAGGTAATAATCAAAAGATGCAATTTCCTGTGCCACGCCTCCTCCCCACCCGAAGTTAATGATTTATCTCAAATATTTTTCAGTAAATATGATGGATGTAAGTCTGTATTGTTTTATTCCATTCACTTGTTGGTCAATAAACGGTTGTTTATCTCTGATTTCTCATGAAGTTTATGAGTAGGAATCTGTATTTTTGACATGTCTGCTTCTTTTCCAGATTTACAACTCTATATTGAAAATGGTGAAATAATAAGCAAAATCTATGACAAGCGAGACGATTTTAATTTTGATATTGTTAATTATCCCCATTTAGATGGCGATGTTCCCAGAGCAACTTCTTATGGGGTCTATGTGTCTCAACTTATTCGTTTTTTTAGAGCTTGTACTCGAGTTGAGGACTTTAATATTCGTAATATTTTTATGACTAAAAAGCTACTCCATCAGGACTACCGTTACCATAAACTTCGTAAAACCTTTGCAAAATTGTATTATCGTAACCCTGATCTTCTTTCCAAATATAATAGCGATTTAAGAACTCTTCTGTGACAAGGACTATCACAATCTGACTTCTATTGTGACGTGATTTACAAACTTCGTAAGATCCTTGGTCATGATCACTTTCATACTATCTTTGTTAAACTAGTTAAAAGGTTTATCAAAATAGGTTATGACCCTATCATTTTGCAACGCACTGCATGCTTGGTGGTGGAACCATTTACAGTTCGCCACTATGCTTTCCTCTTTAATTGTGCGATGACCGGACAGGCTGTGGACCCTAAGATGACGTCTACCTAAATCCCAAAAAGGACGGGGACGTTTGATGTTTGTATACAATCTTGTCTTGACGTGCCCTCAATGGTTTATTTTGTTGCTGCTCTGGCTTCTGCCAAGTCACTGAGTACCTTCTTTGTGGCTTTCTAAACTATTTATTTTTGTATTTATGTATACACGGGCATCTCTGTGTTTTACTTATATTGCCTATTAATGCTGCCTTGTTGGTTAGAGAATAGTTCATGGCGGATTTTTTTTTATCTACACTGTCCCGTTTTATTGGGATGACAGTAGAGTAAATGTGAGGATTGGTGAACCCTAGAACCTGGTTTAAATGGTTTGCCACTGACCATTCCAAGGCGGTAGCCCTATTGTCAACCCTTTTTTGTGTATGTGACGTCATATGCCTTTAACATTGCCATTCATGTTTGTCGTTTTGCGTGTTTTTGGGTTTACTGTGTTCTATGAAAGCTGCATTTCCTGTTCGACTTTTATACTTATTTTTATACGTTTATAAATTTTGATTGGTTCATCCGTTTGGATTAAAATGGTTCATAGATGGAGTTATTTTTTAACTGTTAGGACCTAGAAGACCATTGACATTATTTGTAATAATGTAAACTGTTTGGGCTTTGTAATTTTAATGGTGGCTTTCGCAACCAAATAATATAGCGAGTATGTGGAGAACATTTATAATATAGCGAGTATGTGGAGAACATTTATAATATAGCGAGTATTTGGCGAACATTCATAATATACATTTATAATATAGCGAGTATGTGGAGAACATTCATAATATAGCGAGTATGTGGAGAACATTTATAATATAGCGAGTATGTGGAGAACATTTATAATATAGCGAGTATGTGGAGAACATTCATAATATAGCGAGTATGTGGAGAACATTCATAATATAGCGAGTATGTGGCGAACATTCATAATATAGCGAGTATGTGGAGAACATTCATAATATAGCGAGTATGTGGCGAACATTTATAATATAGCGAGTATGTGGAGAACATTCATAATATAGCGAGTATGTGGAGAACATTCATAATATAGTGAGTATATAGCGAGTATGTGGAGAACATTCATAATATAGCGAGTATGTGGCGACCATTTATAATATAGCGAGTATGTGGAGAACATTCATAATATAGCGAGTATGTGGAGAACATTCATAATATAGCGAGTATGTGGAGAACATTCATAATATAGCGAGTATGTGGCGAACATTTATAATATAGCGAGTATGTGGAGAACATTCATAATCTAGCGAGTATGTGGAGAACATTCATAATCTAGCGAGTATGTGACGAACATTTATAATATAGCGAGTATGTGGAGAACATTCATAATATAGCGAGTATGTGGAGAACATTCATAATATAGCGAGTATGTGTAGAACATTCATAATATAGCGAGTATGTGGCGAACATTTATAATATAGCGAGTATGTGGAGAACATTCATAATATAGCGAGTATGTGGAGAACATTCATAATATAGCGAGTATGTGGCGAACATTTATAATATAGCGAGTATGTGGAGAACATTTATAATATAGCGAGTATGTGGAGAACATTCATAATATAGCGAGTATGTGGAGAACATTCATAATATAGCGAGTATGTGGAGAACATTTATAATATAGCGAGTATGTGGAGAACATTCATAATATAGCGAGTATGTGGAGAACATTCATAATATAGCGAGTATGTGGAGAACATTTATAATATAGCGAGTATGTGGAGAACATTTATAATATAGCGAGAATGTGGAGAACATTTATAATATAGCGAGTATGTGGAGAACATTTATGGAAAGAAACTTGTTCAAATATTGTGTTTATTTTCGTACTGGAATACATATAATCACGAAACAGTATGATTGGACATTTGAGTTGTGTTGTTATACTGCCGGTCATATACAGTAGATATTACCATGATTTCAGCGACAATGGAATATATCGTGAAAAGGGCGCAGTTATACATTAGAGCTACATGTGATTAAGTAAACAACAGTTTATATAAAGTTTTCATTATTTTTGTAAAATTTCGAAGTATATAATTTGCAATACCATAGAAACCATGAGTATTACGTGTGACAGAAACATGCATTAAAGCTTCATACCCTGTATTTATAAATCGCCTTCTTTTTTTGTAGGCGTGTCTTTCTTTGTAAATTTATGTTCACCAGCTCATGGCGAAAGCGGGTAATTAAGTGATCAAATTTAGCGCAGGACATCATTTACTGTATAGACATCGAGTAGTGCATATCGTACAGGTAGCATTGTAATTTGCAGAAGAAAAGAAGTTTACCTCTCAACACACGATGTTCTAATTGACAGTCAGTTACATACTGTCATTCTAGCCACTGAACTACAGGGACGTCTTGAAAATATGTATATTTAGTACCATTTATTATAATGAAACAGAACTCAATGCATTTGAACGTACCTCAGACGTATCAGTATATTGTACATCATGCCGCACATGTAAAAACCATGCGGGATGTAACAAAACATATGTTATCAAATTAAAACTAAGATTCCGTTTCAAAACAACTTTATCTCGATTTTTTAAATGTACGGTTGATAAGGCTGTGCACGTGTCTGCGCTAGTTATTGCGTAATACCTATTTAGTGTTAAAAGTGCTTCAACGTACCAACAAATATCCGTGGCCAAAGGTTAGATCTACACAAACAGGAACAAATAAATGCTAAACGTTAACGTTTTTTTTTTGATTACATATAATCGGCAGCCGTATATTAATCGATGTTACCGGCACGAAAGCTAGATAAAATGTGATATATTTTACGCATCGATTGTGGCTTATGAATTGAAACTACTTCACCCGTGACTCGTTCATATTCATGAGTTAGTACTAGTTTATGTATAGCGTCTGTAGCTAACATGCTACACGACCGATCAGCTGAGGCCCGAGTAAAGTTTTCTCTTTGAAAAGCAGTGTTATATTGAACAGTATTTAGCGTATATCCGTATATTATACTTCAAACTTTACATTTATGAAGGAAAAAAGCAAACTAATAAGTTAGTTGTATTAAATACAAAGCTGTGTTGTTAATTCATTGTTTTTAGAAAGAAACAAACACACCAAAACACAACTATTGCAACACCTGCATTTATGTTTAACTACGTTGGTTTCAAACAAAAGCTGTATTGGGAGGGCCTTATCAGCTGAAACAAAACTGAATATCACCATTTCCTCATACAATTGTATGTCTTACAGTACTTTACAGTTACTTCCTATACAAATTGTCTCCACCTTCCCCCCGCCCCCCCCCCCACCCCCCCCCACCCCCCACCACCACTTCCTAACTTCAATAGATAATTGTTTGTGCTGTGCGGCGTAGATAGTTCCACCATACATCTAATACTAGCTGAGAGAATCATAGCTGTTATGGTGTGTCCCTACCACAGAGCTACGATGCCATCCTTTATAGAATAGTTAGGTATCAGGGTTCCGTAGACATTCTTCTCTTTGGTGAGTTTTACGCATGCACGTGTGGTATTTTAGGTTTGTTCCATTGAAATGTTTTGTTGTTTATGCAGGCATTCGCCGGCAAAGTGCGTATGGGGGTCGGTACGGGGTACTACTGATAATTCTAACATAATGAATCCTGCCTCTATGGTAGTTACATAACACAATAAGAGCCATGGTGCTCACGTCTAATCTAATATATATTACATTTATGGTTCTGGTCGTTGGTTGCTTAATTGTGGTAACATTTGCATGCATTTACATATATTCATAGATAAATAGGGTGCACGGATGCAATATAGACACCAGTTCCTGTTCGAACTTTGCATCTACGTAAATTATCATAAGTGATACATCATTTTCAATAAGGGCGCGCTCTTAGGTCGTTAAATATCAATTTGTATGACATATGCTTCCAGATATTCTGATGACGTTTAGCAGATAATTGATCAATGCAGATTTCTATATTAAACGTAATTAAAAAGCAGATTTAAAGTGAAATTAAAGGGACTTCCCACCAGAATGTATCTAATATGAATCGTACTATGATTATTCCGATAATGTCTTCTAAAGCAGAAAAGATGACTTTTAAAAGATAAATATGCATATTATATTCCATACTAAAAGTAACAATTATTCTAACACGACCTGCGCAGTCTTTCATATACACAAAGAAGAGAGACAGCTGTATGTTATTATACTATAAAATACAGCTGTTCCATTAATTTCCCGCGTATATTCCATCCGTTGGAAGCGCCACGTTACATGACGTCACTTGGTAGTGTATTTGAACATATTGTACCGCGCAGAACTTTGCATACGGGTGCGCCGAATGGAACAGCCTGCAAACATAGCAGCCTGATTACCTTGACCTCCGAGATAATATATAGTGCCCCAACAATAGCGCAAACAATGGGGTTATTGTTTTGTTAGAATCGAAATAATAAATACGTACCTGTGTTTTATCTGTGAATAAAATACAGTTAGGAGTTCGGATGTAATTAAATCACGAGTGCTTTCTTAATTAAAACACGTGCAATCAATAATATACCTTCAGGAATCTCGAAACTGTTCAATTCGGTTGTATTGAGTTAGCCTTCATTTTGTTCGAGTGCATTATATTGTGAGCTTGTGGTGTCTTATTTGGCCTTTTGTTCATCTTTAAGTTTGTTCTTTGGTTTTGTGTGTGTTTGTGGTTGACTCGTCCTTGTTTTTCCTGTTCGATTTTTTATATCTATACCACATTAACGAATAATTTCGAGATAGGATAATAATATAATTTGAACTAATTATCATGCACCGCTCACAAATTTTCTCCCCATACTACAACATAATTTTATAGGAAATATCGTTCTGAAAATATCTGGAGGCAAGTCACTTTAAACGTTGCATATTGTTATATAAATTATAATCACGTTAATGTGTGTTTGTTTGATTAACACACAATGACTGATACGACATAGGTGAATGTGGATTGCGGAAAATGGTTCTGTTAGCCTGGATAAGTATGCATTAAATCAATGTGTTTTTTTTCTCACAAAATACATGTGTTTTAAATTGTACTTTATACAGTTTATATTTTTTGGTAGATTTTATTTAGTGAATGCCATATTATTTAAAGCAAACTGTTCGATGTAGCTTTCATGGAACCCAGTCAGTTAACCGCTGTATGTTTAACAAAAGTTTGTAAAAGTAAGTATGTGAAAGTATTAAGTTTTCCGTCCAATACCACATTTGAAGAGCGAAAGAACAAACCTATACAATAAATAAAAAAAATAAAAAAAAATAAACACGAACATTAGTATTTTGTAAAATCAATTTAATTTAATTTAATTTATCTTGCAGGTAGTGTTTTATCTTTATGGATTTTAGACGCAGGTAAGTTGTTTTATCCTAACATAGTTACTCATATGTCTGTAATTCATTGTTAAATTTTTTCATTTTGAGAAATTATAATTCATTCCAAATACCTTCCTTTTGTTTTGTGAAGTTTTATTTCAGCAAGTGTACAAAAGGAAAGACACTGTTTTCTTAATAAAACTTTAATAATAATAAATACTTATCATTATATTTAAAACAAGTGACAATCCATAAATAATGTTATTAAAACTTCTTTGCAACAGTTAATTAACGTGTACGTCGTACATCAATTTTACATGTTATTATATTTGGCAAAATTCCTGCAATCCAAATGATTAACGTTTAAAATTGTGTCATTATTAAATAGTCATTGTCCGTCGCAGTTCAAATCATGTTACTTTTATACGTGACATAATTTAGATTATTTCAATGGGCTAATCAGTACAAGGAAATGACTTAAAATGGGTTATCCAGCATTGAGATTTTGACTTTCAGTATGTTAGCCGGTTAACTGATGAGTTTGAAAGCGATGAACTATGACTACAGCAATAACATTGCCATCGATGAAGCCAGCTATAAGGTTTTCTTTTTGATAAATGTTATTAGTTAATTGTATTGACATTTTGAATTCTGCAATCGGTGATCACTGATTCACCGTCGCAGAATTCAAAATGTCAGTAGAATTAACTAATATATACTTATCAAAAAGAAAACCTTATATCTGGCTTCATCGATGGCAATGTTAATGCTGTAGTCATAGTTCATCGCTTCCAAACATTTATCGATTGTCACAGTCGATGTATCGATCGCATCAGTTGCTCACATGTATCATTGAATAGGTGTTTTGTTCTCATTAAACGATTAACCTTCGATAACAAGAATAGGAAAATATAAAAGGAAAATTAAACCATCAATATATACTTTTATAACCATAAAAACACATTAATAAACGATGGTTAAACATCAAATATATTTAAAACGATTCTTGTCTATTTCATAAAAGCATATTTAAAAATTATAATTATGCGCGTAATAATTTGTAAATTATGTTATTATATGGTTTTCTGTGTACAAATCATCTTGAATCCTTGACTTTAGAAACCCTGTTTATAGTTCAACCAAAACTCATAACATCCAAAGAGCATTGATAAGATTTTCAATTTTTGGTCCTCTTATTTTAAGATTTGCAATATCTTTCAATTGATTTCAATAATTTGCTCAATTTATTTAAATTTAAATATGGAGAAAACGAAGCGCCGTCTACCAGAATCTTCAGTGTGCACTGGTAAACATAGTTTATTCTGTTATTTTTTCTTTTTTTGCACATTTAAAGGGACACAGGGCAGTCTTGATTTTTTGAAATTTCGCGGCGTCCAGTTAGTCTTTCCCTCGTAATGTGACAGGAGTGTGGGGATCTGGGGTTGGCATTTACAGTTTAATA
>JAWPHD010003761.1:0-207006 GCA_037043455.1 Cyrtodaria siliqua
TATTAAAGCGTGTTACAGAGAGAGGGAGACTCAGTTAATTTTAAATGTAACACTGGAAAAAACGCATCTGCAACCCCAGTATCGATATGACAATCTTTGGATTAAGTTCAACAGTTGTGGTGTATTGCTTGTTTATTTTAGATAGTCAAATGCTAAATGCATTGATAAGGCTATTCAGAAAATACTTCCGTTTTTGATACTAGACTCTGCAACGAATGTATAGACATTTAGCGAATAGTGACGGTTCGGCAAGTGTCTCGATTTCTGTAATTATTAATACACAAACATAAAATACGTAGGAACTTTCTAAAGATAACGTTGTAATTATACTGTTTGTACACGATCATACTTAAGCAAACACATGTTTACGCCAGTGTTCTGGTTGACAACTGATTAATGCCATGTTTACGCCAGTGTTCTGGTTGACAACTGATTAATGCCATGTTTACGCCAGTGTTCTGGTTGACAACTGATTAATGCCATGTTTACGCCAGTTCTGGTTGACAACTGATTAATGCCATGTTTACGCCAGTGTTCTGGTTGACAACTGATTAATGCCATGTTTACGCCAGTGTTCTGGTTGACAACTGATTAATGCCATGTTTACGCCAGTGTTCTGGTTGACAACTGATTAATGCCATGTTTACGCCAGTTCTGGTTGACAACTGATTAATGCCATGTTTACGCCAGTTCTGGTTGACAACTGATTAATGCCATGTTTACGCCTGTGTTCTGGTTGACAACTGATTAATGCCATGTTTACGCCAGTGTTCTGGTTGACAACTGATTAATGCCATGTTTACGCCAGTTCTGGTTGACAACTGATTAATGCCATGTTTACGCCAGTTCTGGTTGACAACTGATTAATGCCATGTTTACGCCAGTGTTCTGTTGACAACTGATTAATGCCATGTTTACGCCAGTTCTGGTTGACAACTGATTAATGCCATGTTTACGCCAGTTCTGGTTGACAACTGATTAATGCCAGTTCTGGTTGACAACTGAATAATGCCATGTTTACGCCAGTTCTGGTTGACAACTGATTAATGCCATGTTTACGCCAGTGTTCTGGTTGACAACTGATTAATGCCATGTTTACGCCAGTGTTCTGGTTGACAACTGATTAATGCCATGTTTACGCCAGTGTTCTGGTTGACAACTGATTAATGCGATGTTTTGAACTGAATATTGGTCGTACCCTAGACTGGTTTTCTTGTTGGCTGCCACTGAATTAGTGGTTCAGTACTATTTTGGATACGTCCTGAAGTGTTAAACCTTGTATAAGCTGTAACTAATAAACGGCTGGGAGTTTACAGCTTATTTAAGGTTTAATAAAAGCCGTCTAATCCATGGGGTACGGTAGTCATTGTCAATTTACCAAATGTTTTGTAAACCTTAATAAAAAATCCACTAACCAGCTCCAGAATCGAGGTTACGTGTATGTAAACGCATCCGTTTTGGCGCGTAGGTTGTTACCCTTGTAACATGGTTTATTAAAATACTCAATGTTGACTGGTTATTGGGGGAGGTCTCAATAAAGCTATACAATAACTCTGACGTCATGACAACCATTGAGACGTCATTTTAAACGCCAGAAAACACGTTAACCGTTGAAACGTCACAGACGCAAAACAACAACGCAATGAAATGCATTATTTTAAGCGACGCTACGTTCCAACAACACATATAAATAGGTTGAAGCTGTATATTCTTCTCGTTTGATGTTGAGAGATAGGTATAACATGTAATTGAGAAATGTGTTTGTATTGTGTGCAATCTCTCGACAAAATGTGTATCATGATACATAAAAATCCATTTCAGATAAGAAATAAAACGTTTTCAGCGGATTTATATTGTGCGATATCAAAACCTGGTGTTTGGGACATGAAACATATCGAAACCACGGGTATGCGGCACTTGGTATCGATGAACTTCAAGTCCCGCCCACCAGGTATTGATCACGGAAAATATAAATCCGCGGGAAATATTTTATTTCTTAAATAAATAATAATAAAATAGTGCCAAGATGACCCTGAATCGATCACCTGAGGATCTTTGCAATGATGAAAACATTGTCCTCTCTCATATGCTGATTGAAGATGTTTTTAAGTATTTCCTTATGTAAGTCTGTCTATGTAAAAACATGCAAAACCTCTACATACACATTTTGGACCCAAGGGTTGCAGACATCTTTGAGCCCAGGTACGTCAAATGAGCAAACTTGACAGACCAGGGGTTAGCGATCATTAATAATAATAAAGAACAAGAGAGCAAGAGGACGTGGATGCTCTACAAGCTAAACTGGCTCTTATATCAAGGGGTTTCATCATTATATTCATTTCAATACCTTTTCACAAGTGCAAAACACAACAATAACCTCAACCGAAATTTAAAATCACAACTCCATGCTAACAATTTAAAAAAATGATTTTTTAAGTTTTCCCTGTGTAAGTCTATGTAAAACATGCAACATCTTTATATACAAACTTCAGAAAAGTATGAACGAAAGAAAAAACGCATCCAAACAGGCAAACAGGAAACAATAATAAAAACAAGAGAGAAACGCCTGGTGGTGTTAAAGCCGGGTTTTCCAAAATGTGAAAGATGAGTGCCTGTTTGTTTGGTGAAACTATTTAATAGAGCTTTTCTAGATAGATTGTTTTTTTGGGGGGATTGGGAGGATGCTTTAATGTTGGAAACCTAGTTGTCGTTTTCAGCGCATGATGTTGGTACATGTCAGCAACTTACTGTCCAAGTTTTATAATAACTGCACATGCCAATGCTGAGATATAAAAACAACTGGACATGACAATGCCGAGATATAAAACAACTGGACATGACAATGCTGAGATATAAAAAAATACCTGGACATGGAAATGATGAGATATTAAAAACAACTGAACATGGAAACTATGAGATATAAAAAAAATGTTGATGCCCGTATAGCAAAGGTAAAAAGGTAAACATAACATATATTTTGCAGAAAGTAGGTTACAGTGACATAACTTTAAGGGTATAGTCAGTGCTTGATGAGATTAAGTTGCTGTTAAAAGTTGATGAAGATCGGACATGGTGATGTTGAGATATAAAGAAAACACACGATATAACAAAATTAAACTTAATCAAACTTAAACAAAAAGGTTAACGTAAGGTATATTCTGGAGAAAGTAAGTCACAGTGACCTAGTTTTCAGGGTGTGATCAGTGCTTGGTGAAAGGAAGGTAATGTTTATGAAGATCGGACATGCTAATGTTGAGATATAACAAATACTTAATCCCCCCGCCCCCGCTTCCGCCCGCCCAAACTTAAACAAAAAGGTTAACGTAACGCATATTTTGGAGAAAGTAGGTCATAGAGACCTAGTATTCAGGGTATGGTCAGTGCTTGATGAGAGGAAGGTGCTGTTAAAGTTTCATGGTAATGCTGAGATATATAGAAAACACAAAATGAGGACGCCCACCCGCCCGCCCGCACGGTTTACGGCAATCTATAAGCCGATTTCTTTTTTAAAGAAAAACTGCCGAAATCTGTCCAGCGGTTCTTGAGAAGAAGATGTTTTAAAGTTTCGACCATATATGGTAATGACGGCCATCTTGGATGTCGCACTGACCTTATTTTAATAAATCTATAAAGCATTCATCAAGGATCATCCATGCCACAGTGAAGTTTGATCAAAATTTTCCAAGCGGTTTCTGAGGAGATTTCGTTTGAAGCAAACGTTATCGACGACGGACGACGGACGGACGGACGAAGAGTGATCCCAGTAGATCACATTGAGCCTTCGGCTCAGGTGATCTAAAAAGGGACATTTTGGAAGCAACGATCACAAACAAAACAACACAAAAGAGTATAAGTGTTTTAATCGGAACCGAGGCTTATTTTGGAAGCGACGATCACAAACAAAACAACACAAAAGAGTATAAGTGTTTTAATCGGAACCTCGGCAGAGCCTCGGTTCCGATAAAAACACATACCTCGGGTTGGAATTCCCTATCTTCACCGGATACCCATGAAAGAATCTTATATTCTTGAATACCGGACTAGGAAATCCGTCATTTCACCGGGGCTAGATATTTCCATCTCACCCTAGGGTCGAGATAAAAGTCACGCGCGCACCAACATCCGGTATGCAGGAAAACATGCAAAACGTCAACGCACAACATGTCTCTGATATGACAGAAAAAGAATCTATCGTGGGTATTCGGTTCAGATACCTCGGGTTGGAATGCCCTATCTTCACCGGATACCCATGAACGATTCTTATAATCTCAAAGGTTATAGAAGCAATAAGTGTCATAAAGCCAAATCTCTGAAATAGTAAATTACTGCAATCTCCCCAAGTTGTACCACTGTAGAGGGGCCCCTGTACACAGGAGGACAAACACATTTTATAAATATTGTGATTCATGTCCCTAAATGACCATACCAAATTAGAATCAAAAACATTCACATTTGGACAAGATATGCAAGTTGTTGTGTGTTTTACCTGTATATGTATATATGGAGCCTCCGAGGAGGAGCCAATCTATGAAAACTTATTGTGCATTTACAAATCCTTAACTAAGAAATACACCAAACATGAACTAGAAATCTCAAAGGTTACAGAAGGCATTAACGTCACAAGCCCGAAACTTGTATTAAGGAGCCCCTTGAAGCTGGAGGTCAAAACCAGTTTATATGTTTTATATTAGTTGTGCCTTGAGTCCCTAAATGACCATCATACTGAACTAGAATCGTAGCCATTCACATCTGAACAAGATAAGTATTTTTTGTGTGAATTTTGACACGATTACCTCCCCGAACCCCCACCTCCCTCTCCCCTCACACACCCAAGGGGGCCCCAGTGGGCAAAGCCGAAATCCGAGACCTTATTGCGCATTTACATATACTAACTAAGAAATACACCACAAATGAGCTTGAACTCTCAAAGGGTATAGAAAGAGTAAGCGTCATAAGATAGTAAATTACTGCAAGCTCCCCAAATTGTACCCCTGTATAGGGCCCTCAAAACTCGTCGTGTATATGTTGTGTATTGTTTTGTCGTAAAGATCAAATAATAAATAAAGTTTTCACAAAGCAGAAAATGGCTTTTTTTTCAAAAAAACGGCTATAACTCCGGTATAACTGATTCGACTTTGGTGATTTTCGAACTTGTCTGAGCTTTCATTGATATTAACAATCTGTGAAAGTTTGGAGAGAACAAATAATAAATGAAGGTGATAGGGTGTTCACGAGTCAAAATATGGCATTTTTCAGCAAATTAAGGGCTATAACTTCGTTGAAACTAATCCGATCTGGCTGGTTTTCGAACTTGCCCGAGTTTTCATTGATATAAAGACCCTGGCAAATTTGGTAAATATCCGATTAATAATGAAGGTGCTAGAGTGTTCACAAGGCAAAAGTTTCGCGGACGGACGACGGACGGACGGACGACTGACAACTCGTCATCCGATAAGAGATGTCATCCGAGTAAAAACGGGGTGTAAGTATGGTTAAGATTGCTCAAGAAATGTGGCCTGTATCGAGTTAAAAACCACATTTGTTGCTAATTCAGGGGCAATAACCGATCTAGCCCATTATCGAACTCATCCGAGATCTTATGGTCATATACAATCTGTGCACGTTTCAAGTAATGTGATCTCTATCGGGTAAACAAGCTAAAAATTGACAAAAGACGACGGACGAAGAGCGGTCACAATAGCTCTACTTTGAGCACTTCGTGCTCTGGAGATTTAAAAATAGACGAATCGGTTTTTTAGTATACATGTGCATTTGATGTAATGAATCATACCTACTAGAACCTATTAGAGCGGTATTAAATCGCTATTTTCCTTTAAAACCAGTAGAACAATAGTAGGATTGACGATTTTTAGCAAAGGGAGACTTTAAAAATCTTTCTCATTTTGCAAAATATTTCTCATTTCGCAACAGCGGATACTTCATATTACGCGTAGTTATTAAACACGATGCAGCAGTAATCCAGGAATATTGGAGAAGTACACAACCTACTGATGACAGCCATTTACTACACAGGTCACGTATCTCTCTCTAAAAACTCTAATGCTAAATTGTGGCAATTTCATTTAAAAGTCGGTCACATTAAGAAACCCATATCTGAAAACTATAGCGATACTTAGCAGTCCATATCTAAAATCTACGGTGATAAATTGCTGGATTTTTAAAGACAGTATTCCAAAATCCATCATCTTTAGCAACACTTGGCATGATTTGTAACGTCCAGAATTCTGACCACCTTTAAAAATGTTCTTTATTGCAACGCTGGTAATATCTTGCAGGATTTACAAACAATCGCAACATTCCTTACTTTTAGCAAGTTTCTCTTATTTGAAAACATATCGCAGGCTACACTTTGAAAGATTCTTATAGATAGTGGTCCCAAATTGTACGTCAACTATTTCAGCTTACCCTATATAAACATTTAGTTGATGTTTTTATCATTCGTACAGATCCAGCATTGTTCGACACTTACCCTTATCTGTAAACGCCGGCGATAGTTTGCAGGCCTCATATAGACCAGCATTCCCAAAATCCGTCACCTTCAGGACCCACCTACTGTCTATGACACAGTTCCTTGACTTTAAGTTACCGTGATAATGTATTGGACTGTTATAGATATATCGGATTCCCTGGAACGATAAATACATTCAAGTGATATAAACCTCAAGTGATATAAACCGAACTAAACATAATACAGCACATGCTAACGGTTATTAGGACATAAGTAGTTTCAAAAATCCTGGATATCAAAATTATTTTAAGTAATAACCGCCAGAATATAACCTATCTGAAAAAATGTACCCTCTGGACATATTGTATTTCTTAAATAATTACACCTCAAAGCGGACAAAATGTTCATGAACTAGTACAAAATCAGTACTGTTTTTCGGACTATCTTGTGTACTGAGATACA
Organism: Cyrtodaria siliqua; assembly: GCA_037043455.1. Lineage (NCBI taxonomy): Eukaryota > Metazoa > Mollusca > Bivalvia > Adapedonta > Hiatellidae > Cyrtodaria > Cyrtodaria siliqua. Next base: position 6,932 of record JAWPHD010003761.1, read on the forward strand.
TTTAAAGTAGCTATTCCTCCAAAAATAGCCAAATTTAACAATATATGTACATCGTTTCTAAAACCACTGATGACGAAGTATATATATAACTTACTTATTTTGAGAATCCAGACTCTAAGGACACAATATAATTGGCTTTAATCAGACAAGCCAAACCCCAAAACTGGAGCGTCGAATTAAGAGTTACCAACTGATAATTCATTTTACACATATTCAATCACGGGTATTTTAAGAACCCGGTAATATAAAAACTATGCTTTTGGTCGGCACATATACATTATTCTATGACCTGAACACCTAGAAAGTGTTTTGGTAAACGGTTTTATAGAGCAATTTTGCCGTAATTTGGCGGGTTTTTTTTTTAAAATTACTTATGCAATAGATAACTGAGAGTTTCAGACTTACCCGTACTAGATCTGTGAGAAGCGATACTTTAAAATCCCAGTCCAATTTTATATCTGTGTTGTTGAGAACATCCTGAAATTAGTATTTCATTAAGAAACTACTTTGAATATGTTTTGAATATAAACGAACTGGTTATGTTATCAAGAGACAAGAGATGTCCGTATTTGAAAATGGGTCACATTTGCAATTTCCTTCAAACTGGCGTTATAAAAGGCACCGTTATAAAAGGTACTAAATTAATATTGAAAGAAGGTTCCTTGGAAGCAAGAACACAAACAAAATATAGACGTAGCAAGTTACAGAATTAATCAGTATAGAAGTAGCAAGTTACAGATTCAATCAGTATAACAGTAGCAAGTTACAGACCTATTCAGTATAGCAGTAGCAAGTTATAAGTATAGCGGTCGCAAGTTACATACTTAATCAGTATAGATGTAGCAAGTTACAGACTTAATCAGTATAGCAGTAGCAAGTGTCAAGTATAGAAGTAGCAAGTTACAGACTTAATCAGTATAGAAGTAGCAAGTTACAGATTTAATCGGTATAGCAGTAGCAAGTGACAAGTATAGAAGTAGCAAGTTACAGACTTAATCAGTATAGAAGTAGCAAGTTACAGACTTAATCAGTATAGAAGTAGTAAGTTACAGACTTAATCAGTATATAAGTAGCAAGTTACAGACTTAATCAGTATAGCAGTAGCAAGTTACAGACTTAATCAGTATAGAAGTAGTAAGTTACAGACTTAATCAGTATATAAGTAGCAAGTTACAGACTTAATCAGTATAGAAGTAGCAAGTTACAGACTTAATCAGTATAGAAGTAGCAAGTTACAGACTTAATCAGTATAGAAGTAGCAAGTTACAGACTTAATCAGTATAGAAGTAGTAAGTTACAGACTTAATCAGTATAGAAGTAGCAAGTTACAGACTTAATCAGTATATAAGTAGTAAGTTACAGACTTAATCAGTATATAAGTAGTAAGTTACAGACTTAATCAGTATAGCAGTAGCAAGTTACAGACTTAATCAGTATAGAAGTAGTAAGTTACAGACTTAATCAGTATAGAAGTAGCAAGTTACAGACTTAATCAGTATATAAGTAGCAAGTTACAGACTTAATCAGTATAGAAGTAGTAAGTTACAGACTTAATCAGTATATAAGTAGCAAGTTACAGACTTAATCAGTATAGAAGTAGTAAGTTACAGACTTAATCAGTATATAAGTAGCAAGTTACAGACTTAATCAGTATATAAGTAGCAAGTTACAGACTTAATCAGTATAGAAGTAGCAAGTTACAGACTTAATCAGTATATTCATGAAAGGTAAACTAAGGCACAACACATCTCACGCGCACTAGCACCGGTTTATGCATTATTTTACGTATCTACTTACTTAAGTAATTTGGGGACTCGTCTGCGACAACGACTATCACTACCCCTGAGTTCTAAGGTGACGATATGTACACATTTTATTACCTACTTGACCAGGATCACTTTCATACAATCTTTATTAAACTTGTTGAATAGTTTTTCAAAAATGGTTATGAGCCTATCATTTCGCAACACGCTGCATGTTTAGTAGTTAACCCATTTACATATTTCTTAATTTACACTATCCCGTTTTATGGGAATGACAACAGGGTAACAGTAATAAAGGTTTGGTTTAGTCTAGAATCTGGTTTTAAACCCCAGTGTCTTTTTGCCAATGAATGTTTCAAGGTGGTAGCCTTATTCTCCACACTTTTATGTTTGTGATGTGATATATATTGCCTTTTATTTATCCTTGTTATTGTTGTTTGTTTCTATACGTGCTTGTGCTTGACTGTGATCCTTGAATGCAACATTTCCTGTTTCTATACGTGTTTGTGCTTGATTGTGATCCTTGAATGCAACATTTTCTGTTTCTATACGTGTTTGTGCTTGACTGTGATCCTTGAATGCAACATTTTCTGTTTCTGTACGTGTTTGTGCTTGATTGTGATCCTTGAATGCAACATTTCCTGTTTCTATACGTATTTGTGCTTGACTGTGATCCTTGAATGCAACATTTCCTATTTCTATACGTGTTTGTGCATGATTGTGATCCTTGAATGCAACATTTCCTGTTTCTATACGTGTTTGTGCTTGACTGTGATCCTTGAATGCAACATTTCCTGTTTCTATACGTGTTTGTGCTTGACTGTGATCCTTGAATGAAACATTTCCTGTTTCTATACGTGTTTGTGCTTGATTGTGATCCTTAAATGCAACATTTCCTGTTTCTATACGTGTTTACGCTTTACTGTGATCCTTGAATGCAACATTTCCTGTTTCTATACATGTTTGTGATTGACTGTGATCCTTGAATGCAACATTTCCTGTTTCTATACGTGTTTGAGCTTGACTGTGATCCTTGAATGCAACATTTCCTGTTTCTATACGTGTTTGTGCTTGATTGTGATCCTTGAATGCAACATTTCCTGTTTCTATATGTGTTTGTGCTTTACTGTGTTCCTTGAATGCAACATTTATATTTCTATACGTGTTTGTGCTTGACTGTGATCCTTGAATACAACATTTCCTCTTTCTATACGTGTTTGTGCTTGACTGTGATCCTTGAATGCAACATTTCCTGTTTCTATACGTGTTTGTACTTGACTGTGATCCTTGAATGCAACATTTCCTGTTTCTATACGTGTTTGTGCTTTACTGTGATCCTTGAATGCACCATTTTCTGTTTCTATACGTGTTTGTGCATGACTGTGATCCTTGAATGCAACGTTTCCTATTTCTATACGTGTTTGTGCTTTACTGTGATCCTTGAATGCAACGTTTCCTGTTTCTATACGTGCTTGTGCTTTACTGTGATCCTTGAATGCAACGTTTCCTGTTTCTATACGTGGTAGTGCTTTACTGTGATCCTTGAATGCAACATTTCCTATTTATATACGTGTTTGTGCTTGACTGTGATCATTGAATGCAACAATTCCTGTTTCTATACGTGTTTGTGCTTGACTGTGATCCTTGAAAGGGAACATTTCCTGTTTCTATACGTGTTTGTGCTTGATTGTGATCCTTAAATGCAACATTTCCTGTTTCTACACGTGCTTGTGCTTGACTGTGTTCCTTGAAGAAGTTTACATTTCCTGTTTCTATACGTATATGTGCTTGACTGTGATCCTTGGATGTAACATTTCCTGTTTCTATACGTGTTTGTGCTTGATTGTGATCCTTAAATGCAACATTTCCTGTTTCTACACGTGCTTGTGCTTGACTGTGTTCCTTGAAGAAGTTTACATTTCCTGTTTCTATACGTATATGTGCTTGACCTTGATCCTTCAATGCAACATTTCCTGTTTCTGTACGTGTTTGTGATTGACTGTGTTCCTTGAAGAAGTTTACATTTCCTGTTTCTATAAGTGTTTGCGCTTGGCTATGATCCTTAAAGGCAACGATTCCTGTTTCTAGACGTGTTTGTGCTTGACAGTGATCCTTGAAGTTTACATTTCCTGTTTCTATACGTGTTTGTGCTTGACTGTGTTCATTGACGAACTTTACATTTCCTGTTTCTATACGTATTTGTGCTTGACTGTGATCCTTGAATGCAACATTTCCTGTTTTTATTCGTGATTTTGCTTGACTGCGACCATTTAATGCAATATTTGCTGTTTCTATACGTGTTTGTGCTTGACTGTGATCCTTGAATGCAACATTTTCTGTTTCTGTACGTGTTTGTGCTTGATTGTGATCCTTGAATGCAACATTTCCTATTTCTATACGTGTTTGTGCATGATTGTGATCCTTGAATGCAACATTTCCTGTTTCTATACGTGTTTGTGCTTGACTGTGATCCTTGAATGCAACATTTCCTGTTTCTATACGTGTTTGTGCTTGACTGTGATCCTTGAATGAAACGTTTCCTGTTTCTATACGTGTTTGTGCTTGATTGTGATACTTAAATGCAACATTTTCTGTTTCTATACGTGTTTATGCTTTACTGTGATCCTTGAATGCAACATTTCCTGTTTCTATACATGTTTGTGATTGACTGTGATCCTTGAATGCAACATTTCCTGTTTCTATACGTGTTTGAGCTTGACTGTGATCCTTGAATGCAACATTTCCTCTTTCTATACGTGTTTGTGCTTGATTGTGATCCTTGAATGCAACATTTCCTGTTTCTATATGTGTTTGTGCTTTACTGTGTTCCTTGAATGCAACATTTTCTATTTCTATACGTGTTTGTGCTTGACTGTGATCCTTGAATACAACATTTCCTGTTTCTATACGTGTTTGTGCTTGACTGTGATCCTTGAATGCAACATTTCCTGTTTCTATACGTGTTTGTGCTTTACTGTGATCCTTGAATGCAACGTTTCCTATTTCTATACGTTTTTGTGCTTTACTGTGATCCTTGAATGCAACGTTTCCTGTTTCTATACGTGCTTGTGCTTTACTGTGATCCTTGAATGCAACGTTTCCTGTTTCTATACGTCGTTGTGCTTGACTGTGATCATTGAATGCAACATTTCCTGTTTCTATACGTGTTTGTGCTTGACTGTGATCCTTGAATGTAACATTTCCTGTTTCTATACGTGTTTGTGCTTGATTGTGATCCTTAAATGCAACATTTCCTGTTTCTACACGTGCTTGTGCTTGACTGTGTTCCTTGAAGAAGTTTACATTTCCTGTTTCTATACGTATATGTGCTTGACTGTGATCCTTGAATGTAACATTTCCTGTTTCTATACGTGTTTGTGCTTGACTGTGATCCTTAAATGCAACATTTCCTGTTTCTACAAGTGCTTGTGCTTGACTGTGTTCCTTGAAGAAGTTTACATTTCCTGTTTCTATACGTATATGTGCTTGACCTTGATCCTTGAATGCAACATTTCCTGTTTCTGTACGTGTTTGTGATTGACTGTGTTCCTTGAAAAAGTTTACATTTCCTGTTTCTATAAGTGTTTGCGCTTGGCTATGATCCTTAAAGGCAACAATTCCTGTTTCTAGACGTGTTTGTGCTTGACAGTGATCCTTGAAGTTTACATTTCCTGTTTCTATACGTGTTTGTGCTTGACTGTGTTCATTGAAGAACTTTACATTTCCTGTTTCTATACGTATTTGTGCTTGACTGTGATCCTTGAATGCAACATTTCCTGTTTTTATACGTGATTTTGCTTGACTGCGACCATTGAATGCAATATTTGCTGTTTCTATACTTGTTTGTGTTGACTGTGGTCCTTGAAGTTTACATTTCCTGTTTCTATACGTGTTTGTGCTTGATTGTGATCCTTGAAGTTTAAAGTTCCTGTTTCTATACGTGATTTTGATTGACTGTGATCCTTGAATGCAACGTTTCCTGTTTCTATACGTGCTTGTGCTTGACTGTGATCCTTTAATGCAACATTTCCTGTTTCTATACGTTTTTGTGCTTGACTGTGATACTTGAAGTTTACATTTCCTGTTTCTATACGTGTTTGTGCTTCACTGCGATCCTTGAAGTTTACATTTCCTGTTTCTATACGTGTTTGTGCTTGTCTGTGATCCTTGAAGTTTACATTTCATGATTCTATACGTGTTTGCGCTTGACTGAGATCCTTGAAGTTTTCATTTCCTTTTTCTATACGTGTTTGTGCTTGACTGTGATCATTGAATGCAACATTTCCTGTTTCTATACGTGTTTGTGCTTGACTGTGATACTTAAAGTTTACATTTTCTGTTTCTATACGTGTTTGTGCTCGACTGTGATCCTTGAAGTTTACATTTCCATTTCTTTATGTGTTTGTGCTTGACTGTGATCCTTGAAGTTTGCTTTTCCTGTTTCTATACGTCTTTGTTCTTGACTGTGATCATTGAATGCAACATTTCCTGTTTCTATACGTGTTTCTGCTCGACTGTGATCCGTGAAGTTTACATTTCCTGTTTCTATACGTGTTTGTTCATGACTGTGATACTTAAATGCAACATTTCCTGTTTCTATACGTGTTTTGCTTGACTATGATCCTTAAATGCAACATTTCCTGTTTCTAGACGTGTTTGTGCTTGACTGTGATCCTTGAAGTTTACATTTTCTGTTTCTATACGTGTTTGTGCTTGACTATGATCCTTAAATGCAACATTTCCTGTTTCTATACGTGTTTGTGCTTGACTGTGATCCTTGAATGCAACATTTCCTGTTTCTATGCGTGTTTGTGCTTGACTGTGATCCTTGAAGTTTACATTTCCTGTTTCTATACGTGTTTGCGCTTGACTATGATCCTTAAATGCAACAATTCCTGTTTCTAGAAGTGTTTTTGCTTGACAGTGATCCTTGAAGTTTACATTTGCTGTTTCTATACGTGTTTGTGCTTGACTGTGTTCCTTGAAGAAGTTTACATTTCCTGTTTCTATACGTATATGTGCTTGACTTTGATCCTTGAATGCAACATTTCCTGTTTCTGTACGTGTTTGTGATTGACTGTGTTCCTTGAAGAAGTTTACATTTGCTGTTTCTATACGTGTTTGCGCTTGACTATGATCCTTAAATGCAACAATTCCTGTTTCTAGACGTGTTTGTGCTTGACAGTGATCCTTGAAGTTTACATTTCCTGTTTCTATACGTGTTTGTGCTTGACTGTGTTTATTGAAGAAGTTTGCATTTCCTGTTTCTATACGTATATGTGCTTGACTATGATCCTTCAATGCAACATTTCCTGTTTCTGTACGTGCTTGTGGTTGACTGTGATTCTTGAATGCAACATTTGCTGTTTCTATACATGTTTGTGATTGACTGTGATCCTTGAAGAGTTTACATTTCCTATTTCTATACGTGTTTGTGCTTGACTGTGATACTTGAATGCAACATTTCCTGTTTCTATACGTGTTTGTGCTTGACTGTGATCTTGAAGTTTACATTTCCTGTTTCTATACATGTTTGTGTTTGACAATGATCCTTGAAGTTTACTTTCCTCTTTTTATACGTGTTTGTGCTTGACTGTGATCCTTGAAGTTTACATTTCCTGTTTCTATACGTGCTTGTGCTTGACTGTGATCCTTGAATGCAACATTTCCTGTTTCTATACGTGCTTTTGCTTGACTGTGACCATTGAATGCAACATTTCCTGTTTTTATACGTGCTTGTGCTTGACTGTGATCCTTGAATGCAACATTTCCTGTTTTTATACGTGCTTGTGCTTGACTGTGATCCTTGAATGCAACATTTCCTGTTTCTATACGTGTTTGTGCTTGACTGCGATCCTTGAAGTTTACATTTCCTGTTTCTATACGTGTTTGTGATTGTCTGTGAATCTTGAAGTTTACATTTCATGTTTCTATACGTGTTTGCGCTTGACTGAGATCCTTGAAGTTTTCATTTACTTTTTCTATACGTGTTTGTGCTTGACTGTGATCATTGAATGCAACATTTCCTGTTTCTATACGGGTTTGCGCTTGACTGTTATACTTGAAGTTTACATTTCCTGTTTTTATACGTGTTTGTGCTTGTCTGTGATCCTTGGATTTTACATGTCCTGTTTCTATACGTGTTTGTGCTTGACGGTGATCATTTAATGCAACATTTCCTGTTTCTATACGTGTTTGTGCTTGACTGTGATCCTTGAAGTTTACATTTCCTGTTTCTATACGTGCTTTTGCTTGACTGTGACCATTGAATGCAACATTTCCTGTTTTTATACGTGCTTGTGCTTGACTGTGATCCTTGAATGCAACATTTCTTGTTTATATACGTGTTTGTGCTTGACTGCGATCCTTGAAGTTTACATTTCCTGTTTCTATACGTGTTTGTGATTGTCTGTGAACCTTGAAGTTTACATTTCATGTTTCTATACGTGTTTGCGCTTGACTGAGATCCTTGAAGTTTTCATTTACTTTTTCTATACGTGTTTGTGCTTGACTGTGATCATTGAATGCAACATTTCCTGTTTCTATACGGGTTTGCGCTTGACTGTAATGCTTGAAGTTTACATTTCCTGTTTTAATACGTGTTTGTGCTTGTCTGTGATCCTTGGATTTTACATGTCCTGTTTCTATACGTGTTTGTGCTTGACGGTGATCATTTAATGCAACATTTCCTGTTTCTATACGTGTTTGTGCTTGACTGTGATCCTTGAAGTTTACATTTCCTGTTTCTTTATGTGTTTGTGCTTGACTGTGATCCTTGGAGATTGCTTTTCCTGTTTCTATACGTGTTTCTGCTTGACTGTGATCCTTGAAGATTGCTTTTTCTGTTTCTATACGTGTTTCTGCTTGAGTGTGATCCTTGAAGTTTACATTTCCTGTTTCTATACGTGTTTGCGCTTGACTATGATCTTTAAATGCAACAATTCCTGTTTCTAGAAGTGTTTGTGCTTGACAGTGATCCTTGAAGTTTACATTTTCTGTTTCTATACGTGTTTGTGCTTGACTGTGTTCCTTGAAGAAGTTTACATTTCCTGTTTCTATACGTATATGTCCTTGACTTTGATCCATGAATGCAACATTTCCTGTTTCTGTACGTGTTTGTGATTGACTGTGTTCCTTGAAGAAGTTTACATTTGCTGTTTCTATACGTGTTTGCGCTTGACTATGATCCTTAAATGCAACAATTCCTGTTTCTAGACGTGTTTGTGCTTAACAGTGAATCTTGAAGTTTACATTTCCTGTTTCTATACGTGTTTGTGCTTGACTGTGTTTATTGAAGAAGTTTACATTTCCTGTTTCTATACGTATATGTGCTTGACTTTGATCCTTGAATGCAACATTTCCTGTTTCTCTACGTGCTTGTGGTTGACTGTGATTCTTGAATGCAATATTTGCTGTTTCTATACATGTTTGTGATTGAATGTGATCCTTGAAGAGTTTACATTTCCTGTTTCTATACGTGTTTGTGCTTGACTGTGATACTTGAATGCAACATTTCCTATTTCTATACGTGTTTGTGCTTGACTGTGATCCTTGAAGTTTACATTTCCTGTTTCTATATATATTTGTGTTTGACAATGATCCTTGAAGTTTACTTTCCTCTTTTTATACGTGTTTGTGCTTGCCTGTGATCCTTGAAGTTTACATTTCCTATTTCTATACGTGCTTGTGCTTGACTGTGATCCTTTAATGCAACATTTCCTGTTTCTATACTTGCTTTTGCTTGACTTTGACCATTGAATGCCACATTTCCTGTTTCTATACGTGTTTGTGTTGACTGTGATCCTTGAAGTTTAGATTTCCTGTTTTTTCTATACGTGTTTGTGCTTGACTGTGATCCTTGAAGTTTAAATTTCCTGTTTCTATATGTGCTTGTGCTTGACTGTGATCCTTGAATGCAACGTTTTCTGTTTCTATACGTGATTGTGCTTTACTGTGATCATTGAATACAACATTTCCTGTTTATATACGTGTTTGTGCTTGACTGTGATACTTGAAGTTTACATTTCCTGTTTCTATACGTGTTTGTGCTTGTCTGTGAACCTTGCAGTTTACATTTCATGTTTCTATACGTGTTTGCGCTTGACTGAGATCCTTGAAGTTTTCATTTCCATTTTCTAGACGTGTTTGTGCTTGACTGCGATCCCTGAAGTTTACATTTCCTGTTTCTATACGTGTTTGTGCTTGTCTGTGAACCTTGAAGTTTACATTTCATGTTTCTATACGTGTTTGCGCTTGACTGAGATCCTTGAAGTTTTCATTTCCATTTTCTATACGTGTTTGTGCTTGACTGTGATCATTGAATGCAACATTTCCTGTTTCTATACGTGTTTGCGCTTGACTGTGATCCTTGAAGTTTACATTTCCTGTGTCTATACATGTTTGTGTTTGACAATGATCCTTGAAGTTTACTTTACTCTTTTTATACGTGTTTGTGCTTGACTGTGATCCTTGAAGTTTACATTTCCTGTTTCTATACGTGCTTGTGCTTGACTGTGATCCTTGAATGCAACATTTCCTGTTTCTATACGTGCTTTTGCTTGACTGTGACCATTGAATGCACATTTCCTGTTTCTATACGTGTTTGTGTTTGACTGTGATACTTAAAGTTTACATTTTCTTTTTCTATACGTGTTTGTGCTTGACGGTGATCATTAAATGCAACATTTCCTGTTTCTATACGTGTTTGTGCTTGACTGTGATCCTTGAAGTTTACATTTCCTGTTTCTTTATGTGTTTGTGCTTGACTGTGATCCTTGAAGTTTGCTTTTCCTGTTTCTATACGTCTTTGTTCTTGACTGTGATCATTTAATGCAACATTTCCTGTTTCTATACGTGTTTGTGCTTGACTGTGATCCTTGAAGTTTACATTTCCTGTTTCTTTATGTGTTTGTGCTTGACTGTGATCCTTGAAGTTTGCTTTTCCTGTTTCTATACGTGTTTGTACTTGACTGTGATCCTTGAAGTTTACATTTCCTGTTTCTATACGTGTTTGTGATTGACTGTGATCCTTGAATGCAACATTTCGTGTTTCTATACGTGTTTGTGCTTGACTGTGATCCTTGAATGCAACATTTCCTGTTTCTATACGTCTTTGTGCTTGACTGTGATCCTTGAATGCAACATTTCCTGTTTCTATACGTGTTTGTGCTTGACTATGATCCCTAAATGCAACATTTCCTGTTTCTAGACGTGTTTGTGCTTGACTGTGATCCTTGAAGTTTACATTTTCTGTTTCTTTACGTGTTTGTGCTTGACTATGATCCTTAAATTCAACATTTCCTGTTTCTATACGTGTTTGTGCTTGACTATGATCCTTAAATGCAACATTTCCTGTTTCTATACGTGTTTGTGCTTGATTCTGATCCTTGAATGCAACATTTCCTGTTTCTATACGTGTTTGAGCTTGACTGTGATCCTTGAAGTTTACATTTCCTGTTTCTATACTTGTTTGCGCTTGATTGTGATCCTTGAATGCAACATTTCCTATTTCTATACGTGTTTGTGATTGACTGTGATCCTTAAATGCAATATTTCCTGTTTCTATACGTGTTTGTGCTTAATTGTGATCCTTAAATGCAATATTTCCTGTTTCTATACTTGTTTGCGCTTGATTGTGATCCTTGAATGCAACATTTCCTATTTATATACGTGTTTGTGCTTGATTGTGATCCTTAAATGCAATATTTCCTGTTTCTATACGTGTTTGTGCTTGATTGTGATCCTTAAATGCAATATTTCCTGTTTCTATACTTGTTTGCGCTTGATTGTGATCCTTGAATGCAACATTTCCTGTTTCTATACGTGTTTGTGATTGACTATGATCCTTAAATGCAACATTTCCTCTTTCTATACGTGTTTGTGATTGACTATGATCCTTAAATGCAACATTTCCTGTTTCTATATGTGTTTGTGATTGACTATGATCCTTGAATGCAACTTTTCCTGTTTCTATACGTGTTTGTGCTTGATTGTGATCCTTGAATGCAACATTTCCTGTTTCTATACGTGTTTGCGCTTGATTGTGAACATTGAATGGAACATTTCCTGTTTTTATACATGTTTGTGCTTGACTGTGATCTTTGAATGCAACATTTCCTGTTTCTATACGTGTTTGTGCTTGACTGTGATACTTGAATGCAACATTTCCTGTTATTATACATGTTTGTGATTGACTGTGATCCTTGAATGCAACATTTCCTGTTTCTATACGTGTTTGTGCTTGATTGTGATCCTTGAATGCAACATTTCCTGTTTCTATACGTGTTTGTGCTTGATTGTGATCCTTGAATGCACATTTCCTGTTTCTATACGTGTTTGTGATTGACTATGATCCTTAAATGCAACATTTTCTCTTTCTATACGTGTTTGTGATTGACTATGATCCTTAAATGCAACATTTCCTGTTTCTATACGTGTTTGTTATTGACTGTGATCCTTGAATGCAACTTTTCCTGTTTCTATACGTGTTTGTGCTTGATTGTGATCCTTGAATGCAACATTTCCTGTTTCTATACATGTTTGTGATTGAATGTGATCCTTGAATGCAACATTTTCTGTTTCTATACGTGTTTGTGCTTGACTGTGATCCTTGAATGCAACATTTCCTGTTCGACTTTATATCTACATTTATTGGTGTATTTACGTTCCTCTTGTTTAGTTGAAGTAAATAGTATTTTCCCAAAGCATTCTGTCAATAGCCAGCCAGAACAGTATCCTTTTAATGGAAAGTCGCATGGAATTATTTGTTTGATACTAATGCCTTCTGATAGAGTAACATCACAAGCAATATAAACGTTTATATCGCTCTCATTCTTACATTGTAACATTCGTCGGAAGTTAATACGTACCTCGAGACTACCCCTAATGCAGTAGTCAGATATGAGAGCTGGGCTCGGGGGCTCGTCATAGAAACCCACCACGGCGTTCACGTTTTCGTGTCGGATGTCTCTGAGCTGCAATAACAATAACAGCAAAGAATAATCAAGTTCGCAATATTTCATATTCAATGTATTTAGAGTGAAATCAACATTTTGTCAGAAAACTAAACAAAACAATAATATAAAAGTCATGATCCCTAAGCAACATGTATAATTAGGAGTTGACCATACTTCAAATTGGTCGTATCACTGACCTATCATGGTGCTGTAAATATAACAAAGCAGGGTCCTTATAGTTACATAAGGACTCTGAACAAAGCCATGCTATATTTAGGGTTGAAAAAAAAGGACTACCTGGTCCCCACAATAACTTTTTTTAGTATGTATTAGATATAATAATACTATGTATCATTGAATAGCTCAGAATATGTACTTTCCAAAACACTGCAAATATTAAAATTAGCGAGTTACTGAATGCAACACATACACCCATCAGAATCGCAAAATTGCCTTATTTTGATCGCTTAAAACACCTGGCCTCCTCTTGGAATGATTTAATACAGCTTTGATTATTAAATAATTCCGAGAGGGGGCCAGGTGTTTTTAGCGATCAAAATGAAGCAATTTTGTGATTCTGATGGGTACGTGTGTTGCATTCATTACCTCGCTTATTTCGCATCCAAATTTAAATAACTTTAATGTTGTAGAAAGTGCATATTCTGGGCTTTCTAATGATATATAGTATTATAATATCTACATAATGCTAACAAATTTATTCTGGGGGCCAGGTAGTCCTTTTGTTAACCCCAAATATAGCAGGGGCCCAACAAGTAAACTCGTCCCATAGTATTGCATTTAGTTTAGTTTACTGCATTACTAATACGAACTGGTCTTATGTAATCTAATAGAAAAAAACTTCTAGAGATTTAATGAAGGGCTTATCTTATAAATTTTAGGTGGAATGTAACAGCACGCGTCCAAGTCAATGCTATAACTAACGAGAGGTGATAGAACCGTACAAATCCAGGCAAAGAATTTAGCCGCCAGGCGGAAACGGCGACACATTGGCATGATACCATTGTCTTTTAGCCGCCAGGCGGAAACGGCGACACATTGGCATGATACCATTGTCAAACAAAAGCACGTCGCCAATTATGTTGTATTAAATAATGTTTTTTTTTTATTCACCGATGTTTTAAAAGACAATCATATACAACTGATTTAATAAAATCGCCTATTTCGCAAACCGTTATGTTATGTAGTTATGCTGCGCACCATATGTAAAATTAAAAAAAATATCGCCAAATGTGTTGTATTAAATATGTATTATTATTTTATATACTTTTCATTTTTAAGACAATCATAGGCTAATGTTTTTATTTAAATATTTAAATTATTTAAATTTTATTTTATTTCCCAGACATGATCATATTTTGTCTAAAAATACCCGTCATGTTCGCACAAAACACTCTCTTGTATTTTGTGTGAACCGAGTTAACAGTATAATAAAGACGTTTGTATTCTACCGACATATCCCGAAATGTCTGTTGAGATTGTCTTCACAAACAGGAACAAACATGATTGTTTCTTATAATCATTTCAATCATTTAATTGGCTTTTATGCGATTTCACATATTTGTGAAATAATAGTATCCATTTTGTTACCACTGAAATAAACGTTGATACCAATTTTTCAATTATATACATTAAATATTTATAAATTATATGAGCTATTTATTGTTAAAAGTGTCACTATACAATATTTGCTATGAGACGATATGTATTGCAATATAGTGCCACGATACAATATTTGCTCTGGGACGATATGTTGTTTTGCAATATAGTGTCACGATACAATATTTGCTCTGAGACGATACGTATTGCAATATAGTTTCACGATACAATATTTCCTCTGAGACGATACGTATTACGTGTACAATATTAGCTCTGAGACGATACGTATTGCAATATAGTTTCACGATACAATATTTCCTCTGAGGCGATACGTATTACGTGTTGCAATATAGTGTCACGATACGATATTTGCTCTGAGACGATACGTATTGCAATATAGTATCACAATACAATATTTGCTCTGAGACGATACTGCAATATAGTGTCACGATACAATATTTGCTCTGAGGCGATACGTATTGCAATATAGTATCACGATACGTATTACGTATTGCGATATAGTGCCACGATACAATATGTATTGCGATATAGTGCCACGATACAATACGTATTGCGATATAGTGCCACGATACAATAAGTATTGCGATATAGTGTCACGATACAAGATTTGCTCTGAGACGATACGTATTGCAATATCGTTTCACGATACAATATTTCCTCTGAGACGATACGTATTACGTGTACAATATTTGCTCTGAGACGATACGTATTGCAATATAGTTTCACGATACAATATTTCCTCTGAGACGATACGTATTACGTGTTGCGATATAGTGCCACGATACAATACGTATTACGATATAGTGCCACGATACAATAAGTATTGCGATATAGTGCCACGATACAATATTTGCTCTGTATCTGATATCATACTCACCGATTTTACAACATTTATAACTTTACTCTTCATTTCAAATCCTTTAACGTTCAACTGCTTCACATGGACGAGATCACCCTGCAAATTCAAAAATAACATAGTTACTTATATATAATATCACGTTATGTACAAACATAACATAGTTACTAAAATATAATATCACCCAGCAAATACAAACTTAACATAGTTACGTAGATATAATATCACCCTGCAAATACAAACATAACATAGTTACTTAGATATAATATCACCCTGCAAATACAAACATAACATAGTTACTTAGAGAAAATATCACCCAGCAAATACAAACATAACATAGTTACTAAGATATAATATCACGTTATGTACAAACATAACATAGTTACTTAGATATAATATCACCCTGCAAATACAAACTTAACATAGTTACTTAGATATAATATCACCCTGCAAATACAAACATATTAACATAGTTACTTAGATATAATATCACCCTGGACATAGTAACTTAGATATAATATCACTCTGCAAATACAAACATAACATAGTTACTTAGAGACAATATCACCCAGCAAATACAAACATAACATAGTTACTTAGATATAATATCACCCTGGAAATACAAACTTAATATAGTTACTTAGATATAATATCACCCTGCAAATACAAACTTAACATAGTAACTTAGATATAATATCACTCTGCAAATACAAACATAACATAGTCACTTAGATATAATAGCACCCAGCAAATACAAACATAACATAGTTACTTAGAGACAATATCACCCAGCAAATACAAACATAACATAGTTACTTAGATATAATATCAACCTGCAAATACAAACATAACATAGTTATTTAGATATAATATTACCCTGCAAATACAAACATAACACAGTTACTTAGATGTAATATCACGTTATAATTAACATATCATGTTATAATATTAAGCAAGTATGCAGGTAAACAAGGTATAGGAAGAAAAGGGAATATATTGTCCATTAAATACAGTTTGAATATTTTTAATATATATTAATCAAAGGTTTTACAGAGGAAATTAGGAGCTAAACTGTTAAAAAGCAAAACTTACAAATAAACATTTAAAAACAACTCTTTGACCCGTTCCTTTAATTAGAAAGTTTGCAAACTAACATTGTATAGAAAAGTAATTCATTTTTTTATTAAATATTGTTTGAATGTATTTTTTTAAACGCAAGTTTTACAGCGATAATAAGAAGCTAAGGAAGAACCTGCAATAACGCAAAAATCATAAAAAAATGTTTAACAAGAGGCACAATACGGCCTGTGGACGCTCTACTGGCTAAAATGGCTCTTAAATCTAAGGTTGTCATCCTAAAATCCCCATCAATACTTCTTTTATACTAGAAACCCTATTATGAAGGTCCAGATTTTTTATTTGACCAACACTAATGTCAATCCCAAAACATATTAAATTAATGTCATTAACAGTGATGCATTTAAATGGTTTCTGCTCAATAACTTTTGTTAGCAATGAGGTATTTCAATGAAACTTGCAGGGTATGTAGCTTATATGGAAAGGAAGACTGAAATTGCATTTGGGGTCACTGAGATCAAGGTCAAATTATGCATGTTATAGCGGAGACAGGATGTGATCTATATTTCACCGAAAGTAGATCACAGCCACCCAACATTTTACACACGATGTTAGGTGCATATAAGGAACATTCTGGTGAATTTGGTGAAAATCCTGGAAGAAAGAAGCAAGATAAGTATGTTGTAGCGGAGAACAGACATGACCTAAATTTTGTGAAAAGTAGGTTACAGCGACCAGAAATACTGCACGTGATGTTAGATGCATATAAGGAACATTCTGGTGAAGTTTGGTGAAAACCCTGTGAGAAAAAAAGCAAGATACGCATGTCGTAGCGGAGACCAGACATGACCTAAATTTTGTCGAAAGTAGGTCACAGCGATCCAAAATTTTGCACATCAGTAGGATGCATATAAGGAACATTCTGGTGCAGTTTGGTGAAAATCCTGCAAGAAAGAGGCAAGATACACATATCGTAGCAGAGACCGGACATGACCTATATTTCGTCGAAAGTAAATCACAACGACCCAAAATGTTACACATGACGTTAGACGCATATAAGTAACATCCTGGTGAAGTTTCGTGAACGTCCTGCAGGAAAGAAGATAGAACTTGTCATACTGCAAAGAAAATTCTCAGGATTTCATTGGTCAATGAGCCCATGTCTACGTCTCGAGACGTGAACATAGGACGAATTCCCCGTAGGTACCCCATTACTCAAATACACAAAAACAAAATGTCGACGATAACGTTGCCGATTCGTTTTGGAAACCGCCGATTGTTTCCTTCCAATCGCTTTTCTGCGCTTTCCACTGTGTGTAAAAGTCTGAAATAATCGTAAGTGTATTTTTTTGGCAATATTACAGATAATAAAACATTAACATAGTGACAAAATACGTTTATTTTATTAAATATTCCGCCAAATTTAACGACGTTAGAGAGATGACGTCACGAAAGTAAACAACGTCTAGTTAGAGGCACGTTACGGGGAAATTTGCGCAATAAAAATGAAATCGTGTTTTTGACTGTTCTTTTCTTAAATAAATGGTTACAGCTTTGAAGTATGACAAATTCGTTATTAGGATTCTTGACAGGGGACATGGGCTCACATTCCCTGCCTGGAAGTTATATTAACGGCTCGGGTGAATATAATTTCCAGGCAGGGAATGTGAGTCCATGTCTCCTGTCAAGAATCCTAATAACTAATAATGTCGTAGCTGAGACCGGACGTGACATATATTTCATTGAAATTGTGCATGTGATGTTGTGTCCATATAATGAAAATATTGATGGAGTTTGGTGAAAATCCTGCATTTAACGAAGAAGATATTAAGAAATGAAATCGGATGCACGGACTAACGAACGGAAGGACAAACTGACACACATACACCTGGCGGCATTGTGATCACTAAGTCGAGATCCGAAAACGGGTTCAACAACAATTGCGATAGCTTACTCATAACAGAAGTTACTTGGAAGAAAGCATGTTTTCTATTTGTAGTAGCAGTGACCTTGACCTTGAACTCAGTGGCCCCAAATGCAATCCCAACCTTTCTTTCCAGTAAAGCTACCAATCCAGCAAGTTTCGATACAGTACCTCACTCTTAACAAATTATTTGAGCCGAAACCATTTTTTTTCAACTTTAGTAACAACGACCTTGACATTGAATCCAGTAGCACCAAATGTAATACTCACCTTCCTTTCCATATAAGCTACCTACCCAACAAGTTTCATCGCAATACATCACTCCTGACAAAAGTTACTCAAAGGAAACCATTTTTATTTTTTTAGTAACAGTGAACTTGACCTTGACCCCAGTAGCCCCAAACGCAATCCCAACCATCCTTTCTATATAACTTACATACCCTGTAAGTTTCATTGCAATACCTCATTTCTAACAAACGCAGAAACCATTCTATTTTTAGTATCAGTGACCTTGACCGTGAGCCCAATGACCACAATTTCAATCCAAACCTTCCTTTCCACAAAGGCTACATACACAGAAAGGTTCGTCGCAATATCTCACCTCAAACACAAGTTATTAAGCGGAAACCATTTTTTTATTTTTAGTAACAGTAAACTTGACCTTCATCCCAGTGACCCCAAACGCAATCACAATCCTCCTTTCATTATAAGCTACATACCCAGCAGGTTTCATTGCAATATCTCATTGCTAACAAAAGTTACTGAGCAGAAACCATTTTTCTGTTTTTAGTAACAGTGACCTTGACCTTGATCCAGTGACCCCAATTTCAATCCAAACCTTCCTTTCCACAAAGGCTACCTACCCAGCAAGGTTCGTCGATATATCTCACATCAAACAAAAGTTATTAAGCGAAAAACCTTTTTTAATAACAGCGACTTTGACCTTTCCCCCAGTGGCCCCAAATGCAATCCCAACCCTCCTTTCTTTATATTAAGCTACATTCCCTCAAGTTTCATTGCAGTACCTCATTCGTAACAAAGGTTATTGAGCAGAAACAATTTTCTATTTTCAGTAACAGTGACCTTGACCATCATCCCAGTGGCCCCAAAATGCAATTCCAGCCATCCTTTCATCATAAGCTACATCACTGCAATTACTCATTCGTAACAAAAGTTATTGAAAAAGTTATTGACCCGAAATCATTTTTCTATATTATCAACGGCGACCTTGACATTGAATCCAGTAGCCCCAAATGCATTACCCACCTTCGTTCAAAAATTAAAGTAAATATGTAAACATGCTTCAGCGGTTCTAAAACACCATTTATTTATATTAAGATACTGAAAACGCTCTTCGTTTAAATCGAGATTTTAAATATCAACTCAAAAGGATAATACTAGAAGTTATCCGAAATAGCGAAATGCAATTGCGTTCGTTTGGTTTCGTTCATTTTCAGCGTTTAGTTTTTTAAAAGACGAAACTAACGCAAATGCATTTTTTTAAATCATAGATCGTACATCGTTTATTCTGTGTTCGTTCTGCGTTCATTCTGCGTTCATTTTCCGTTCGTTCAGCGTTCGTTCTGCGTTCGTTCTGCATTTATTTGGGGTACTTGAACTGTGTCTTGCTATTGAAGTTTATGTATAATCATACATTCTAAGTAAAATGTGGTTTATATCAATATCAGCTTTCTATTAAATATTATAATTGAAGGAAAATGTTATTCGAGCTCGCAAACTTCACTTTTCATAGCTTGAAATGATCATACGAATTATTATTTTTGATTTACAGAACAAAAGCTACACAACAAAAACTATATATAGCCAAAGTAACTGTTTTTACAGACATTTTCCTAAAAATGACGGAACGGAGTACAATTGAATGTATTTACAGATTTAATATAATTTTGAAACACATAATAATTGTTTTAATTGTATTTGGATTTACCATAACACCTGTTCAAGATTGCTTAGTCCTTTTAAAAGTTTTTGAAGCAATGCAGCTTTACCGAAACTGGTGATCATAAACCATCTACAGTAATCCCATTTCAGGGTATTACTTATGGCATACGAATTAAAATAGTATGAGGGAGTTTCTTGATAAATTTGATTTGCATTTTCGCAGCGTTTAGTAGCTTGAACTTTGACCTCTGGTATTAAATGGCAAATTTCATGAAGGACTTTGGCGATGTATGATAAGTTTACCTGCGTTTAAAACCGCATAAAACGCCCAACAACGCTCTTCGTGGAACTTACCATTTACTATCGGCGTTTAAAACCGCATAAACGCCGAAAAATGAAAATCAGTTCTTATATAAACCTTATTTACCCGTCGCTATAGTACCAATAATAACGTGCCTTGAGAGAATAATAATGATAAAACGGGCAAGAGAGACAGCACACGTCAGGTTATTTTCAAACAGTGGAATAGCCTCTTTCTACTGAGACACATCATCGGTGTAGCTACTATTAGGCCATACAGGCCCGGGCCTATACATCAATTTGAAAAATAAATAAATAAAACAAATGAAAAGTCCAAAAATGCAATAAAAACTAAAGCCGGGAAGGGGGATTAAGGGTCAACATTTGTTTCAGTGTAAGTAATTCAACTTTGTCCAATGTTATAATTTTCATATTTGTTTAAAATATATTTCTTCAAATACCTCACAAGTGTTCTGTCAAATATACGCCAAAACGCATAATTACGTAGCCACGTTAAAAACATGCAGGGGAAGCATGACACAGACACCCTCCCACCCACCACGAACCACCTTCCCCTTGTTTGTCGGGCCTATATTTGCAGTTTAGGTCAGCTGTTTCCTGCACATTGGATGCGCGTGCATTAGCTTCGCCGCCTTGAAAAGGAAGTTCGAAATCGGACGCTTTTTCAACTGAATGTAACAATTACTCAATACATTAAATTATCAAGATTTTAATTTGCATGTTATTTTTCTTGCAAAAATATATAGCCGAGTTTCCAATCTGAAAACAAGTACCAAGAATGTGTTGTTACCTTTAGGGCATAGTGTTGTTACCACCTTTAGTGCAGCAGTTGTTACCTTTAGTGCAGACTTTTTGTTACCTTTAGTGTAGGTTGTGTTAACACTCGTGCTTAACGATATACAAACCCGTATTATTTGTCATGTCAAAAACGACAGGCACTGTGACGTTTATATCGGAGTCGGTATACGGTATTATTTGTGTGACCTAACGTGCTCAGTTCTGTTGATCGGGTTGTTATCTTTACATCTTATGGGATGTATGTGTCTCAACTTATTCGTTTTTCAAGAGCTTGTACTCGAGTTGAGGACTTTAATATTCGTAATCTTTGTATAACTAAAAAGCTACTCAGTCAGGGTTACCGTTACCATAAACTTCGTAAAACCTTTGCAAAAATTTATTATCGTAACCCTGATCTTCTTTACAAATATATAAGTAATTTAAGGACTCTTCTGCGACAAGGACTATCACAACCTGACTTCTATGGTGATGTGATTTATAAACTTCGTAAGATTCTTGGTCATGATCACTTTCATACTATCTTTGTTAAACTGGTAAAAAGTTTATCAAAAGAGGTTATGACCCTATCATTTTGCAACGTACTGCATGCTTGGTGGTGGACCCTTTTACAGTTCGCCACTATGCTTTCCTCTTTAATTGTACGATGACCGGTCAGGCTGTGGACCCTATGATGACGCCTACCTAAAGCCCATTGGGACGGTGGCGTTTGATGTTTGTCTATGATCTTTCCTGTCGTGCCCTTAATGGTTTATTCTCTTGTTGCTCTGGCTTCTGCCAATTCATTGAGTACATTCATTGTGGATTTCTAGGCTATTGGTTGTTTTTTTTGTATTATATTTACACGAGCATATTTGTGTTTTACTTATATTGCCTACTGATGCTGCCTTGTTGGTTAGAGATTAGATCATGGCGGGGATTTCTTTATTTACACTGTCCTGTTTTAATAGGATGACAGTAGGGTAAGTGTGAGGTTCGGTGCACCCTAGAACTGGTTTAAACCCCCACTGACCGTTCCAAGGCGGTAGTCCTATTGTCAACCCTTTTGAGTTTGTGATGTCGTTTGCATTTTTTATTACTTTTGCCTTCTCGTTTGTCTGTTTGCGTGTTTGATTTTGTGTTTTTGTGGTTGACTGTCGTCCTTGAATGCTGCTTTCCCTGTCCGATATGGTTATCTTTCTTTACATAAGTATCCACATTACGATTATGTCCCACGTTTACAAAAGTATGATCAGTGTTAGATTCTAACCGTTTTTATTAAATGAGCAGTCACACATGCTGCTGCTGCTGAAGAGACCTTCCTGTCACCAAGTATATTGCTTTAAATGAAAATGCACCTGAATCTAGAAATCATTTGTGTTACATGTAAGCGACCAGTTTTGCTATTGTTGTTTAGTGATATTTAGCACATGACTTTGTTTAACAGAAACTTAAATTTTAACAATTTGACGAACATGTTTCTAACCAAGAAACGCATATTGCAAAATTAAAATATTGAAACCACTATAGCAGTTGAATTAGATTTGAAATAAGATGGGTTGAATTATAAACATTTGAATACAGACACAACTTAACGGTAAAATGTTGTGGAAAAAAATAATTGCTAAAACGGATAATAAAAACGTATTACAGCTGTAGGATAATTCGTGTTATATACACTCGATAATTTTGATTCATAATATGGAACGCCATGGCTGTCTTTGCATGAATAAGTTCCTTATACTGAGTGCATTCTGTCTTTATATGCTGTACAAACTTCTTTATATGCTGTACAAACTTCATTATATGCTGTAAAAACATATTTATATGCTGTACAAATGTCTTTATATGCTGTGCAAGTGTCATTGCACACTGTACAAACGTCTTTATATGCTGTACAAATGTATTTATATGCTATATAAACTTTATTATATGCTGTGCAAATGTCAGTATATGCTGTGCAAATTTCTGTATAGGATGTGCAAACTACGGTATATGATGTGCAAAGTTCTTTATATGCTGTACATACCTCGTTACATACAAACTAATTTATATGCTGTCCAAACTCCTTTATATGCTGTACAAACTTCATTATATGCTGTACAAATATCTTTATATGCTGTACAAATATATGTATATGATGTACAAACTTCTTTATATGCTGTACAAACGTCTTTATATGCTGTACAAACTTCTTTATATGCTATATAAACTTTATTATATGCTGTGCACATGTCAGTATATGCTGTGCAAATTGCTGTATAGGATGTGCAAACTACGGTATATGATGTGCAAAGTTCTTTATATGCTGTACATACCTCGTTACATACAAACTAATTTATATGCTGTCCAAACTCCTTTATATGCTGTCCAAACTTTCTTAGGATGCTGTAAACAACGTCTTTATATGCTGTTCAAACTTCTTTATATGCTGTACAAACATCTGTATATGCTGTACAAATATATGTATAGGCTGTACAAACTTCTTTATATGCTGTACAAACGTCTTTATATTCTATACAAACTTCTTTATATGCTGTGCAAATATCTTTATGTAAAAACGTCTTTATATGCAGTAGATGACTGTCAATATGTTATGTGCATATTTCGTTATATGTTGTCGAAACGCCTCTATCATGAGTGGATTCACACAAACACACACACTTGATCAAAGATGGCATACGAAAACAAACATGAAAACTGTTCTTGAGAAAGTAGGAGCAAATGCTCAACAAATCGGGCTGGCGTGGCGCAGTCGGTAGCGCGGCGGATTTGTAACCGGAGGCCCCGGGTTCAATCCTCCGTGGTGCCACTGAGTTCCGTCGGTGTGTTCTTGGGCAAGACACTTTACCTTAGCCTCGTCCGTCGGATGGGGACGTAAACCGGGCGGTCCCGTGTATCGGTCTATCTTCCGAGCACGTTAAAGAACCATAGGAATCTATTCGATAATAAGAGTAGGGCAGGTTCCCGGATTCCTATGTATCCTTCCCCTCACTCTGGGGCGGCTCTAAATAACCTATACTGTGTTGATGAGCCGTTAAACAACATTCAATTCAACAAATCGCTACATTTCTTGAACAAAAGATAACATTTTACCCGTTCTCCGATGGTATTAAGACCTAAACGAGCAAGCTCGTTGTCGGTCAGACATTTATAAAGGTGGACGGAATCTAACTGCTGGTCAATACATTTTTGACGATGGGCATTTAGCCTCAATTTGACTAAAATATCAAAAATAACGTCTGCCGCCATCGCTTTGGCGGCTGACTGTGATCGGTTTGGCGCTTTATGGTGTGACAGTATTTTTCACAATCTCCACGCAAAGTTATCGTTCCTTGCACTCACATACGTATATCTCTGCTAACTACAAAATTAAAAGATTTTGGTAAAACCTGTTAAATTGGAATATGTTTGCCTGAAACTTATTTATTTTTTGTGTAAATATAATTTTCAGAATATCTGCAAATTACATGTTGCAAGATTTGAAATACTGCATGAAAACAATTTAGTTTTAATCGGGACTATTTTACTACAAAATAATACATACTTAGGTCTCCTCAATCGAAACTCATATGTAAACATTTCAAACCGAAGCTCGATAGCAGAAAACTACTAAAAAAATAACTCATAGAGTTTTTCTTTGAAAATATTGAATATAGGTCTATATTTAATCTTTGCGGATCACGCAAAAGGATTTATTATAAACATGGTCATAACTTTTTTGAATAATCACGTGACCTAACCGTTCGCCCTACTTTCTTTGACGTTGACAGAGTCAGAAATGACTCTGGTAGAGATTGTCTTTTTCACCGCTAAGAAATAGTCCTACTTCGAAAATCGCCGAGATACTTCCGAATGAATTTTGATCATCATATAAAGATGTTTCGACAGCATATAAAGAAGATTCGACAGCATATACAGAACTATGGACATCGTATAAAGAAAATTCGACCGCATATAAACATGTTCATTAATGACAGCATATAATGAAATAAAAATGTTTGCACCGAATATATCGAAGAGTTTGGACAGCATATATATACGTTTGCATGTAACGAAGTGTTACAGCATATAAAGAACTTTGCGCATCATCTGGGAATAATTGAAGCCCTGACATCATATACCGTAGTTTGCAATTCCTATACAGAAATTTGCACAGCATAAAATGACATTTGCACAGCAAATAATGAAGTTTGTACAGCATATAACGACATGTGTACAGCATATAAAGACGTTTGTACAGTATGTAATGACACTTGTACAGCGTATAAAGACATTTGTACAGCATATAAAGATGTTTTTACAGCATATAAAGAAGTTTGTACAGCATATATAAAGACGTTTGTACAGCAAATAAAGACATATGTACAGTATAGAAAGAAGTTGGCACAGCATATAAAGAAGTGTTTACAGCATATAAAGACGTTTGGACAGCATATTAAGAAGTTTGGACAGCATATAAAGACGTTTCCACAGCATATAAAGACATCTGTACAGTATATAAAGAAGTTTGCACAGCACATAAAGAAGTTTGGACCGCATATAAAGACGTTTGCACAGCATATAAAGAATTTTGTACAACATATAATGATATATGAACCGAATATAGTAAATTAAGGACCGCATATACTACAGAATGCACTCAGTATAAGGAACTTATTCATGCAAAGACAGCCATGGCGTTCCATACGTAAACAACAGAACAAAACAGAATGTTATTCAACTTGTACTTAGTACCTCGTTGGTCAACATGATTTTACACAATATATGATTTTAAGTGAACAGTATAATACAATTATTATACAATATTTTGTACAATTTATGAATAGCAAATAAACAATATTGAAACATGAATAACAAGAATCAGCATGCTTTATAACATGTTGAAAAGTGATTATACAATATATATATACTTTATAGTATAGAATGAATTTAAACTGGAAGGCTTAATAACATATTTCTTTGATAAAATGCTCTTTTTATGTATTTAGACAAATTTATTATTTCTTTTTTATAATTTCATTAATTCACAGAATTGCATAAAGCTCGGACGTTTATAATATGTTTTCAATAAAAAAAACTGCTTCTTATATCATGAAAAGCAGGGCAAATTGTAATGATCAATTAATATACAAACATGTATAATAATGAAATGAAATTCATGTTCTATATCGTTTCTTTTCACAAAAAGTACGGTATCTTTCCATGTTTTATTGCTGTATTCGCTTATTCAAAGTAGGGATGCTTGTTTACATTTGCAAATTTATTTTTCCGGTCGCCATTTTGGATCCGGAATTACATTGCATGTAATCTTTCCGTTTACGAATTAGAATAAATCAAAGAAGAGTATTCGTTTCAAAATGTACGAGTCATGTTATTTATTCATCATTCTAGTTATATGAAACTTTATTTACGATACGTTCATACATAAAAGCGCTTTAATTCATGTTTGAAATAGGTGACTTATTTGTTTGCGCGTTTAGCGCACATTAAAAGCGCACATTTGACGTTTCGCGTTTTAGTGTTTTTAGTGCACAGCGCACATTTGCGCACTCGTGCATCGCACTTATTTGTGCAGTACATACAGCTAGATCGCCTGCAGATCTAGGACTCCGAATTTTCCACTTAAGGTAACACATTGTACGTATAGGTTGAACTTAGTTTTTAATTTAAAATTTAAAATTCGATTATAGTAACTTTAATAAATCAATTAAATAGTAGATTTAGAATTTAAAACGATTTAATTCAATTAGATTACATTTTTTTTGAAGGTTTTGAATTGACATACATATTTAATATAGAGATTATAATATTTATCAGCGTATTGTTAGGGATTAATTACTTGGAGTATTTCTAGTCAAACAGAGTATTATTAGTTATTAAGGGAAGTTCTTATTTGTTATATATATTTCTGATAATTCTATTTGATATGTTTCCCTGCTAAGATATAAATAAAGAGAGGGAAACTTACTTCCGATTTGATACTTTGTTGTTTACCCCTTACTTTTCAAGATGTCCAAATAAGTTAATTTTCCAGAATTCATTATTTAAACATTAAATGCTAAATGCTACCAGCTCGTAACAATATAACATGAATTACCTCCCTTTCTTTTACTAAGAGGTCGACCATTTTATATCACGAGGTGGCCTGGCATTTTCCTTCGAGTTACCTACTTTCTCACCCACTTGTTTTTTTAAACATATTGTTTGTTTAACCTTCAGAAATTGGGCCGGGTTATTTATGTATTTAATTTTTCAGTAAAAGATCACCGCCCCACCCCGACTCCCCACACCCCCACCACCAAATGATGAAATGTCCGATGCCTAACATGTATTATCTCTCATTTACATATATGCGTTTATTTGTGACAACAAAGAGAATAGAAAAAATCTCCATCATAGCAGTAGTTAAATGAAATTGTGATTTTATGTGTTAATGTTTGTATATTATGATATATGCTAGCCGGATACAAATCATCTTACTACAGTGAAGCATTCATCTTTGAACTTATTCGTATTTTGGACATACACTAACAAGATTAGAATTGTGAATCTTCGATCTTGTACTTATTTATTTGGCTGGCATGTATTATGAATGCTTTGTTGCTTAGATATATAATGATTTATTACAATTTTTAGTATTTAGTAGTATTGGGAACGGTTTGGGATCACGACTGTGCATGCTAGGGCGCCATTTTGTTTTCTAAAAATAGAACGTGTTAGATCACGCATGCGTGGTCTCATTTGCATATGAAAGAATGTATTATGGTAGAGAGGATTAGTGACAGGATGTTCGAACAAAGGATATTGCATCAGTCTCCTTAACCCTTTAGCGTACCCACGCGATAAATGATTGTCATGGGTTAATCCTTCTATTCAATCGACACTATTGATAGACAGGATGTCTGAGTTCCTTTTGTATAAAAACCGCAAACAGGATTACTACCAGGATGTTCGAACAAAAGGTATTGACATTTAGACTTAATTGTGGACTTTATAGAGACAGGATGTCTGAGTTCCTTTTATATGAAAATCCGCAAAGGTGATTAGTGCCAGGAAGCTCGAACAAAATATATTGATACGGTGAATTGACCTCGGACCATAATAGAAAATGTGAACAAAGGACCGAAAACAGTCTATTATACCAATACTTTGAACACAATAGTTGACATGTTAGGAATCGACTGCAGACGTACATATTTTTAATTATTTATTGGCAGTTCATTCACAAGTATTATACATGTATAAAGAGTCTTCCCAATGACAAATTTGTAGTTGAATCCACAGAGTGATTTTGTACCGGCTTAATAAAACTCGCATATCCATCACATAGGCAGCCATATTGTCTTTTTCCAAGGTCCTTGACAGTACTTAGCAACGGCTAACAAAATTCTCTTTTCTGAGCATTAAAGTTGGCGCGTTTTAACGTATTTTCTATCAAAATTCTATAGTATGTTCTGTTCATGGTGGATCTCAATACAGCAGTATCACTCAGTAAAAAACATTCTTAAACCTCCAGCCAGTGAGAGATAACGGTAACTATCACATCAAACACATGTTGGAACTCGGAGTTTATACGTTTTGGCTTCTTCATAAAAAAGCATTGCCTACACAAACAACCAGGTAATCGCAAGACATCGTGTTGAATGAAACTACCAATGGAAATATCCGAACATAGGAGACAAGTTGAAACACATAGAGTTCTAAATAGATATGACATGTGACATCTATAAATAGCACAAACGAACCAATCAGTAGGATGGATTGTCAAGCTTATGGTTTTGAACTTACCAAAGACGAGACTCTTTCTCACTCTGAGTATGCATATATACCAACAAATAAAGATCCTATCATTCATAAATCTCTAACTCAGGGAAGTCTATATCGTTATACAGTTTAGTATGAGTTTACCTCTTAGTTTAGTCCGTGATCTGTACGACGCTAATGGACAGATACAAGATTTATTTTGGTTAAACGGAAATGAGAGACAATCTTTGAAGTACTATACATGAGGATTTGGACACACATTTATTATAGCGAGTTATCTAGGAGTTTAGAAGTAGAAATAAGTTTTATAACGAATAGCTATGAACATACACGACATTGGTGGGACGCGTTATGTAACATTACGTCATTTCTGATTGAATGTCAAATCCCTGATTTAGATGAAGAGTTCATGAGGGATTAGTGTAAGAAGGAGGTATGATTATAAATGATCAAAGTAGAGGAATAGGCAGTACGCTTTAAAAGTGGTATTCCTGAGGTGCTTTCATGCACACACACACACAAACAGCATAAGAAAGGGCGCATGAAAAGGAGCTTGTTTATACAATGGATAAATTTGAAATATATGAACATTTAAAGGGATATCCTGGGACATTATATTCAGATGACGATTTGAAAAATAAAAAGGGACACTTTTTTTATTTCTAACACGCAGACCAGTGACCAACGTGGGGAGCATTGGGTGTCATTTTACTTTCCCAAAAAAAGGACCAGAAGAATACTTCGATTCTCTCTGTAAACGGGGCTCGAAACAAAACTTCAAAATCCTTATTTCGTGAGTATGGATCGGATTCAAGTCGATACCTCGGATACGTGCGGATGTTATTGTATATATTACGTGATGTGTCGATATGCCGGATGGACTATGCAAGACATAATGAATAACTTTTCCGTAAATAATTGGAAGGAAAATGACACACTTCATACAGTTTGCGAACAGGATTATAAATGATAAATAATTCATGAACGGATGTTTACAATATTTTATTATTACTTTTTATGTACAATCTTTAACAAGAAATAAAATGTTGTTAGTAATTTTGTCTCTGTTTTCTATGCGGTAAACCACATTACAAACTCCCTATACACTTTCTCTTTCTTTTTGTTTTCCATTGTATTTAAATGGTTTAGCGTCTTGTCTGATTAATTAGTGCTCTCAAATATCTACAATTTCAGTGCTATAGCAAGCCTTGGCCATAATGAGTTCCAGTAAGTTTCCTAGGACGTTTACTCCTTATTTTTAAGTCTGCTTTCACTCTTTTGACTGTCTGATTGCCTTTCTGATTTCTCCTCACCTCCGATTTAGCGATCTCGATCGCTTGAGCCACGGGTGTCACGAGATTGACTACTGGCCTTTGAATATCGTTTTCTTCTGCTTCTTTCAATCTCCTGTTTCTAGCCCCGCTGACCACGATATAACGCCTCATATGATCGGGTTGAACATAACCGGCTCTTAGATCTTTGAAGTGATGACTACCATTTGTCGGGGTCTGTAATGTCCGGTACCCATTTCTGTAGTTGGTAATAGCATACTTCTACGGAACCCATATGTGTGTCTAATTACAATCATAGTAAATACTTTTCTATTCTTACGTACCTTTTACATCCTTCGTAGGTATGTCAATTCTATTATTATTTAATCTGTCGGTTCTTCTTCATCATCAAACTCTTCATCATTCTCATCTTTCATGTCCGTTTTATTAACGTTAACCTCATGATCCGGCCATATGACGAGAAACATAATTTTCCTTAAACGTACGGCTTCCCGAAGAGCTTCCCGTGATGTAACTTTAACATTTTTGCGGATCCGAGAACGCGTTGTTGAAAGGGTTCCTTTTGCATCTGATAAAAGTCCACCAAAAACTGGGTTTAGTCATCACGTAAACGTTTTCTTAATGTAGGTAGTATGATATTAGCAGCTGTGTGGAGCGCTTTTTCGTTACACGTTCCGTCTTGTATGTATTCCAGCTGCTTTTCTTGAAATTCGTTAGCAACAGCATCCCAAACATGTGTTTAGAATCGTCTTTTCCACACTGTTCGTTTTAGCTCTTTCAATTTAACATCATCTTTCTCTTCATCTGTATCATCATCAATATCATCATCGTAATCGCCAGATACTCCATCTCCTATTTTACCGGGTGGACCGACATGAACTAACGAATCCTCAGAGCTCCTGACATTTCGTCATAGTTTCTTTTAAACTGTTTTCTTATTGATGACAAAGCCTCGGGACTACTTGATTTTTTCCCTGTCACTGTAGAATACTGCTGCTGTTACATGTTTTACTCGTGTCCAGTACTTTACTTCTGAGACGTTCGTGTTCCGGTGTTGTCGACTTTAATTCAACCACGAGGTTTTCACGTGGACGTCTTACGGCCTCTTCGAATACTTTAAGAAAATGTTGACTATTTAATGGATAGATACGTCGTGCCAAGTCATCATTTGCTGCTTATCTATGGGATTATTGAAAAGAACCATGTACTAGGTGTTATAGGTGATATATCCGTACACGCTTTTCCATGAGGAAAAAGAGTACGAGTCAAGTATATGACGGATAGATTTCGATGGTGCGAGCCTTTGTAAACAGGTCAGCTATTCTCTGATCACACCTTGCGTCAGACATCAAATCAACCAGTACAATAAGGTTACGTTGTTCCGCATTGATGAATAGGGGATCATTCAAATGGTTTGGAATCCCCTGTATACATACACCCAGTTATCGGTAAGCGAAAGCTTGAGTCGCCATACGCGGGTTGCCATTGACTGTAGCAGAACAAGTTTCTCTCTGGATGGGGTTGAATTAAATTGGACTCGAGAAGAGTGCCAGTCCAATATATAGTTCCAATTCCACTAGGCCCTGACACAACCATCGAAGAAGGATGTTTAAATTCCATTACACAGGATCATTTTAAGAGTAACAATTACTGATATTGAGCGCCTTCTTACGTGTTTGTTGTTGTTTAGGTGGTGGTGATGGTGGAGATGGCGGAAGTGGTGGCGTGTGGTGGTGTGTGGTTGTGGTGTTGGTGGTGGGTGGTGGGTGGTGGTGGTGGTTGCGGTGAATGGTGGTGGTTTTGGGTGTTGGTGGTGGAAGGGGGTGGTGGATGGGGTGGTGGTGTTAGTGGGTGATGGTGGTGGTAATTTTAGGTGGTGGTGGGTGGTGGTGGTGGTGATGGGTTGTGGGTGGTGGGTGTGGTGGTGGTGTGTGGTAGATAGTGGTGATGGGTGGTGGGTTGGTGGTGTAGGGTGGTGACGGTGGTGGTTTTGGTGGTGGTGGTGGTTGGTGGTGGTGGTGGGTAGTGGTGGTGGTGGTGGTGGGTTGCGGGTGGTGGGTGGTGGTGGTGGTGGTGATGGGTTGTGAGTGGGGTGTGGTGATGGTGGTGGGTGGTGGAATATGGCTGTTGTTGCTGGTGGTGGTGGTGGGTGGTGGTTGTTGCTGGTGATGGTGATGATGGTAGTGGTGGTGGCAAAGGTGGAGGGTGGTGGTGGTGATGATGGGTGGTGGTGGTGGGTTGTGGATGGTGAGGGTGGTGGTGGTAGTGGTGGTGAGTGGTGGTGGTGATGGATGGTGGGGGTGGTGGTGGGTGGTGGTGGAGGTGGTTTTGGTGGTGGTGGTGGTGGGTTGTGGTGGTTGTTGGTGGTGGTGGGTGGTGGTTGGTGGTGGTAGTTGTGGGTGGTTGTTGTTGTTGTTGTTGGTGGTGGTGGTGGTGGTTGTGGTGGGTGGTGGTGGTGGGTGGTGGTTGTTGGAGGTGGTGATGGTGGTCGTGGTGATGTGTGGTGGTGATAGTGGTGGATACTGGTGGATGGTCGTGGTGTTGGTGGTTCGGTGGTGGTGGTGGGTGGTGGGTGGTGATGGTGGTGGTGGTGGTAGGGTTGGGTGGTGGTGGTTGTGGGTGGTGGGTGGTGATGGTGGGGGTGGTGGTAGTGGTGGGTGCTAGGTGGTGGTGGTGGTGGTGGGTGGTGGTGTTTATGTGACCTTTTAATCCCAGTTCAAATCACAATCTCTGGACAATACATGTAATACAATAGTTCAACTTTAAATGCAATGTTACATTTCATAATTGTAAATAGATGTGTTCATACTTTGAGAGAGGACAGATTTGAAAATGGAAGTTATTGATTTGTTTAAAATTGATTTGCACAATCTGCGTTGATTATTTAAATTAAAGAAGCAGTCGAATTATAAATGTGAGGTTTCAATCAAATACTGATTGGTACGATTTAGAGCTGACGGTATGGTAATTTACCAGGATAGGGAGTTTCACGCATTATCGGATATAAGCAATAACTACAATTTTTCAAGAGGACATGTGTCATATGAAAGATGTGTTCACTTTGAAGACGGATCCTGAAGTTTCTAATTCCTTATTTTGGAAACAGAAACACAACTTTGAGAGAATTAGATATTGTTTTAGTCCATATCGACCATCCACATTCTTTACAAAGAAGGTAAGTGGTACTTACTTGTTATTTGAAGTTTAACTCTGTTCTCGAGTACACAAAGAAAACAGTTCTGGAACGAGTCTAGCTGTAGAGTGATTTGATAGAAACAACACGTTCTTATATACTAAAAAATTCACTGGTTCTTGAAAATGAATCAGTCTGATTGGTCCATTTGTGCTATTTATAGAAATTGACGTCAAGTCTTATTATAGAAGAACGAGTTCCTGTGTTCAAAGTATTGGTATAATAGTGTTTCCGGTCCTTTGTTCGGGTTTACTATTACGTTCGGATGTCAATTCCCCGTGTCAATACCTTTAGTTCGAGCATCCTGGCGCTAATCCCGTTGGCGGTTTTTTATAAAAAAAGACATATCCTGTCGCACACTGTAGATTAAGTCTAAATGTCAATACCCTTTGTTCCAACATCCTGTCACTTATCCCCTCTGCGGTTTTTATGCAAAAGGAACTCATACATCCTGTCTCTATAATGTCCACATATTAAGTCTAAATGTCAATACCTTTTATTCGATCATCCTGTCACTAACCCCCTTTGCGTTTTTTATACAAAAGGAACTCAGACATCCTGTCTCTCAATAGCGTGGATTGAATAGAAGGATTGACCTATGACACTCATCCTATCGCGTGGGTACTCTAAAGGATTAAGGAGACTCCTACAATACCCTTTGTTCGAAAATCCTGTCACTAATCCCCTCTACCACAGTCCATTCATTCATATGCAAATGAGGCCCTGCAATCCGTGACGTGCTTTATACCACGTGCGTTTCTATTTTAGAAGACAAAATGACACCCGTTTGTTTACAGCCAAAGCGCCGCATATACTACTATTATTATTATTATTATTATTTATTTATTTTCAGTCACCAATGGTGACCCATTTATTCTCCCCGTAATTTGGCATGTTGTGGGTCGGGGAGGACCATCCCACCGCACGCCTTACAAACAAACACATCTTTAATATTATACAATACACAAGTGATATACATAATAAAATCATCTATTATTTGTATTCAATATGAGAATTCTGTATAAATGGTTGTCTTTTAAAGATTTAGCTTGTTTGTGTTGTGTTTTATCTCTATTTGTGTAATAAAAAGTCACTATTTAGAAGAGTACTGTTTTTAGGGGAAAAGATAGAGAAAAACAAATAACTATAATAAATAGGGAGAAAAAAAATTAGTGTTGTTTATGTTCCCCCACATTATCACATTTCACATCTCACTCATTGTTATATAATATAGAATATCAGACCGTTATCATGGTAATGTCAGTTCCTTGGCCAGAATATTACAGAAAACACAAAATGGAAGGGTGAAGTCTCTGATATTTACAGATCAAAACTAACTAAAAAGGTTCTTATAGTTGCTCCATTTTTTAACAAATGGTTCGAGTACATTGTTTGTTGTTGCTATACATTCCAAAATACTAAACGATTTTCTTATTCTGTTTTTAAAGGCCTCTATAGACAGTTTACTTTGTAAATGTTTGGTTGAGAAAATATAATACTTCATTTCAAGTAGTATGTACAAATCGGCTGGTGTTAACGTGTTACTA
Source organism: Cyrtodaria siliqua (assembly GCA_037043455.1). Taxonomy (NCBI): domain Eukaryota; kingdom Metazoa; phylum Mollusca; class Bivalvia; order Adapedonta; family Hiatellidae; genus Cyrtodaria; species Cyrtodaria siliqua. The sequence goes on from JAWPHD010003761.1 coordinate 41,941, forward strand.
ATATTAAATATAAATGATTCTTCTGTGAAATGTAAATATATGTTATTGCTGGACAGCCAAGTTTTTAACTTATTAAGAATCGATTGGGTTTCGGGACAATACCAAAGCATATGTGTTAATGTTTCCTCTTCTTGACAATACTTGCACATTGGACTATCAATGATGTTTATTTTATGAAGAAATTTTCTGGTTGGAAGAATTCTATGGTTTAACCGTACTTGAAACCATTGTAATGTTGTATTTGTTGAGGATTTAAAGGGGGATATGTATATATCATTCCATGTTTCTTCCTCTATGTTATAAATGTCATCCCATTTGGATTTTGAAGTTGGTTTGCTGGGGTTTTGGTTAATAATATTATAAAGGTCCCTTGATCCATGTTTGTTCTTAATAAATGGAATGATATTAAAAGGAAGAATAGGACTTTGTATTTTTTCCATTTTTTCTGTGGAGATATTTTTTCTAATGTAAGCTTTAATTGCCGCAATTACTCCATTGTATAGCAGAAAATGTGCATTTACATTATACAAGTTATTAAATTCCTCAACAGAATAAAAGTTTCCATTCTCATCTATTAAATCATTAAGTTGATGAATACCTTTTGAATACCAAGATTTGTAAAATATTACATTACCTCCAATTAATATTAGGATTATAAAATAGTGGAGTTGTTGAACAATTGTTAGCACATAAAATGCCCTTATTTAGTTCTAAAATATTAATGTAAGCTTTTAACCCATCCTTCCAAAATATGTTAGTCATTTTTATTATTAATAATTCTGCAAAACCTATCCCTAGGTTTATTAGGTCTTTTAAGTTTATAATATGGGTAACTATATGTTGCCATTGTCCACCTTTAAACATGAGTCTTCTAATCCAAGTTGCCTTAAGTCCATATATGAATGCTTGGAGATTAATCATTTTCAGACCACCCTCATTATACTGTTTAATTAAAATGCTTTTCTTTATCTTTGCTGGTCCCTCCGATAAGAATTCATAAAACATGTCATTTATTTTTTTAATAATTGAATCATTTGGGTTAGGTAATGAAATAAATAAATGATTAAGAATGGGTAATAATATTGTTTTAATTACTGTTATTTTACCAATCGGTGTAAGATATCTACGTTTCCAAAGTTTGATTAGGTTTTGTATTTTTTCTAACTTATCATTATAGTTTATATCAATTATCTTATCAAGATCAACATTAAAGTGTATACCTAACAATTTAAATTGGTTGCTTCCCCATGTTAATTTCCACTTGGTTTTAATTGAGTCTGTACTGTATTTTCTTGTCCCAATCCAAACTACCTGAGTCTTGTCAAAGTTCACCCTGAGTCCAGAAATGTTGGAAAAATAGGAAAGTTCATCGAGCGTTTCACTGAGTGAAGTATCTGACCCATCCAGAAAAAAATGGAAGTATCATCGGCAAATTGTGAAAGTTTATATTCCATATCATTTATAGATATTCCTTTAATTTTTTTGTTGTTTTGTATTTTTATTGCTAAAATTTCAGCACATAATATAAATATATAAGGCGATAATGGGTCCCCCTGACGGCATCCCTTGCCTATGCTGAAAAACTCAGATAAATTACCTCCTTGATTAACCGCCAGTTTCGCATTTCTATAGAAATTTTTTATCCAAGAAATTATCGAGTTTCCAAAATTGAAATACTTAAGAACGCTGTGAATAAATTTCCATGTAAGAGAATCAAATGCCTTCTCAAAATCAACGAGTAAAATGAGTCCTGGTAAATTATTTTCTTCTGCAAACTGCATGATATCAAATGTCATTCTTGTGTTTTCCCCCATATATCTCCCTGCAATAAAACCTGTTTGATTTTCATTAATTAGTTTGTTTAAGATAGATTTTATTCTATAAGCAATGGCCCCTGAAGCAATTTTATAAACACAGTTTAAGAGAGAAATTGGCCTATAATTTTTTAAAAATCTTCTTGGTTTGTTATCTTTAGGGATAAGTGTAATAATACCCTCTATCTGTGTTACAGACAGTTCCCCATTAATATACCCACAATTTATAGCTCTCACAACAAAATGCCCCAGTTTCTTCCAAAATACTTTAAAGAAGTCAGCCCCAAAACCATCAGTACCCGGCGAACGATTATTTTTCATACAAAATAGCGATAATGATGCTTAATAGGCCCTCTAATGACTTAGATTCCTCCTCATTCAATTTGGGTACACTTAGTCCTGACAATTCTTTATCTAGATCTATTGTTTCTAATATTTCATCTCTGCTGGAGTATAGAGATTTGTAGAAGGTTTCAGTTTCTTTTAGAATATCTTTCTGATCTGTGATTATACTCCCATCAGGCCTTTCAATTTTGGGTATAGTTTTACTAGTAAAGTTGTGCGTCTCTAAATTGCAAAAATATTTAGTTGGTTTTTCTCCATCTTCTTTTAATTGAGCTCGTGATCTAATAAGAAAACCATTCATTTTTTGCCTACGAAGTAACAGTAGTTCATCTTTTAATAGTTCAAGAGTGGGTATTTGATCAGGAGAGAGTCTTTGTTCTAAATGTTGTATTTCAAGAACAAGATCATTTTCACGTTTTTCATTTACTTTTTTTTTGTGGCTTGAATATGATATTGATTTTCCTCTTAATTCCATCAACAATGTATCCAAAAATAATTGATCAGCAATTGTAAATTGAAGTTCATTATTTGGTATGTTGTTAATGTAATCAATATTATAAATTGGAAGAGCATATTGAATTTTAATTTCATCTATTTTGTTATTCATTATATTTAAATATTCAATATCACTTAGAAGCGAATTGTTATGTTTCCAAAGAGGTTTGCCCTTTATAAATTCAGTGAAGTTGCAGTTTAACATGATAATTGAATGATCTGAGCGGTAGCTAGCTTCAATAGTACACTTATTTACAGATGATAAAAGATTTTCAGAAACTAAAAAGAAATCTAGTCTTGCTTGTTTTAATGGTGTCTTCTTTCTCCATGTGTACCTTCTTAAATTGGGATAAAATTCTCTATATGGGTCAATAAGATTATAGCAAGTTTTGATTTCTAACAGTTTTGCACGCGCATTTTTATTGTTAATATTTTTATAGTTATAATAATCTATCTCAGGATCTTGGACCAAATTAAAATCTCCACATAAAATCAGGCCATTATTATTATTCATGGTCTCTACAGTTGTCATTATCCTATCAAAAAATGAAGGGGAATCTGTGTTTGGGCCATAAAGTGAAATAAGGGTTAATCTCTTGTTATTAACAGTTAAATCTACAGTTATAAAATTTCCCTCAGGGTCAGATATATAATTATGTACTTTATAGTCTAGGTCTTTGTTAAAAAGTATAGCTACTCCTCGGGCATTTGATTTACCTGAGCTGAAAATACACTCATTACCCCATTCTGAACGAATAAACTTCTCTGTTACAGGTGTTGAATGTATATCTTGTAGGCAAAAGATATGACACTTTTTACTTTTTATATAGTTAAAAACGTCAAGTCGTTTTTCTGCTGACCCAAGGCCCTGACAATTAACGGACATTATTTTTACTTCAGTCATTTATGTATAAAAGAAAAATGTGTAAATATGACCAAGTGAGAGAGAACACATACAACAATGAAAAAATGAAAAACAGTATACAGAACCAAAAAGCAATTCTGCATATACAAGAAGCCATTTAATCTCACATTTTGGCTAAAACCTAATTATTGATTTTCTATATAAAAAAAAACGATTAAACATTCAAGGACATTTGCAAACTATTATTTTGGTCTAAGCAAACAAATTATATAAATGTATATGTAGTTTAAGTAATAACTTGATAAACAATTAAAATAAATCTTTCGGACAAATAATAGTGAAATTTTTTGAATTTAAAAATTACCTGTTCTGAGTCTTCATTTAGTAAGTTCACCAAGGTTTGTACACAGTAACAAGTTAAAAACAAACACATTGCTATTTAATTAACATTGTCTAATCGTAAGCAGCTGTGTTTGAACAATTTATATACTATGTTTCAAGTAATTCTATTTTCGTAATAAAAATGTAAATCATTTTTTACCATTAATTTGTATTTTATTTAATTACAATGTAAACTTTTACAATTATTTATATCCATTATTGTTTACAACTTGATTTTTCATTTTTATGTAAACTGTTCACTTTTTAATTGATGTAAATGTTGTTAAACAGTAGGTATCCTATCATTTCAAAAAGCTGTACGACCTAAAGGTATATTTAATAACTTAAAAATAATCTATTAATAAAATATAGATACTAGCCCTCATCTATACTGTGACATGTAACATCGAATATTCCATATTTTTTACTAAGTACTGTAAAACTGTAAGTACCTTGCATTTCTATAGCCTAATTTATAAATCGAAAAAATTCTTATAATAAAACATATATAACACCATTAATCTATACCGTGATATCGGTATGAAGAGTATCCATAGGAAGTGTTGTTCTAAATAGTCAATATCTGTTAGTAAGCAATCTTATCTATAGTAAGTATGACATCAATCAGCAATGTATTTATATCAAGTATGATATCCGTACACGAATGTAATCAGTAAGATGATATCAGTAGACAATGTATAGATCTATAAGATGTATGCCATCACTCAGCAATCTTATCTATAATAAGTATGATATCGACAAGCGATGTATCTATTAAAAGTATGACATTGCTGTCTATAACAAGTATGATATCAATAGACCCAGCATCCATTAAAAACTATGATATTCAATCAACAAGATGTCTAATAAGTATGTTATCGATAAGCAATGTATCTATAAAAATATTATATCACTAAGCAATCTATCTATAATAAAATTCTATGAGATGTAAGATATTCAATCAACAATCTGTCTAATAAGTATGGTATCAATATCTATAATAAATTTCATGTCAACAGACAATCTATCTATAAATAAGCATGGTATCAATAGACATAATATCTATAAATCCTATATCTATATATAATGAATATATAAAGAGCATGATATCCATAAGCAATGCATCTATAAGAAGTAAGATATCATTCAGCAATATATCCATGATATGTATGAAGTTATGATATCAATAACCTATGTATCTATATGAAGTATGATATCAGTAGAGTATATATAGCCAAGCAATGTATATATATAATATATATACCTGTATATAAAAAGATCTAAACAAACTTATTAATAGGTAATGTATCCTTTTAGAAGTATATATGCAATTCATGATCTTTATCATCTTGGAATAATTCCGCATAAAGTGTAATATTTACCAAAGCAAACATGAAAAACTCACCCATGAAAGACTGCATTTTAAAATTTAACCTGATTAAATCCAGAATTTTCTAATCCAATAAATACACAATCTTAATATAATGCATGTAGAGAGCCACTGTCTTGCATAAAGTCTCACTGAGTTCTCATGTGGTAATTAGGGGCACAATAGGTAGGACATAATCCTAACTGTAATTGCTGGATACTACTATTATTGACTATTGTACTGTACCACGGGGGATGATTCTCGGACCCCCATGTAACTATGACGGGGAACATAAATGGGCTGTCTTTATGTATAAAGATGGCCGGAAACCCCCCAAGAAACTTTAAGTAGTTGCTTACAATATTTTAAATGACTTCTTTCTATTTGTATCGATTTCGTATAACCTCAAGTTTCGCAACTATAATGTAGTTTGATCAAACAACTGGCACATAGTACCTGGCTTTAATTTGAACTCGCGAGTATTTACTAAAAGCGAATTAAGTGCTTTTAAGCTTTTACCAATGACATATTCTTGGTTTAAAGCAAAATTCTCAGTATACATGTAGTTGAAAACTGTACCAAGATAATTAAAATCATTTACTACCTCTAACTGTGAACCGTGAACTATATAACAGTGAAACTCCTTACACAAATAGTATAGTTAAATATGGCGTATATGTACTTAGACCGGCAGTGTCCAAATACGTCACTTAAATTAATCTTACAATACGCTAGAGCTGGAGAGACGCGTCCGTTTTATTATATCCACGATGGATGTAAACGATTAACTTGTCCGTTTGTCTACACCAGCTGATTTATCTTATAATAAGTATAGACATGGAAATCACTTTCATTATTTTTTTGTCATATATATATATATATATACGAATAATTTGTCCGTGTTAGGCTTCCCCAGTTGTATCTCTCCACAAGCAATAAATATCAAAATCATTTTTATTTGCTCATGTCATACTTATAAAGGATTAATTGGCAAGTCTGGGTCAGTATAGGGTAATTACTCCAGCGATTAATCTTACAGTGAGTCAGAAGAAAGAACATCCCAATCAGATGACTCGATGTATGTCATATGTATATTTGGAAAGCGACGTTAGTGCTGTACGGTTGGCGGGGCCTAGAATCGCCGATGCATAATGTGAGTTACAAACAAAATTAACTTGATAGGAAAACACTATTTAATTTTAAGATTTAGTGAAAGAGAACAAAAAGAGGAATTTATTGCTTTTGTTTGACCTTAGATAACTCTGAGACTAAATAATCAATAATTTACAGACTAATAAAGCAAGCAATTATTTTGGCACCCGCTGAATCAATCTAAATATTGTATAGTACGAGTACATACAATTCGCGTGGGTAACCACTATTATTTGAATTCTAAAAGAAAAGTTAAAGTAGATAGCCTGCCAAATAACGGCAAAACTACGCTACAAAACCGTTTATCAAAACTCTGCCCAGGTGTTCAGGTCATATTATAATGTATATGTGCCGATTAAAAGTATAGATTTAGTAACATGTTCTTAAAATCCTAATTCAACGCTCCAGATTTGGGGTTTAGCTCGACTAGTTAAAGCTTATATTGTGTCTAAATAGTTTGTATTCTCAACATATGAAGGTTATATATATACTTTATCATCAGGAGGTTTAGAATGGTGTACATATTTCGTAAAATTTAGCTATTGTTGGCGGGATAGCTACTTTAAGATCGTGTTGTTGAAGAAAATGCATTCTATACCAGTTTCATAAACTCTTGTCAGCCAACAGGCAATATCTTATATTCTTGAACTATAAATTCTTAAACTGTTACTTGTGTTCATTCACCTTAACTGTTACATGTGTTCAGTGAATGCTATATTTCCTGATCGAGTTATCTACATTTACTTGATAAAGCACCATTGTACTACATGATACGAATCAGTAAACTCAATGATAGTATAGGTGATTAATCAGTAAACCCAAGGATAGTATAGGTGATTAATCAGTAAACCCAAGGATAGTATAGGCGATTAATCAGTAAACCCAAGGATAGTATAGGTGATTAATCAGTAAACCCAAGGATAGTATAGGCGATTAATCAGTAAACTCAAGGATAGTATAGGTGATTAAACTGTAATTATTTAGATCACGAACACTTGAAAGTCCCACTATGTCATACGATCTATTATGGATACCTCTAGCATGGAGGCACTCCAGACATGCTTAATATTGTAAAGCTGCCAATTGTGATTTACATCATGCATTCTTTGGGGGTCCCAAAGGGGTTGTGTGTTCACGTGATCACGTAAAATAAAAACAAGTGTATTCTGAGGCTTTCAAACTGACCCCATTAACAAAAATACAAACAATAAACTCAAACGGAGGAATAGCTTCTGCCATTCTGCAACGGAAGAAGTCCATAAACAAGCAGATACGATTCTCGCGCGCTATTAGATCTACGCGCACCTAGCGGTATTATGTTGTACTACCGAGACCATCATACAAATAGTAATAGATTTGGAATCCAGTCAAGGGAGACCACTTTTGTCAGCAAACTGTATTAGACTAGTTCCAGGCCGACCAGTGTTACTTGTAATGTAGTGAGCTATGTCAGTGAAACTGTCACCACCAGTCTATACTGCCTATACTGTATCTGATACACGACTCGGCTGATTGTAGTGGCCCCGGGGATTTCCCGTGCCAGATGTTCGCGCAAGTACGAAAGTTCAGCTCTCGGGGGAGGCTCGGGGGAGGAGGAGGGCCACTAAAAAGACTGAAAAGGACTAAAAATTCACGTTTCACGTCACCATATCACGTGATCACGTTTTACCCAGACCAAAATCACGGATCACGCTGATATAATGTTCACGCAATCACGCAAAAATATTGTTTGTTTCACGTGTCACGTTTTTAAAAACACCCCGATCACGTTTTCACGCAAAACCCCTTTGGGACCCACTTCTTTTAGGAATGTCATCTGCAAATATCATATAATGTATCAGATTAAATAACGCAGAAAAAATGGCAGTTTTAATGAGGTATAATGGGGTTTTTCAATGGAATTTTCAATGGTTTTCTTCAATGGAATCCTAGGAATGTGACAAACCTAACAGCACAATGCAACACTATGCAACACTACGCTAGAAGAAGAAGTCTCTCATGCATGCCTTTAATAAATTCGATATTATGTGATCACTGACAGAAAATGATGATGTGTGTTCGCTTACTGTGTAATTTACAAATATTATCCTTGTGTGTTCGCTTACTGTTTAATTAACAAATAGTGTCCTAAGTAAATCCTTAGATTGTCTATGTATTAATACGCGCTTCTCCGAGATTTTGATTATGACGCATTTGATAGACGATCAGTCGGTGTTTGTATACAAAAGGCCGCTTAATCATTTGATGCCCTAAATAAGAAACAATGTTCAGAATAAAAGCAATTTATTATTTATTTAGGTCCTACATACCTATGTTATAAAAATTTCACTAACTCAACTTTTTATCATCTGTTTAAAAAGTTATAAATCGAGTAAAAACGTGCTACAGGCAGACGGAGCTAGACCGGGTACCATGGGCCCAATCTGGTGGAACGCAAAAGTTCCCTCAGGTAAACTATTGAGTAAGTTACTGTGAAGCATAGGAGTGGTGAAAGACACAGGGCTGGTATGTATTGAATGTTTTTCTTTATTTCTGAAACATTTAACTTGCTTCTAGCGAAAACCGCATGAAAATTGAAGGTAAGCTGGACATGCTGCACTACTTTTTGTGAAGCACAGTTTGAAGTGCACTTTGGTCATTTTGACCTCAGAATTCAAAAAGAAGGTGTTTACTTTCAGTTTGGAAAATATTTTGTGAAAAAGAGCAGGTCAGCAAATCATCTAAGGCCCATTTTTGTGTTGCACTGGGCATGACTGATACTACATTGTGTGTGTTATATGGCCAGCATAGTCAGGACTGGATATTTTTGGGTAGATATTTATTAACAACCCTATGTAAAAATAATGGTGGTCTAGGTCCAGACGGTCTGTGTTTATAGAAAATGTATCATGTTACTAAAAATAGAACAGTCAGTGCTAGCTGAAGAGCTTGCTTAGAAAACAATCTACGGAAGCTAATTCGGGCCATATGAGTTAGCTAAAATATGTTTAAATACGAATTGAATTAAATTGGGTTTTAAGGCGCACCAACACATGAAATGTTATATGGCGCCTAACAGGCATGGACATGCCAGGCTTATCCTCCATGTACATCGAGATAAATAATGGAAAATCGGCCTTCTCATCCTGAACTGCAGAGTTGCTGCAAATTCTATCGTAGAAACTCCATTTACGCTGGAGCCACGTTTATTGTTTTGCTGCCACTGCCCTTTTGGTGTGAGCGAGATGGCACCTGAAACAATGCAGGGATCATGATGAAGACCTTTAATGAACATGATCAAAACATGATAAATGAACATGAAATACGAAATTGGTAAGGAATATCAATAATTTGAAACATCACTGAATGTAAAAAACAAATCATGGAAGTTATATTTACAGCACTTCCATTTCCCATCCATTCCAACACTTACAAAAGCAGCGCCCATCAGTGCCTTCAGCACTTTGATTTATTACTTCATTACCAGATCTACCACACATTTAGAAATCGCGCAGGACTCATGTTAAAATGTGACATCGTAGTGAAATCATCAGCACGTGACCACTTATAACGATACTCTATGTATACAGAAAACTTGATCTGATCAACTAGATACGACATGTACCAATCTCTAATCTGACAAGTGATTGTCGATCCCGAAATAGATAAACAGAAAGTTATAAGTTCACTTAATATTTTGATACGACTTCCTAATAACCCATTATGCAAACATGTATTTCTAAGACGAACATAAATGAATGCAATCCCCAAAAGCAAATCCTAATTAGATTGTAAAGTACTAAACACCATTTCAAATTACTTTGCCATTGTATATATTCCGTTGAAATATCAACTGAAAGGAATTGCAAAACAATGTATAACATGCAAACACAGTACTGGGCAGAATATTTCATTCGTTAAAATTATTAAACGAGTTAAAACATGTTTTGATATCTTCAATCCTTAGAGAACGCGAACACGAAAAGTAAATATACAAGTTGAACAGGAAATGTAGCATTCACGAATCACAGCCAACAAAAATTACCCATCGAAATAAAAACAATTGTAGGGATTAATAAGGGGGAAGGTATATGTGAAATTGCAAACATAAAATGGTTGACAACAGGGTTACTGCCTTGAAACGGTCAGTGGCAAAGAGGCAGCTGAGGGTTCAAACAACGTTCTACACTCTTACTAGGATGCACCAAACCTCACTCTTACTAGGATGCACCAAATCTCACTCTTACCATGCCCCGTGTGGTTCCCGGGGGCACCGTTTGGTCACGGGGTTAAGAATAAGGCAACTGCAGATCCCTTTGGAGGGGTAGGCAGAGGGGTAGAATCCCCCCCCCCAAAATTAATGTTCATTTTATCATTTTTTGATCATGTACATTAAAGGTCTTCATCATGATCCCTGCATTGTTTCAGGTGCCATCTCGCTCATATCAAAAGAGCAGTGGCAGAAAAACAATAAACGTGGCTCCATCGTAAATGGAGTTTCTACGATAGAATTTGCAGCAACTCTGCAGTTCAGGGTGAGAAGGTTCTAGGCCCATTTTCCTCTATGTACATGGAGAATGTGCCTGGCATGTTCATGCCTGTTAGGCGCCATATAACCTTTCATGTTTTGGTGCGCCTTAAAACCCAATTCATTTCAATTCAATTCACTCTTACCATATTGTCATCACAACAAAACGGGACAATATAAAAAAGAAACATCAAACAGCTGGCTATATCCTTTTACAAACTAACTAGGCAGCGTTAAAAGGCGGCAGCAATAATAGGCGGAGCATTATTAGACGGAGCATTACTAGGCGGAGCATTAATAGACAATAACACAGAGACGATCATGTATATATTAAATGCCTAATATTTAAGAAATAATAAATATGTACCTGTGTTTTATCGGTGATTAAAATAAAGTTAGGAGTTCGGATGCGTAGTAATTAAATCACGAGTGCGTTAGCACGAGTGCTTTAATTACTCGCATCCGAACGACTAACTGTATTTTATTCACCGATAAAACACAGGTACGTATTTATTATTTCGATTCTAACACAACAATAACCCCATTGTTTACGCTATTGTTGGGGCACTATATATTATCTCGGAGATCAAGGTAATCAGGCTGCTGTGGTTTACAGGCTGTTCTATTGGGCGCCCCCGTATGCAAAGTTCTGCGTTTCAATACACTAGTAGTCACGTGACAAACAATTAAGTCATTGCTTACGTCATATAGCTTTCGCTGTATGACGTCAAACGTTCTCACCTTGTTCAAGATTCTTATAAATGTTATATGTACTGATGCATATGATGGGTTTATATCGGGGGTATTCACGGTTTGGGAGCATGGCAAGTTTGTTGTAATTAACATTTCATTAACATTACTGTTGAGTTTGTCTTTGTGACGTATATTTACCAAGTGACGTCATGTAACGTGACGCTTCTTACGGATGAAATATACGCGGGGAATTAATGGAACAGCTGTATTTTATCGTAGAATAACATACAGCTGTCTCTCTTCTTTGTGTATATGAAAGACTGTGGAGGTCGTGTAAGAATGTATGATACTATCGCATGACTATAGTTGTTACAGTTATTCATTACACTAAGGAGTATAGCACTAGTTCCACTAAAACAGGATTTCGGGTGCCTCACCTATTATCGTTGAATATTGAATGACATCATCCGATGTTATTACACTTGTGGTAATACGAAACATATAAAATTACCATATAAAATACCGTAAAAGCGACATCATTTGACAATCAATGTTAATTACATTTAAATTAATGAATTTGTTATTAATATCCTAAAAATAAACACAACTTTCGATTTTTTTTAATAAGCCTAGACATGACAAATATATGTTGTTTTTAGATTATTATAAGATTATGAAAACTATTGATTATACATATAATCAAGGACTTGCATCTCGAAGTCCTTTTACATAGCGTGGTGTTGACCGCTTACCATTGCGTGACTGGTAACACGATGCAAATTCAATCATTCTATATGATGTTATGAAACACCTTCAAATTATTATTAATTGTGTGATCGTATATATACGAGCATTGTTCTTGTATCGGTCTATCCTCCGAGCACGTTAAATAACCATAGGAATCTATTCGATAAAAAGAGTAGGGAACGGTTCCCGGATTCCTATGTATCCTTCCCCTCTCTCTGGGGCGGCTCTAAATAACATATACTGTGTTGATGAGCCGTTAAACCACATTCAATTCAATTCAATTCAATGTTCTTCTAGCTATGAGCTCCCCGTAGAATCAATTACATGCAAAATGCATACTATTTTTAAGCAGATTGTCGAAACTCTTATATAGGTATAAATAGAACGTTCCGCATGTTGTGTATTCATCCGTCATTTTTTGAAAGCCACAATAACCCAACCCCCACCCCACCCGACACCACGACCACACACACACCCATCCCCGCCAAAGAAAACAACAACGAAAATCATTGTAATAATTACTTCAATAAGTAAGACGATGTTAAAGGATAGTTGCAATTATAAGAAATCCTTGTGTTTGTATCTGCGTTCAAACTAAAGATAATTGCCTTTGGCCAATATTTGCCGTGTAACAAGGCAATTTCAGTTTTTTTCAAAGGAAAGCAGAAAAGAAATACAATAAACCCTTAAATACACATTTTAATTTTACATTTGCAGCTGTAACATACAATCTATATTAAAGTGTAATTCTGCTACGCGTGGTTCAAGCAATGTCTTGGTGAATAATATCGATTAGGCACGAAGTAACCTAATATTGTAAATGTTTAAACATTATTTTTTATTGTAGAATGAACGTCATGTGCGTGATACCTGTATAACAAGAAATATCTTTAAACAAAATAGTCGGCGCGTTTGGGAAAGCACACTATATAAGTGACTGATGGTCATGAAGTGAAATAATTTTAATAGCGAAATGTAAGGTAGAGAGTAGAGCAATATGGCGTTTACTATCGGTATTCCGAAAAAAGTTGACACGGTAGTGCCAATGTGGGGAATTTGAACAAAACAAGTTAGTGCCTTCCATTGCTAAAATATCCAAACAGCCATAACCCTGAAAACAAGAGGCCCACGAGGGCCTGAATCGATTTACTGGCAAAGTGTACTCTGTTGGATGATGCTGCATACAAACTATCAAAGCTCTAACCTTGTGGTTTCAAAAAAGAAGGTTTTTAAATGTATTTCCTAATATTTCTATGTAAAACCTTTGACCCCCGGTGAGGGGCTTATTCTGACCCCAGGGTCACAACTTGGTAAAGGACCACTATATGATGCTACATACTTTCCGTTTGACATTGTATGCAAAGTGTTTGATCAAATCCAAAACTAACACCATCTGCTGATTTTCATTTTCGTGGCAAGAAACACACATTGAAAATGACACGTGAACACTAGTAGATAATTAAAGAGTTGACGACACACCCAAGACCACTGTAGCTCGGTAACAAGATTAGTCTAAGCATAAAGCACTGTAGCTCGGTAACAAGATTAGTCTAAGCATGCAGACATTTCCGATTCCACTTATTAACTTTTGTTGAGTTATATGTTTGTCTGACCGTATACACTATTGCAATGCTGGTTCGCTTGTAGCAAATGTGCGATTTTATTGAGAAGAAAGAAAAACGTTCGTTGTAACGCTATTTATTTCGTAATGTTCACGTAGTTATTATATAAACAAATTATAAAGAGTAAGGATCTGAAAACAAGTTTATCAAAGCTTATATAAATGCGTCTTCTTTCAAACATTTACTTTCACGATTGCGAAGAATTATATGTGATTGGTTGTTTTCATATATATATTTGATAATCTTTGTGTTTTACTTATATTGCATATTAATGCTGCCTAGTTTGTTAGAGGATATACCATGACGTGGATCTGTTCCTTTCAAATGGGATGACCATAGGGTAACATTCACATTTGATAGACCCTAGAACCTGGTATTAACCCGTAGCGGCATTTTTTGCCACTGACCGTTCCAAGGCTGTACCTCTGTTAACAGACTATTTTTGTGCCACTGACCGTTCCAAGGCTGTACCTCTGTTAACATACTATGTTTGTGCCACTGGCCGTACCAAGGCTGTACCTCTGTTAACAGACTATGCTTGTGCCACTGACCGTTCCAAGGCTGTACCTCTGTTAACAGACTATGTTTATGCCACTGACCGTTCCAAGGCTGTACCTCTGTTAACAGACTATGCTTGTGCCACTGACCGTTCCAAGGCTGTACCTCTGTTAACAGATTATGTGTATGCCACTGACCGTACCAAGGCTGTACATCTGTTAACACACACTGTTTGTGACACTGACCGTTCCAAGGCTGTACCTCTGTTAACGGACTGTGCTTGTGCCACTGACCGTTCCGAAGCTGTACCTCTGTTAACAGATTATGTGTGTTGTGTCGCAGACTTTGTTGCTGGTTTTACACTTCCTTTCTTGTTTGCTGGTTTTACACTTCCTTTCTTGTTTACTGGTTTTACACTTCCTCTCTTGTTTGCTGGTTTTACACTTCCTTTCTTGTTTGCTGGTTTTACACTTCCTTTCTTGTTTACTGGTTTTACACTTCCTCTCTTGTTTGCTGGTTTTACACTTCCTTTCTTGTTTGCTGGTTTTACACTTCCTTTCTTGTTTGCTGGTTTTACACTTCCTTTCTTGTTTGCTGGTTTTACACTTCCTTTCTTGTTTGCTGGTTTTACACTTCCTTTCTTGTTTGCTGGTTTTACATTTCCTTTCTTGTTTGATGGTTTTACACTTCCTTTCTTGTTTGCTGGTTTTACACTTCCTTTCTTGTTTGCTGGTTTTACACTTCCTTTCTTGTTTGCTGGTTTTACACTTCCTTTCTTGTTTGCTGGTTTTACATTTCCTTTCTTGTTTGCTGGTTTTACACTTCCTTTCTTGTTTGCTGGTTTTACACTTCCTTTCTTGTTTGCTGGTTTTACATTTCCTTTCTTGTTTGCTGGTTTTACACTTCCTTTCTTGTTTGCTGGTTTTACACTTCCTTTCTTGTTTGCTGGTTTTACACTTCCTTTCTTGTTTGCTGGTTTTACACTTCCTTTCTTGTTTGCTGGTTTTACACTTTCTTTCTTGTTTGCTGGTTTTACACTTCCTTTCTTGTTTGCTGGTTTTACATTTCCTTTCTTGTTTACTGGTTTTACACTTCCTTTCTTGTTTACTGGTTTTACACTTCCTTTCTTGTTTGCTGGTTTTACACTTCCTTTCCTGGTTTTACACTTCCTTTCTTGTTTGCTGGTTTTACACTTCCTTTCTTGTTTGCTGGTTTTACACTTCCTTTCTTGTTTGCTGGTTTTACATTTCCTTTCTTGTTTGCTGGTTTTACACTTCCTTTCTTGTTTGCTGGTTTTACACTTCCTCTCTTGTTTCCTGGTTTTACACTTCCTTTCTTGTTTGCTGGTTTTACACTTCCTTTCTTGTTTGCTGGTTTTACACTTCCTTTCTTGTTTGCTGGTTTTACACTTCCTTTCTTGTTTACTGGTTTTACACTTCCTTTCTTGTTTGCTGGTTTTACATTTCCTTTCTTGTTTGCTGGTTTTACACTTTCTGTCTTGTTACGTTTTAGCCGTAAAATATCTTATTCGTGAATATACAACTTAATGCACGACATTAGTGTTTGGATGACATGATGGTTTGCTCATTACTTTATTCAATCTTATTCAGCAAAAATCAGATTTAAAGCAATATGTTTAATTTCAGTCACGTTTTAGAACAATTTCATAAACTATAATCTTGTTTAAAATGAAATGTATTACTTTTATTGTCACATATTCATATGCCATAGAAAAACAAATGTTGGAAGTACGAAGTACGTGTTCAAAGCTAAAACCTAAAAACTAAAAAAGAATATTCAGAAGTAGACAAAATCGAAAGGGTAAAAGGGTAGAAATAATTACAGAAAACAACGTATGTACACTTTACGGATATTAGCGTGTATGCGTGCATGTATGGGGTTTAATTTCGCGTTTAACAATCTTCCAGTCATATCACGACGGTGGGCTCAACGCTCAACTTTACAGGGACACGTTGGAAAACATGGAAGACACATGACATGATACCCTGTCCAGAGGCATTATACTGACATAGGGCCGACCAGTCCTAGAACTACCTTTTATATTCTGAACGTCAAGCAAGGAGTTTACTGGTAACTTTTTAAAGAAGTATTTGGTGCGAACCATCCTGAGATTGAACACACGATCACCCGCGTGCTACAAGGGCGAATACCACTGCACCACTGCCGCGGTTTTGTGGTGTGTAAATGTAACATATCAAACATATATTAGTAAATCACGACTAAGCCTGTTTAATCTGATTTATTAGGTTTAACAATTACCAATTACCAATATCTATGCGTATTATATTTCAAATATGAACATATAGCTAGAAAACGGTGATATATCACTCTAGAAAACTAAACTGAAATACTGCTATATATTTGAAGACATTTCACTACTGCGGTTTGTTTAGGCATGGGTAAACTCAAGGCCAGTGTGTCACAGTAATTTCATGTTTTATTTAACTTTCAAATTGAGGACACAACATACACTATTTAATGTATAGTATAAAGTCAACACAGTATCTTTATATTTGTATGTGCGATTTCGCGAAGGTCGTAAGTCAATTAAAAATAATCAGAGATAGGAAGGACAGTACGTGTCAGCAAATTACTACCAGAGTCAAAGCGTTAATTAATGAAGACAGACGATTGGCTGTGCTTGATCTTTCCAGTACTTAAGATGTGGGATTTGCTGCTGTTCATAGCATATTAAAGAAGGACTTGAACATGAGAAAAGTCAATGAGCTCTGGATGGCTAGTTTTTTTAACGGGAGAAGAAACATATAAACATATCAGCGCTGCATCAACGTGAAAGTATCCGCCGACGTTCTGCACGATATGAGAACACAAGTTCACAGGACAGTTTTGATATGAGCATTGTGAAATTATACAATCTAAGAGAGTATAATGTATAAGTCCTGATAGTGTATTTTTTATTTCGATTGTTATGGTCATAACTAAATTATAAGATCAGTACACGGACTTCTGGAACTGGCCTCTTAAATTCAAGCATTGTAGGTCAAATACCCTATGCATTTCATTAAACGGTTCATCGAATCATTCAGGCTTATACAAAAATTACATCAAAAAATATATCGCAGCGCCTCATTTTATGACCAATTTAGCTTTAATACACGATTTTCTCATACAAACCACATGTTTGTATAACATATTTTAATTGGGGCGGAGTGTTTTAGGTTGGCGAAATGTCGTTAATGTTATCTTTCAAAACAAACATTACGTTGACCAAGATAAACTATTGCGAACTGATACAACTTAGTAATCATAATCATTATAAATCGCTGTTTTCCTGTAATTTTATTGTCGTTTTTGTCGTCAATCAACAATAAAACTAAAACAGAAACAGTAACATGGCTTTCTTATCGGTTGGCGTATTTCTGATGACAATTCCCAGATGGGTTGTGTACATATTTAACAAATACACCTTTGTGGCGTGAGAAATGTTGAACCATAAAAGCCGAACAGGAAGAACTGATACATTCACAAAACATAGTCAACCCAAAACTCGTAATCAAAATAAACAAAAAACAAGAGGTAACGCCTGGTGGCGTTAAAGCCGGGTTTTCAGGTGTAATGTTTGGTATATGTCAGGTTGTAATAATAGACGAATCAGTAGAACATAACACCTCGGACTAATTGCAACAGAAAATGTTTCAACAGAAAATGTTTTAACCTTTTCTAAAACTAGCTATGAATAGATGACAAAACACAAAAGTTAGACAAAATCCCTTCAGTACAAACACATTTTAACGGTCCATCGAAATTCGGATAAACTGTGTAATCCGGTTACTAGTACATTACAATTTGCTTATTTCGTACTCAACGCATATACATTTGCAAATTGTATATAGAATGATCCTGGTTTATTCCTAAATTGCCTTTTCCTATCTTTATGATATTATGACGCCTTCTGAGGTAGAAACGTTATCAAGTAAAACTATATTTCTTACGAAATAAGCAGTTTAATTGAAAAAATCAAATTCGCCCGCAGTTTCGTACCTTGTTTTGCAACACCGTCGCTCATAATTAAATGTCGGTATACTTTACAGAATTCATCAACATAATTAATCTTATGTCATGCCGTTCTAACCTGTCAATTTATTGAGATTAGACGATACATTTTCTATGACTCTTAATGGGACTGGAGGCGATTTGGAAGAGTAATTTTGGTGCCAAAAATATGTACAACTGTTAGCACTATGAACACCATTTGAATTAATGTTAATGATTTAAAAATACCGAGTCGTCGTGTTTTCCAGCCCAAGCGTTTTAATAAACAATAATTCAAAGGAACCTGAATATGCGGCTTAAAGGGACTGGCAATCTTTAAGTGTTTACCAACCATTAACATTAGCGTCTGTATTTATTAATCTAGTATCATGTTGACTATAAACCTGGTTGCCTATATTGATATAAAATGTTGAGTTTTCACTTCTTCTTCTTATTCTACCATAGGTTTAAAGATAGTTAGGTAAATATATCCACCAGTTAGTAACATTCAAAAACAATTCGCTGTATACTTCTCGCCTATCAACTTGTAAATAAGTGAGGAAGTGTCGATTCTTACGGATGGAGGAGGTGTACAGTCCAGGAAAAGTGGGTGGTCTGCCTCCACCACAAAAAAGCGTAAAACACCATACAAACAAACAAACAAACAAACACATCGCTTTATACTACTCTTATAAGTAATATGAATAATTGAACAAATGCAAGTTATGTGAAAAACAAACGGGACTCCGCGATTATTATTTTTTTAAAAACAAAAATCAAGATTGACGTGTGTCCCTTTAAAGGGACACATGGCAATCTTGATTTTTTAAAAACTAGCGGCGTCCCGTTAGTTTTTCTACATAAATTGCATAGGTTCAATTATTAATGTTAATTATAAGAATTGTATTAAGCCATTTGTTTTTGCATATTATTAATTTTTGATATTATTGCACCAATAATATATTAAAACTTATAGTATAATAAGACGAAATAGTGAATTCTTAAAATTTGATTTATTTAAATGTAACCAGGGTAAAAGTTAAAATGATACTGGATATATAAATCGAGACACCCGTTTTAAATACTTCAAGATTGCCATGTGTCCCTTTAATGGACATACACATTTCGTATGAAACTGAACAATATTATGACTCATGAGGGTTTTCTCTTGTATTTGCAAAAAAGTGTAGTCAGATCACAAAACAAGAATTTAGTATAGGCTTAAAACATCATATAAATTAACATTAATGATTTACGCAATGATTCCCGACTAAACTATTTCATTAACACTAATTGATGGTGTGTCGTGATCAGGGTCAAAAGCATCCGTATTTAGATGTATCTGTAAACTTACAAAACAGTTAAATAGTTAAATAATTAAATCGAATTAGTGCAAATGTACATTGACTTTACTCAACTGACACACATTATGATAGTTTTACTCGTATTTGAATTAAAACACGTTATTCTTCCAGACTGACACCCATTATTCTCCAGACGGACACGCATTATTCACCAGACGGACACGCATTATTCTTCCAGACTGACACGCATTATTCTTCCAGACTGACACCCATTATTCTTCCAGACTGACACCCATTATTCTCCCATTTCTGCTCATGTGAGATAGACATTTTCCTCATGTGAGATAACTCTATCTTACATGACATGTGACTTATGACGTCATGACGTAACGTCGACGTTGCGTTATTCTGGCGTTAAATCAGCAAAGTCATTGATTTTATGCGGTAATAAACACAATATGGGAGAAAAATAATCCATCATGAGTGATCCATATGAGATAGGGAAATCTCACCCTCGGGATCAGAATTGCAACCAGGCACTCGGCAGAGCCTCGTCCCTGGTTACAATTCTGACCCTCGGGTGAGATTTCCCTATCTCACATGGATACTCATGATGGATTCTTATATTCTCCAGACTGACACCCATTATTCTTCCAGACTGACATCCATTATTCTCCAGACTGACACCCACTATTCTCCAGACTGACACGCATTATTCTTCCAGACTGACACGCATTATTCTCCAGACTGACACGCATTATTCTTCCAGACTGACACCTACTATTCTTCCAGACTGACACGCATTATTCTCCAGACTGACACCCGATATTCATCCAGACTGACACGCATTATTCTCCAGACTGACACGCATTATTCTTCAAGACTGACATCCATTATTCTACAGACAGACACCCATTATTCTCCAGACAGACACCCATTATTCTCCAGACTGACACGCATTATTCTTCCAGACTGACACCCATTATTCTTCCAGACTGACACCCATTATTCTCCAGACTGACACCCATTATTCGTTCAGACTGACACCCATTATTCTCCAGACTGACATCCATTATTCTCCTGACTGCCACCCATTATTCTTCCAGACTGACACCCATTATTCTTCCAGACTGTCACGCATTATTTTTCCAGACTGACACCCATTATTCTTCCAGACTGACACCCATTATTCTTCAGACTGACACCCATTATTCTCCAGACTGACACGCATTATTCTTCCAGACTGACACCCATTATTCTTCCAGACTGACACCCATTATTCTCCAGACTGGTACCCATTGTTCTTCCAGACTGACACCCATTATTCTCCAGACTTACACCCATTATTCTTCCAGACCCACTATTCTTCCAGACTGACACCCATTATTCTCCAGACTGACACCCATTATTCTCCAGACTGACATTCATTATACTCCTGACTGACACCCATTATTTTTCCAGACTGACACCCATTATTCTTCCAGAGTGACACGCATTATTCTCCAGACTGACACGCATTATTCTTCCAGACTGACACCCATTATTCTTCCAGACTGACACCCATTATTCTTCCAGACTGACACGCATTATTCTCCAGACTGACACGCATTATTCTCCTGACTGACACCCATTATTCTTCCAGACTGACACCCATTATTCTTCCAGACTGACACCCATTATTCTTCCAGAGTGACACACATTATTCTCCAGACGGACACGCATTATTCTTCCAGACTGACACCCATTGTTCTTCCAGACTGACACCCATTATTCTTCCAGACCCACTATTCTTCCAGACTGACACCCATTATTCGTCCAGACTGACACCCATTATTCTCCAGACTGACATTCATTATACTCCTGACTGACACCCATTATTCTTCCAGACTGACACCCATTATTCTTCCAGACTGACACCCATTATTCTCCAGACTGACATTCATTATTCTCCTGACTGACACCCATTATTCTTCCAGACTGACACCCATTATTCTTCCAGAGTGACACGCATTATTCTCCAGACGGTCACGCATTATTCTTCCAGACTGACACCCATTATTCTTCCAGACTGACACCCATTATTCTTCCAGACTGACACCCATTATTCTTCCAGACTGACACCCATTATTCTCCAGACTGACATTCATTATTCTCCTGACTGACACCCATTATTCTCCTGACTGACATTCATTATTCTCCAGACTGATACCCATTATTCTCCAGACTGACATTCATTATTCTCCTGACTGACATCCATTATTCTTCCAGACTGACACCCATTATTCTCCTGACTGACATTCATTATTCTCCAGACTGACACCCATTATTCTCCAGACTGACACCCATTATTCTTCAGACTGACACCCACTATTCTCCAGACTGACACGCATTATTCTTCCAGACTGACACCCACTATTCTTCCAGACTGACACGCATTATTCTCCAGACTGACACCCATTATTCTTCCAGACTGACACGCATTATTCTCCAGGCTGACACGCATTATTCTTCCAGACTGACACCCATTATTCTCCAGACTGACACGCATTATTCTTCCAGACTGACACCCATTATTCTCCAGACTGACATCCATTATCGACATGTAAACGAGAAAGTGTCGATTCTTACGGATCTATGATTCTACCAAGGAATAAGTGGGTGGTCTAAAGTCGACCGTCATACATAGCCTAATTTGTGCTGGTAAATGATGTTAAACGCCAAATATACCGATCCATTTACTCATCGAATAAGATCAGAAACGGCGCTCTAGAAGCTGCATCTAAAACGTTCTCCCTCTCACAGCTGCAGGTTCGAATCATATATGGCCTAACATGTGCTAAAAATGACGTAAAACACCATTCAAACAAACTGTATATACATAATAATGACTATAGTTGAATGTTGTTAAACAGCTCGACAGCGCAATTTATATGCCCTAGAAAGAGGTAAGGTATACATAGCAATCCGGGAATCTGCCCTACTGTTGCTAATGCATATAATAGCTATTGTTTTAAGTGCTCAGATGATACACGCCGATATACGAGACCTCCCGGTTTACGTCCCGAGGTTAATAACACGCTGGCTAAACTGTCGCCGTTGAGGCTTGAACACGGGTATCCCAGTTTGAAGCCACCTTGCTGTCTATATTAGTCCATGCCAGTCCCTTCAACATGTAATGAATTCCGTTTTTACCACAGTCGGGAAACTTTCAACTCTAATTCCATTATCAATAGAAAGCTCGAGACAGATGGTCAATGAGGGGCGCTAAATGAGTTCTTTGTTCCGAAAACTCTTTTAACAACCAGTCTTGAATTCTACTATTCGGAAATACGAACCAAGCCCTGCTTTGAACATTCGAACCCAGTGTTGCAGTCAACATTTATCTCTGCTTTCAACATTAGAACAGAGCCCTGCATTTAAACTTCGAGCACAGTCCTGCATTCACCATTCTAACACATCCTTGCGTTTAACATTCGAACCCTGCATTCAACATTCGATCTAAACCCTGCGTTCAACATTTGAACCCAGTACTGCGTTGTATGCTAGTATTTTAACCTAGCCATGCGCTGACGTTCGAATCCAGCCATGTATTTAACATTCGAACCCGTGTATGCAGTCACCCTCCGTTCAACATTTAACCCATTCATGCGTTCAACATTTGAACATAGGCCTGCGTTCAACATTCAATCTCAGCCCAGTATTCAACACTGACCTGGCCCCGTTCAACATTCGAACCAAGCTATGTATTTAACATTCAATCTCAGCAACCAGACCTGATAGTCTCAGTCTCCCCGAGAATGCACGACCGATTACAGAACCGGTCGTTGTATGCTTAAGTCAAGACTTGATTGTTTTGTAATGGATATTAACGAATAGGAGTACGTTGTTTCAATAATGTGTCCAAGAACAGTGTAAGAGCGTTTGAAAGTACTGGTAATGTCTCATCCATGGAATTGGGTAACAGCGGCCATTTCTTTCTAGTTATAAATGCCCAATTTCCATACGCAGCAATTTTGGTTTCCGACTTGAAACGGTCAGTAGGCAATATGGCCGATTTTAAGTGTACACAACATCGCTATTATCCTGTCTTCAACGCTCAAATTGACAAGACAGTGTAAATAAAAGTACATCCCATCAAAGAAAATCTCTAACAATATAGTCCACATCCAGAGAAGTTAGGAAACGATACACGTATATGTTATTGCAAAAATATATAAAAACAACAACACCAACTGGCAGGCGTATTATTTCTCATACATTGATTGCAATGTACACGTCTATCGCCTGTAACTCTAGAAACTACAATGAAATACACACATTACTTTGAAAAAATATTTTGAACTGTGGAATTTTGTATCTGATACTTCAACATCCTTTAAAACATAAGCGTGACAGAGTAATAAGTATTGCATGTTATAAGTTCTTCAAAGAAGCACCAAGTAGTGAGATGATTCCTATACATTTGCTCGCAACTTCTAAACTGCAAAACTGCAAAACGTTTGGTAAAACAATCCTGATTTCCATATCTGCAAGAAGTACCCATTAACATATTTTGTTTAAAATATTATTATATCTATCTATCTATATATATATAGGGAGAAATATTTGCGAACAACCAAGGACAGACAACCTTCGGACGAACTACGGCAGGGCGCCTATCTATGATAAGAGACACAGAAATCAAACGTATGCATTCACTTCCTGAAAAGGATAACTGCAACACACGCTGATATACTGTAACACACTCGTCTGGAGGCACAATTAACATATACACGAATATATATACAATAATAGCTCATATGAATATGATCACATTTAAGGATTCAACCACACACACGCTATATTAAGACAGTGACAATGAAAGATGCCGGATCACTAGAAGACTGTGAATTCAGCAGTAAATGGTATATATTAAAGGGAGATAATCTGAACTCACAACGGAAACTTTCGAAATTTAGGATCTAAGAGATTCACGTTCACAAAGCAGAATTATATATAGGGAGAAGTATTTGCGAAAAACCAAGGACAGACAACCTTCGGACGAACTACGGCCGAGCGCCTAGCTATGATGAGATACACAAAAATCAAACGTATGCATTCACTTCCTTAAAAACACACGTGTTGCAGCTATCCTTTTTATAGCATTTACTGAATTCACAGTATCCTAGTGATCCGGCACCTTTCATTGTCACTGTCTTAATATAGCGTGTATGTGGTTGAAACCTTAAATGTGATCCCTCTTATATGAGCTATAATTGTATATATATATATTCGTGTATATGTTTCCAAAGAAAGGATTGTCAATGTTCAATATGTCATCCAAATACCGAGAGGTGTCATTAAAGGCTTCAATTACATCTACCTGAGTATCGAACGAAAGACTCAACATGAAATCTCTTTCATAGCATAAAAGAACAAATCTGCGACAAGAGGTGCACAGTTCGTACTCATATGGATACCAACAATTTGTCTATAAACGGTAGTTCCATACCTAACGAAAACATTATCTAATAGGAAAATAAGTGCTTGGCAAGTCCACATAGTGTATTTGTCTAGACTGCCTTTAGCAAAAAACGCTTTGACATTATTACAGGCCAAAAATGCAGTTTTCTCTAGCGAAAGCTTTTTAAATATGAGCAATGAGCTTGTCTTTGATAAGGTGATGTGGTAAGGTTGTAAAGTAGAGGTCGTACGTACTTATAGATGAAACTGGACATTTATTACAAATTTTATCAAAAGCGTCTCCCGAGTTTTAATAGACCAAAATAAATTATTCCCAGAATTCCATACGTTTTAGTACAATATTGTTTAACGTGATCTTTAATGGCAGTAAGACAAGAAGTTAAACGTCTGGAGATGTTTGTGGTAGTGCAGGCACTAGCATTTAAAATAAAGCGCGGGCCTTATACGGATGTTTATGTAATTTAGAAATCCAGTACATAGTTGGCAGTTAATTTTGCTTTTCGTCTACCCTTGCCTTGAAAGTAGTGCACCCAGTGATATGTGTGGAAACAACTTCATCCTCAATAGATTGAACTGGAGTATACGAATTAGTGCTACTGAGTTCCAGAGATAAAATACTGACGTAATGTAGGCGTCAAACAATAATTATATTATAAGCTGCTTTATCAGCAGGAACTGAAACAAATGTATTATGAAATTCTTGACTTCTCGATTTTAAATTACGAAACGAAAACCTAGGTCTCGCAGGAAGTAGATAGGGGTTAGCATTGCAAAGGTTAATACGTGTATCTATAATTTTAAAAATTGACTTTTTCTTAGTAGAAAGAGAGTTTGGGTCCGCATGTTCTCTACGACACCATTTTATACTAAAATCTTCAATGGAATGGACGTAAGTCTGTGATCTTATGTGCTTTAACTTGTATGCAAAGCCACAAGGTTCAACATTTTCGATCAATACAAATCAAGTAGATGTTATATGTTTTCTTCCAATACCTCATTTAAAAAAACATTACTGTTAATATCAAACATGTATAAAAATTAACTTAAAACCTAATACAAAAGCCTTATTATAAAACAGTAGAAAATAATTACTATCGTAACCCTGATCTATTTTTAAAATATAAATGTAATTTCAGAAAACAGCCTGACTTTTATGGTGACTCACAAACTTAGTTAAATCATTGTTCAAGATCACTTTCATACACAATTTATTAAACTTGTTAAAATTATGATAAAAGATTATGATCCTATTTTGCCACGTACTGCATGTTTAGTGGTCCTCCACTGACCTTCCAAGTCGATACCCCTATTGTGAACCCTATTATGTTAGTGGTGTCGGGTGTCGTATACCCTATTATGTTAGTGGTGTCGGGTGTCGTATACCCTATTATGTTAGTGGTGTCGGGTGTCGTTTACCTTGTTTTTCCTTATGATTTATATTTGTTTCGAATGCGTTATTTTAGTTGACTGTGTTCTGTGAATGATACATTTCCTGTTCGATTGTTATACATACTTTTACATATAGTTGCCTAATTCTAACACAAATGACACCGGGGTCCCTTTCGATTTGCTTTCATCATAAAAAAACGACAACATTATAAACATTAGAAAACCACAAGCGAAATTAGGACACACGCAACATTAAAGCGAAATTAAGATACAAGCAACATTAAAGCGAAATTAAGATACAAGCAACATTAAAGCGAAATTAAGATACAAGCAACATTAAAGCGAAATTAAGATACAAGCAACATTAAAGCGAAATTAAGATACAAGCAACATTAAAGCGAAATTAAGATAGCAGTTAATGTTTTATCTCCCTCGACTCTCTGCGCTCAACGTCTATCACGCGATATTCACATGTTTGCGTTTGTAATTAGACCAACAGTAACAAAGTTAATGTTTATCCAGTAGGTCAACTATCGGTGAATCTCTAAATTAGCAATTTCCTAGTATCTACCGTTCAATAATTGCGCGTGACATATTTGCCTTTCGCCATGACCTTTAGTCCAAGTTTTCGTTTTTCCAGAACAAATTATAATGAGAGGTTGTCATAAACAACACTGACCATGCTTAAGCTGTTGGTAGTAAAGCACCGAAAACAGTGATCCATGAAATAAGGGGTGACAAAAACAATGATGAATACACTAGTTTAAACAAAGTGGAGTTTAGTGCACCAAACTAAACCAGTTTTATATAACCCCCAAAGCGGGCCCTTTCGCCACTTACCGTTTCAATGCATAGTTCCGACATTTAGATTATAGCTCCGCCCTATTTTGTTCCTGGGTCAAGTATTCACAGCACTTGTACTACATTGTATAGTTACATCATTTGTGAGAAAACATACGTTTTGCTACATGTGTACATATCTGCTACACTTTTGCTTGGGTCGAATTTCTAGGATATATGAGCTTGTTTTATTGGGATGACAATAAGGTAAGAGTGAGGTTTGGTGCACCCTAGAACCTGGTTTAACCCCACCCCCAGCGGCCCTTCTTGACACGGACCGTTCCAAGGCGATAGCCCTATTGTCAACTCTTTTATGTTCGTGATGTCTTGACTTGCCTTTTAGTCATCTTTAAAGCTTATTTGTTTGCACATGTAAGCAGTTTAAAAATAAAGGAAACGTTTCGTACGTAAATAATAAAAGGTTTGTCATAAGTAAACATATTTAAAAACTTGAGAAATTCGTGGAATAGAACATAGTAAAAAATTATATGATTATAAAAATAAAAGATGTTTCCTGAAATCAAACAAATTTACGATATTAGCGAAGTAGAGTTTTTTAAATACCACTTATTAAAAGTATACCCACTGACTGGAAAGAAAACTCAAGACAGAAGCAATTAACAACCTGAAAACATACAGCACTCTTTAACAAACAAAGTTCTTGAAGGAAATACGGTTAATATGCTAATATATAAAGTTTTAGTATAAAACAAATGTCGAAAAATAATTTAAAACACTCAAGAGTAAATAGGAAGAAATATTTGAAAATTTAAAGTGGAAACACATTTATTTAATACCTTTTCGATGTACAATAGATACGAAATTAAGAACATTTTAGTATAAATAGCTTACATGAATTTTACCTTCCAATAAACTACTACACAAATGCAAGCTAGTAAATTGAAGTCTTTGTGACTTCTGTAACATGCATGTGGAAGCGCTTACACACATGTTTTGGGAATGTCATATAAGCCAGAGATGTTGGTCACAATTACAACAAATTCTACAAAGCACAGGATTTCAAATTACGTTTAATATGTAAAAAAACAGAAACACTTGTATTTTGAACTTCATTATTATTATTTTAAAATATATTCTGTCAAGAAATAAGTATTATAAAGCCATCCCTGATATTGAATGCTTTATGAGATTCTTGTATTATAGCAAAGCTATTGAAGAAATTATTGCGTTCTCTAAGATCAACACATCACCGAATGGAACTTTGAAGATTTTGAAAACGAGAGAAAAAACGTTAATTAGTAAAGATCACTTTCCATAGATATGTGTTATTATATTCATACTATATTCCTCTTTCTTTCTATCTTTCTATCTTCTGCCTTAACGTAATGTATTGCTGAATATAATATTATTTTAGTTTATTGTATTGAAAAGAAAAAAATGTTACGAACAAAATGTTGTTTCTATGGGTGCTTTGTGGTCCTTGAATGCTACATTCCCTGTTCGACTTATATACATATCTACCTTTGATGACCAGCTCACAACTTTGCATTTCCTCAATTCTTTCTTGCCTATGATATGTGACACTATTACGTGTGGCCTGTCTCAGTGGACTTAGATCCGGAGGACCAGAGTAAAAGCCTCATCAGTGTTCACGTCTATGATATGTGACACTATTACGTGTGGCCTGTCTCAGTGGACTTAGATCCGGAGGACCAGAGTAAAAGCCTCATCAGTGTTCAAGTCTATGATATGTGACACTATTACATGTGGCCTGTCTCAGTGGACTTAGATCCGGAGGACCAGAGTAAAAGCCTCATCAGTGTTCACGTCTATGATACCTGACAGTATTACGTGTGGCCTGTCTCTTAGTGGACTTAGATCCGGAAGACAAGAGTAAAAGCCTCATCAGTTTTCACGTCTATGATACCTGACACTATTACATGTGGCCTGTCTCAGTGGACTTAGATCCGGAGGACCAGAGTAAAAGCCTCATCAGTGTTCACGTCTATGATATGTAACACTATTACGTGTGGCCTGTCTCAGTGGACTTAGATCCGGAGGACCAGAGTAAAAGCCTCATCAGTGTTCACGTCTATGATATGTGACACTATTACGTGTGGCCTGTCTCAGAGGACTTAGAACCGGAAGACAAGAGTAAAAGCCTCATCAGTGTTCATGTCTATGATATGTGACACTATAACGTGTGGCCTGTCTCAGTGGACTTAGATCCGGAGGACCAGAGTAAAAGCCTCATCAGTGTTCACGTCTATGATATGTGACACTATTACGTGTGTCCTGTCTCAGTGGTCTTAGATCCGGAGGACCAGAGTAAAAGCCTCATCAGTGTTCACGTCTATGATATGTGACACTATTACGTGTGGCCTGTCTCAGAGGACTTAGATCCGGAGGACCAGAGTAAAAGCCTCATCAGTGTTCACGTCTATGATATGTGACACTATTACGTGTGGCCTGTCTCAGAGGACTTAGATCCGGAAGACAAGAGTAAAAGCCTCATCAGTGTTCACGTCTATGATATGTGACACTATTACGTGTGGCCTGTCTCAGTGGACTTAGATCCGGAGGACCAGAGTAAAAGCCCCAGTTCACGTCTATGATATGTGACACTATTACGTGTGGCCTGTCTCAGAGGACTTAGATCCGGAAGACAAGAGTAAAAGCCTCATCAGTGTTCACGTCTATGATATGTGACACTATTACGTGTGGCCTGTCTCAGTGGACTTAGATCCGGAGGACCAGAGTAAAAGCCTCATCAGTGTTCACGTCTATGATATGTGACACTATTACGTGTGGCCTGTCTCAGTGGACTTAGATCCGGAGGACCAGAGTAAAAGCCTCATCAGTGTTCACGTCTATGATATGTGACACTATTACGTGTGGCCTGTCTCAGTGGACTTAGATCCGGAGGACCAGAGTAAAAGCCTCATCAGTGTTCACGTCTATGATATGTGACACTATTACGTGTGGCCTGTCTCAGAGGACTTAGATCCGGAAGACATGAGTAAAAGCCTCATCAGTGCTCACGTCTATAATATGTGACACTATTACGTGTGGCCTGTCTCAGTGGACTTAGATCCGGAGGACCAGAGTAAAAGCCTCATCAGTGTTCACGTCTATGATATGTGACACTATTACGTGTGGCCTGTCACAGTGGACTTAGATCCGGAAGACAAGAGTAAAAGCCTCATCAGTGTTCACGTCTATGATATGTGACACTATTACGTGTGGCCTGTCTCAGTGGACTTAGATCCGGAGGACCAGAGTAAAAGCCTCATCAGTGTTCACGTCTATGATATGTGACACTATTACGTGTGGCCTGTCTCAGTGGACTTATATCCAGAAGACAAAAGTAAAAGCCTTATCAGTGTCCACGTCTATGATACCTGACACTATTACATGTGGCCTGTCTCAGTGGACTTACATCCGGAGGACCAGAGAAAAAGCCCCATCAGTGTTCACGTCTATGATATGTGACACTATTACGTGTGGCCTGTCTCAGTGGACTTAGATCCGGAAGACAAGAGTAAAAGCCTCATCAGTGTTCACGTCTATGATATGTGACACTATTACGTGTGGCCTGTCTCAGTGGACTTAGATCCGGAGGACCAGAGTAAAAGCCTCATCAGTATTCACGTCTATGATATGTGACACTATTACGTGTGGCCTGTCTCAGTGGACTTAGATCCGGAGGACCAGAGTAAAAGCCTCATCAGTGTTCACGTCTACGATATGTGACATTATTATGTGTGGCCTGTATCAGTGGACTTAGATCCGGAGGACCAGAGTAAAAGCCTCATCAGTGTTCACTTCTTTGATATCTGACACTATTACGTGTGGCCTGTCTCAGTGGACTTAGATCCGGAGGACCAGAGTAAAAGCCTTAACATCAGTTCTCACGTCTATGATATGTGACACTATTACGTGTGGCCTGCCTCAGTGGACTTAGATCCGGAGGACCAGAGTAAAAGCCTCATCAGTGTTCACGTCTATGATATGTGACACTATTACGTGTGGCCTGTCTCAGTGGACTTAGATCCGGAGGACCAGAGTAAAAGCCTCATCAGTGTTCACGTCTATGATATGTGAAATAATAACGTGTGATCTGTCTCAGTGGACTTGGATCCGGAGGACCAGAGTAAAAGCCTCATCAGTGTTCACGTCTATGATATCTGACACTATTACGTTTGGCCTGTCTCATTGGACTTAGATCTGGAGGACCAGAGTATAAGCCTCATCAGTGTTCACGTCTATGATATGTGACACTATTACGTGTAGCCTGTATCAGTGGACTTAGATCCGGAGGACCAGAGTAAAAGCCTCATCAGTGTTCACTTCTATGATATCTGACACTATTACGTGTGGCCTGTCTCAGTGGACTTGGATCCGGAGGACCAGAGTAAAAGCCTCATCAGTGTTAACGTCTATGATATGTGACACTTTTACGTGTGGCCTGTCTAAGTGGACTTAGATCCGGAGGACCAGAGTATAAGCCTCATCAGTGTCCACGTCTATGATACCTGACACTATTACATGTGACCTGTCTCAGTGGACTTACATCCGGAGGACCAGAGTAAAAGCCTCATCAGTGTCCACGTCTATGATACCTGACACTATTACATGTGGCCTGTCTCAGTGGACTTACATCCGGAGGACCAGAGTAAAAGCCTCATCAGTGTTCACTTCTATGATATGTGACACTATTACGTGTGGCCTGTCTCAGTGGACTTAGATACGGAGGAAAAGAGTAAAAGCCTCATCAGTGTTAACGTCTATGATACCAGACACTATTACGTGTGGCCTGTCTCAGTGGACATATATCCGGAGGACCAGAGTAAAAGCCCCATCAGTGTTCACGTCTATGATACCTGACACTATTACGTTTGGCCTGTCTCAGTGGACATGGATCCGGAGGACCAGAGTAAAAGCCACATCAGTGTTCACGCCTATGATATGTGACACTATTACGTGTGGACTGTCTCAGTGGACTTAGATCCGGAGGACCAGAGTAAAAGCCTCGTCAGTGTTCACGTCTATGATACATGACACTATTACGTGTGGCATGTCTCAGTGGACTTAGATCCGGAGGACCAGAGTAAAAGCCTCATCAGTGTTCAAGTCTATGATATGTGACACTATTGCGTGTGGCCTGTCTCAGTAGACTTGGGTCCGGAGGACCAGAGTAAAAGCCTCATCAGTGTTCACGTCTATGATATGTGACAATATTACGTGTGGCCTGTCTCACTGAACTTAGATCCGGAGGAACAGAGTAAAAGCCTCATCAGTGTTCACGTCTATGATATCTGACAGTATTACGTGTGGCCTGTCTCACTGAACTTAGATCCGGAGGACCAGAGTAAAAGCCTCATCAGTGTCCACCTTTATGATATGTGACACTATTACGTGTGGCCTGTCTCAATGGACTTAGATCCGGAGGACCAGAGTAAAAGCCTCATCAGTGTTCACGTCTATGGTATCTGACACTATTACGTGTGGCCTGTCTCAGTGGACTTAGATCCGGAGGACCAGAGTAAAAGCCTCATCAGTGTCCACGTCTATGACACCTGCCACTACTACGTGTGGCCTGTCTCAGTGGACTTGGATCCGGAGGACCAGAGTAAAAGCCTCATCAGTGTTCACGTCTAGGATATGTGACACTATTACGTGTGGCCTGTGTCAGTGGGCTTAGATCCGGAGGACCAGAAGAAAAGCCTCGTCAGTGTTCACGTATATGATATGTGACACTATTACGTGTGGTCTGTCGCAGTGGACTTGGATCCGGAGGACCAGAGTAAAAGCCTCATCAGTGTTCACGTCTATGATATCTGACACTATTACGTGTGGCCTGTCTCAGTGGACTTCGATCCGGAGGACCAGAGTAAAAGCCTCATCAGTGTTCACGTCTATGATATCTGACACTATTATGTGTGGCCTGTCTCAGTGGACTTGGATCCGGACGACCAGAGTAAAAACCTCGTCAGTGTTCACGTCTATGATAACAGACACTATTACGTGTGGCCGGTCTCAGTGGACTTAGATCCGGAGGACCAGAGTAAAAGCCTCGTCAGTGTTCGCGTCTATGATACCTGACACTATTACGTGTGGCCAATCTCAGTGGACTTAGATCCGGAGGACCAGAGTAAAAACCTCATCAGTCTTCACGTCTATGATATGTGACGCTATTACGTGTGGCCTGTCTCAGTGGACTTGGATCCGTAGGACCAAAGTAAAAGCCTCATCAGTGTTGACGTCTGTGATATCTGACACTATTACGTGTGGTCTGTCTCAGTGGACTTAGATCCGGAGGACAAGAGTAAAAACCTCATCAGTGTCCACGTCTATGATATGTGACACTATTACCTGTGGTCTGTCTCAGTGGACTTAGATCCGGAGGAGCAGAGTAAAAGCCTCATCAGTGTTCACTTCTATGATATGTGACACTTTTACGTGTGGCCTGTCTCAGTGGACTTGGATCCGGAGGACCAGAGTAAAAGCCTCATCAGTGTTCACGTCTATGACATGTGACACTATTACGTGTGGCCTGTCTCAGTGGACTTAGATCCGGAGGACCAGAGTAAAAGCCTCATCAGTGTTCACGTCTATGATATCTGACAGTATTACGTGTGGCCAGTCTCATTGAACTTAGATCCGGAGGACCAGATTAAAAGCCTCATCAGTGTGCACGTTTAGGATATGTGACCCTATTACGTGTGGCCTGTCTCAGTGGACTTAGATCCGGAGGACCAGAGTAAAAGCCTCATCAGTGTTCACGTCTATGATATCTGACACTGTGGCCTGTATCAGTTGACTTAGATCCGGAGGACCAGAGTAAAAGCCTCATCAGTGTCCACGTCTAGGATACCTGACACTATTACGTGTGGCCTGTCTCACTGGACTTGTATCCGGAAGACCAGAGTAAAGGCCTCATCAGTGTTCACGTCTTTGATATGTGACACTATTACGTGTGGCCTGTCTCAGAGGACTTAGATCCGGAGGACCAGAGTAAAAGCCTCGTCAGTGTTCACGTCTATGATATGTCACACTATTACGTGTGGCCTGTCTCAGTGGACTTGGATCCGGAGGACCAGAGTAAAAGCCTCATCAGTGTCCACGTCTATGATACGTGACACTATTACGTGTGGCCTGTCTCAGTGGACTTTAATTCGGAGGACCAGAGTAAAAGCCTCATCAGTGTTCACGTCTATGATATGTGACACTATTACGTGTGGCCTGTCTCAGTGGAATTAGATCCGGAGGACCAGAGTAAAAGACTCGTCGGTGTTCACATCTATGATATGTGACACTATTACGTGTGGCCTGTCTCAGTGGAATTAGATCCGGAGGACCAGAGTAAAAGACTCGTCAGTGTTCACATCTATGATATGTGACTCTATTACGTGTGGCCGATCTCAGTGGATTTGGATCCGGAGGACCAGAGTAAAAGCCTCATCAATGTTCACGTCTATGATATCTGATACTATTACGTGTGGCCTGCCTCAGTGGACTTAGATCCGGAGGACCAGAGTAAAAGCCTCATCAGTGTTCACGCCAATGATATGTGACACTATTACGTGTGGCCTGTCTCAGTGGACTTAGATCCGGAGGACCAGAGTAAAAGCCTCATCAGTGTTCACTTCTATGATATGTGACACTTTTACGTGTGGCCTGTCTCAGTGGACTTGGATCCGGTGGACCAGAGTAAAAGCCTCATCAGTGTTCACGTCTATGACATGTGACACTATTACGTGTGGCCTGTCTCAGTGGACTTAGATCCGGAGGACCAGAGTAAAGGCCTCATCAGTGTTCACGTCTATGATATCTGACAGTATTACGTGTGGCCAGTCTCAGTGAACTTAGATTCGGAGGACCAGAGTAAAAGCCTCATCAGTGTCGACGTTTATGATATGTGACACTATTACGTGTGGCCTGTCTCAGTGGACTTAGATCCGGAGGACCAGAGTAAAAGCCTCATAAGTGTTCACGTCTATGATATGTGACACTATTAAGTGTGGCCTGTCTCAGTGGACTTGGATCCGGAGGACCAGATTAAAATCCTCATCAGTGTTCACGTCTATGATACCTGTCACTATTACGTGTGGCCTGTCTCAGTGGACTTAGATCCGGAGGACCAGAGTAAAAGCCTCATCAGTGTGCACTTCTATGATATGTGACACTATTACGTGTGGCCTGTCTCAGTGGACTTAGATCCTGAGGACCAGAGTAAAAGCCTCATCAGTGTTCACGTCTATGATATTTGACACTATTACGTGTGGCCTTTCTCAGTTGACTTAGATCCGGAGGACTGGAGTAAAAGCCTCTTCAGTGTCCACGTCTAGGATACCTGACACTATTACGTGTGGCCTGTCTCACTGGACTTGTATCCGGAAGACCAGAGTAAAGGCCTCATCAGTGTTCACGTCTTTGATATGTGACACTATTACGTGTGGCCTGTCTCAGAGGACTTAGATCCGGAGGACCAGAGTAAAAGCCTCGTCAGTGTTCACGTCTATGATATGTCACACTATTACGTGTGGCCTGTCTCAGTGGACTTGGATCAGGAGGACCAGAGTAAAAGCCTCATCAGTGTCCACGTCTATGATACGTGACACTATTACGTGTGGCCTGTCTCAGTGGACTTAGATCCGGAGGACCAGAGTAAAAGCCTCATTAGTGTTCACGTCTATGATATGTGACACTATTACGTGTGGCCTGTCTCAGTGGACTTAAATCCGGAGGACCAGAGTAGAAGCCTCATCAGTGTTCACGTCTATGATATGTGACACTATTACGTGTGGCCTGTCTCAGTGGACTTAGATCCGGAGGACCAGAGTAAAAGCCTCATAAGTGTTCACGTCTATGATATGTGACACTATTACGTGTGGCCTGTCTCAGTGGACTTGGATCCGGAGGACCAGATTAAAATCCTCATCAGTGTTCACGTCTATGATACCTGTCACTATTACGTGTGGCCTGTCTCAGTGGACTTAGATCCGGAGGACCAGAGTAAAAGCCTCATCAGTGTGCACTTCTATGATATGTGACACTATTACGTGTGGCCTGTCTCAGTGGACTTAGATCCAGAGGACCAGAGTAAAAGCCTCATCAGTGTTCACGTCTATGATATGTGACACTATTACGTGTGGCCTTTCTCAGTGGACTTAGATCCGGAGGACTGGAGTAAAAGCCTCTTCAGTGTTCACATCTATGATATGTGACACTATTACGTGTGGCCGATCTCAGTGGACTTGGATCCGGAGGACCAGAGTAAAAGCCTCCTCAGTGTTCACGTCTATGATATGTGACACTATTACTTGTGGCCTGTCTCAGTGGACTTAGATCCGGAGGACCAGAGTAAAAGCCTCATCAGTGTTCACGTCTAGGATATGTGACACTATTTCCTGTGGCCTGTCTCAGTGGACTTAGATCCGGAGGACCAGAGTAAAAGCCTCATCAGTGTTCACGTCTATGATATGTGACACTATTACGTTTGGCCTGTCTCATTGGACTTAGATCCGGAGGACCAGAGTAAAAGCCTCATCAGTGTTCACGTCTATGATATGTGACACTATTACGTGTGGCCTGTCTCAGTGGACTTAAATCCGGAGGACCAGAGTAAAAGCCTCATCAGTGTTCACGTCTAGGATATGTGACACTATTACGTGTGGCCTGTCTCAGTGGACTTAGATCCGGAGGACCAGAGTAAAAGCCTCATAAGTGTTCACGTCTATGATATGTGACACTATTACGTGTGGCCTGTCTCAGTGGACTTAGATCCGGAGGACCGGAGTAAAAGCCTCATCAGTGTTCGCGTCTATGATATGTGACACTATTACGCGTGGCCTGCCTCAGTGGACTTGGATCCGGAGGACCAGAGTAAAAGCCTTATCAGTTATCACGTCTATGATACGTGACACTACTACGTGTGGCCTGTCTCAGTGGACTTAGATCCGGAGGACCAGAGTAAAAGCCTCATCAGTGTTCACGTCTATGATATGTGACACTAATACGTGTGGCCTGTCTCAGTGGACTTGGATCTGGAGGACCAGAGTAAAAGCCTCATCAGTGTTCACGTCTATGATATCTGACACTATTACGTGTGGCCTGTCTCAGTGGACTTAGATCCGGAAGACCAAAGTAAAAGCCTCATCAGTGTTCACGCCTATGATATGTGACACTATTACGTGTGGCCTGTCTCAGTGGACTTAGATCCGGAGGACCAGAGTAAAAGCCTCATCAGTGTTCACGTCTATGATATGTGACACTATTACGTGTGGCCTGTCTCAGTGGACTTAGATCCGGAGGACCAGAGTAAAAGCCTCATCAGTGTTCACGTATATGATATGTGACACTATTACGTGTGGCCTTTCTCAGTGGACTTGGATCCGGAGGACCAGAGTAAAAGGCTCTTCAGTGTTCACGTCTATGATACATGTTACTATAACTTGTTGCCTGTCTCAGTGGACTTAGATCCGGAGGACCAGAGTAAAAGCCTCATCAGTGTTCACTTCTATGATATCTGACACTATTACGTGTGGCCTGTCTCAGTGAACTTAGATCCGGAGGACCAGAGTAAAAGCCTCATCCGTGTTCACGTCTATGATATGTGACACTATTACGTGTGGCCTGTCTCAGTGGACTTAGATCCGGAGGACCAGAGTAAAAGCCTCATCAGTGTTCACGTCTATGATATGTGACACTATTACGTGTGGCCTGTCTCAGTGTACTTAGATCCGGAGGACCAGAGTAAAAGCCTCATCCGTGTTCACGCCTATGATATGTGACACTAATACGTGTGGCCTGTCTC
This sequence comes from Cyrtodaria siliqua, assembly GCA_037043455.1. Lineage (NCBI taxonomy): Eukaryota > Metazoa > Mollusca > Bivalvia > Adapedonta > Hiatellidae > Cyrtodaria > Cyrtodaria siliqua. Next base: position 80,219 of record JAWPHD010003761.1, read on the forward strand.
AGTGGACTTAGATCCGGAGGACCAGAGTAAAAGCCTCATCAGTGTTCACGTCTATGATATGTGACACTATTACGTGTGGCCTGTCTCAGTGGACTTGGATCCAGAGGACCAGGCTAAAAGCCTCATCAGTGTTCACGTCTATGATATCTGAAACTATTACGTGTGGCCTGTCTCAGTAGACTTAGATCCGGAGGACCAGATTAAAAGCCTATCAATGTTCACGTCTATGATATGTGACACTATTACGTGTGGCTTGTCTCAGTGGACTTGGACCCGGAGGACCAGAGTAAAAGCCTCATCAGTGTTCACGTCTATGGTATCTGACACTATTACCTGTGGCCTGTCTCAGTGGACTTAGATCCGGAGGACCAAAGTAAAAGCCTCATCTGCTCTCACGTCTATGATATGTGACACTATTACGTGTGGCCTGTCTCAGTGGATTTAGATCCGGAAGACCAGAGTAAAAGCCTCATCAGTGTTCACGTCTATGTTATGTGACACTATTACGTGTGGCCTGTCTCAGTGGACTTGGATCCGGAGGACCAGAGAAAAAGCCTCATCAGTGTTCACGTCTATGATATCTGACACTATTACGTGTGGCCTGTCTCAGTGGACTTAGATCCGGAGGACCAGAGTAAAAGCCTCATCAGTGTCCACGTCTATGATTTGTGACACTATTACTTGTGGCCTGTCTCAGTGAACTTAGATCCGGAGGACCAGAGTAAAAGCCTCATCAGTGTTCACGTCTATGCTATGTGACACTGTTACGTGTGGCCTGTCTCAGTGGACTTAGATCCGGAGGACCAGAGTAAAAGCCTCATCAGTGTTCACGTCTATGATATGTGACACTATTACGTGTGGCCTGTCTCAGTGGACTTGGATCCGGAGGACCAGAGTAAAAGCCTCATCAGTGTTCGCGTTTATGATACCTGACTCTATTACCTGTGGCCTGTCTCAGTGGACTTGGATCCGGAGGACCAGAGTAAAAGCCTCATCAGTGTTCACGTCTATGATACGTGACACTATTACGTGTGGCCTGTCTCAGCAGACTTGGATCCGAAGGACCAGAGTAAAAGCCTCATCAGTGTTCACGTCTATGATATCTGACACTATTACGTGTGGCCTGTCTCAGTGGACTTTGATCCGGAGGACCAGAGTAAAAGCCTCATCAGTGTTCACGTTTAGTAAGCAACTGTTGCAACCCCTGATGATTCATCAGCTTTCCTGAACAAGTAAATATTTTCAGTGATTACAATTTATTTGCCAGTTTCAAAGAAAATAAACCGCAGGTGTGAGGTAATTCGATTGGATGACATTTAAGAAAAAAACACACCATAGACTGAACCGTAAAACGCTAAAGGATTCAAAAGCTTTTATATGCCATATTTGCGTAATATAAACAACACGTGTTTTTGTATTTCCACTTCCCTTTTGAACGTTGTCGGTTACGTGGGAGTTATTCAATTTGATGGAAACGTTCAATATGATATAAGGTTCTATTTCCATAATGTTGATTCATCTGAAAAGAAGCAGTTATGTCTACTTTTTATGACTTAAAATGACTTGAGAGACAAAATCAATGGCGTTTGTATTGTTTCTACAGAAGTCGCGCAGGAAGTGTCGCATTCTCGGAACGTGGCCATATCTAAAGCATTGTGACGAGTAGATGGCATAGTAGAGCCAGACATCACAAACCTAGTAAACAGATTGAGAATAGGGTTGACACTTTGAGGTGATCAGTGGTAAAATGGCCACATGGGGTTAAAACCGTGTTTTTAATTGAAACATCATTCGTAAATTGCATAAAGTGCATGATGGCGAACAATTTTAACTAAAATAACAACATACATGTAACTGAATACATTGGATAATCGGAAAAGTCAGTACAAGCTGAGTATGATACACAAACACATACGCTAGTTGTAAAACCCAGGTTGTATTTATGAGAGAAACGTAATGAAGAATTGTGATTTTAATCACTGAAATGTAATTTATTTCAATGAACCCAGCATAAACATGCGCTGAGGGTAAACATTTTACAACCTTGACTATGCGATATATTGCGCAGTGCTTATTTAAAAAATACACAAATGTGCATTATATTGTTCAACAGAAGGGTGAGACAGCGTAGGAAAAGCAGTTGCATTAAGGGTATACTGCAGCACCTATTGCTGGTGATCAATATAGTTTAATTATCACTGTTGTTGTGATACAGAAAATAATTCCCGAGTGAGAAAGATTCTAGCGATATAGAAACGAGTGCTCAAATTCTAGCGATATAGAAACGAGTGAGCAAACGCACTCGTTTCTATATCGCTATATAGAAACGAGTGAGCAAACGCACTCGTTTCTATATCGCTAGAACCTTTCTCACTCGGGAATTATTTTCCGTATCATGACAACAATGTTAATTAAACTATATATTATATATTCTGTGATGAATGTCTTTCCAATCGTCAATATTTTTACACCAATTTGCCTATTTACACCAGTTTGCACGAGAACGCCAAGACGATGTTACGTCACACAAACAAAACAAATAAAACCGGAACTCTTCGTTAATTTTCGTAATCGTTATTTCCTAGTGGCGGAATCTGACGAAGACGTCCGTAAAACAATCGAAACGTCATTTGTCTTTCGCCACTGACGGAAAAGGCCGAGCAATAATAATAATAATAGTAATAATAATACTATTATCTTTTTTTTTCAGAGGATGACATATTTGGCTAATAGCCATTCTAACACATGGTTCTTATAGGAAACAACATATATATTAACATTCATTCATGAATATATAATAAATAAAGTAAGTGTACATAACTATGACCTTAAATAAAAAGACATGATTAAATGATTATGAATGTACAATCTTACACAAAAACAAACATATTAATATAATATGGTGAATGGACAAAACCTACTACTAACAATTTTTCTAAATTACAAAACGGGCAATACAAATATCACTCGACTGTGTTTAAAAGATAGCTCTTAACGACTTTTTGAATTTGTGTCGGGAATTACATTTTCTGATCTCAAGAGGGAGTTTATTCCATTGTTTGGGAAAGATTTGTTATAAAAAGATGTTTTGCATTTTGGAACATAAAGGGTTTCATGTGATACTGATCTAAGATTTCTTTTATTTTCGTAACTGACTTTTGACATTAGTTCACTGATATATGCTGGAGTGCTATCAGGCTTTATAGGTTAACAATGAAGTGTGGTATTCAATGCGTTTACACAGAGGCAACCATTTTAACTCATTAAACATGCAAGATGAAGGTGTGAATAAATCTACATTTAATATAATTCTTGCTGCTCTCTTTTGCAGTTATGTTAGCCTATCAATGTTGTACTATGAGGTTGTACCCCATATTACTCACGCGTAATCGAACAGTGGAAGAATGTAGAAATTGTACTACTTAATTAATGATTCTTTTGGAACATATTTTGAGAGCAGTTTCATCAGCGTTATCTTTCTAGAAATATTTAGTGACATTTGGTCTATCTGCTTATTCCACGTTAAGTTTTTGTCAATATAAACTTCAAGAAGCTTTTGCGTCTCTACATGCTTAAGCTTTGTGTTTTCAACAGATATGTCAAGATTTTGCGCTTTAGATAACTTATGAACTGACCCAATATTCATTACAGACGATTTTTCGGCATTTAATATCATTGAATTATCGCTACATCAGTTAACAAAATCAGAAGTGCTATTTTTAAGATTTAGTTTAATAACAGTTATTTATATGTAGTGACAAGTCATTAATACATAGCAGAAACAGTAATGGTCCAAGCACTGAGCCCTGCGGAACCCCAGCATATACTAGCTGGCTTCTGGATAGTGTACTGTATGCTATTACACTTTGGTATTTTTCGGCCAAGTATGATTTGGAAAAGCACAATGCAGAATCACTTAATCTATAGTAATTCATCTTTTTAATTAGAAGGACATGGTCAACTAAATCAAATGCTTTTCGTAGATCAAAGAAATAGCACCTCTAGTTTCTTCTTCATCGATACATTTTAACCATTTGTCTATAATCTTTACTAGCGCAGAATGACATGAGTGGTGTTGTCGAAATCCAGATTGCGAATAGTGAATAAGCTTGTAATTGTTCAGGTATGCAAACATGTGCTTCGTTAGATGTCTTTCAAATTTTTTAGAGATCGTAGGTAAAATGAAAATAGGTCTATAGTTAGAGGGATTCGATTTATCACCTGATTTGTAAAAAGGAAAAACCCTTGCATGTTTTAAACAACTTCGAAATGTGTATATCGATATATTTATTAAATCAGTAATGATTGGCGCTATTAAATCAGCACTACGTTTTAAAATTGTTGGTCCTAGTCCATCAAAGACAGTAGCTTTAGTTACATCAAGTTTCTTCAAAAGTTGTATAATTTCTGTTTCTTTCACAAACGGTATCCTAAATCTTATATTTTCTGGAACTTTACCATTGACCAATTATAAATGATTTGTATAGTTTGGAGAAATGCGATTGTCCTTTTTTAAGTCAGAATTTATGTTTATAAAAAAGTCATTAAAGCAGTTGACCAACTCTTCCGAATCTGTTACTTCTTTTTCATTAACCTCAAGGCATTCTGGCAAGTGTGATTTATTAGACTGTCCCATTATATCATTGACATGTTTCCATAAAATTAATATGAAACGTTTTTATCATTTTCTATCGCGTTTGTAAAGAAAACACTTTTGCTTTTTCTCATAAGACTTTTAGATTTGTTACGCCAATATTTATATTGAATCCAATCTTTAATTTTATGAAAATAATCTCTTTTATTCTGGGCTGGTGTTAGAATGTCATCACCAAACACGTCTGGTGTATTAATAGTCTTTACTCATTTAGTTTTCAGAGGGGCATGTTTATCAAGCACTTCAGTAAATGCCGAATTCCTCTTTTTCAAAGTTAAGGCTCGAGTTGTCATTTGAATATGTGAAATTAGACATCGTTATTGAAAGATCATTAAGAAATTCGTTTTCTTGAAAGTTTTTGTACGATCGATATTTTATTTCGGTGTGTTGGTTTCGAACGATAACTTCTTTGATGGAGCATCTTGTAAACAGATAGGATAGGGTCAGGATAATGATCGCTTACTGAAACAGGCGAAACAAAGCATTCTTTAATACACTTAGCATTATTTGTGTATATATGGTCAATTATAGAAGAAGATTGTTCCGCGACCCGTGTTGGAGAAGCCTTTTCAATTTGTTCATCAAACATATCCAGCCAGATGGCGTTTTCCCATGGTGGCCTGTATACAGAGCATATCAGTATTGGTTTGTTATTTTTCAGTCTTATCTCAACCCAAATTGATTCTACTTCGTGTGATTCTACTTTATGTCTACGGATATGTCGTAAATGATTACCAATGTACTACCCCACCTCCAGAAGACTTATTAGTATGAATTATATTTCTGTCCTTACGTTCAAAATTGTAGTTATTTATATAGATAAAACAGCCATTCGTGCTTTCATCCAGAAAAGTTTCACAAAGACCAAGAACATCAACAGTGCTTGAATTATGAAGTGAAATATTGATATCATCTAACTTTGGAATTATGTGTCTAATATTTAGATTTGCTACATGTAGTCCACGATATTTTAAGTTTCGAATGCAAGTTTCGAAATACATATAGATGTGTTTATATACATATTGTTTAAATTGTTATTGCTATGTTGCAACCTTTTTGAATTAAGCAATTTACTTTTAAATTCTTTATCATCTACGGATATACCTGATTCAATACTACCATGAAATAAGGAATCAGTGTTTTGCACGCTTGAATTATGTAAGCAAATATCAGGTAAAGGGGAATTAACTACCTCTATATTTGCTGTCGTTTGAATGTTCGATGACAGTTTGTCGGTGTTCAGTAATAAGTCAGTTTTTGTTTTACAAACACAGTCAGTTTCACAACAACTTTCACACACACTGGTTAATAATTAAAATCTGTTTAAAACAGTTTTTGCTGCGAATGCATTGCCAGCAGTTTCCTAGTAATAATCACGACTGTTGCCGTATCCGCTACAATCGCTCAAATATTTCCGTCTCGCTCTGAAATCCCCATGCGTCTGTCTCGTACTAAAGCATCCCAGTGGGAGATATTTCGCAGTAGAGCAAACGAGTAGTTATAGCTTTTCTATTCCCAGTATTTCCTTTTCAAATCACAGACAAATATGTAATATATAGTGGTATACATGACGGAAATTCCACAGAACACAGCTAACTAAAAAATACGCATATAACACAAACAATAAAAAGGACAATCAGGCCGACATGCCATACGTGCTGAAACAAGCAACGTCATGGCTGCTATTGACATGACATACGTGCTGAAACAAGGAACGTCATGGCTGCTATTTTCTTGCAGTAAACTGCTATACTGCAGGGTATTTTTATGCAGCATCTATTGCTGGTGATAGGCTGACATGACATACTTATGACTGGTATTTGTATGCAGCATCTATTGCCGGTGATAGGGATGACATGACATACGTAGAATTGGTATTTTTATGCAGCATCTGTTGCTGGTGATAGGGCTGATGTGACATAAGTAAGATTGGTATTTTTATGCAGCATCTATTGCTGGTGATAGGGGTGATATGACATACGTAGGACTGGTATTTTTATGCAGGATCTATTGCTGGTGATAGGGCTGATGTTACATACGTAGGACTGGTATTTGTATGCAGCTTCTATTGCTGGTGATTGGGCTGACGTGTCATACGTAGGATTGGTATTTTTATGCAGCATATATTGCCGGTGATAGGGATGATATGACATACGTAGGACTGGTATTTTTATGCAGGATCTATTGCTGGTGATAGGGCTGATGTTACATACGTAGGACTGGTATTTGTATGCAGCTTCTATTGCTGGTGATTGGGCTGACGTGTCATACGTAGGATTGGTATTTTTATGCAGCATATATTGCCGGTGATAGGGATGATATGACATACGTAGGACTGGTATTTTTATGCAGGATCTATTGCTGGTGATAGGGCTGATGTTACATACGTAGGACTGGTATTTGTATGCAGCTTCTATTGCTGGTGATTGGGCTGACGTGTCATACGTAGGATTGGTATTTTTATGCAGCATATATTGCTGGTGATACGGCCGACGTGACATACGTAGGATTGGTATTTTTATGCAGCATCTATTGCTGGTCATAGGCTGACATGACATACGTAGGAAGGGTATTTTTATGCAGCATCTATTGCTGGTGATAGGCTGACATGACATACGTAGGATTGGTATTTTTATACAGCATCTATTGCTGGTTATAGGCTGACATGACATACGTAGGAAGGGTATTTTTATGCAGCATCTGTTGCTGGTGATAGGGCTGATGTGACATACGTAGGAGTGGTATTTTTATGCAGCATCTATTGCTGGTGATAGGGCTGACATGACATACGTAGGATTGGTATTTTTATTGCTGGTGATAGGGTTGACATGACATACGTAGGATTGGTGTTTTTATGCAGCACCTATTGCTGGTGATAGAGCTGACATGACATACGTAGGAATGGTATTTTTATGCAGCATCTATTGCTGGTGATAGGCTGACATGACATACGTATGGCTGGTATTTTAATGGAGCATCTATTGCCGGTGATAGGTATGACATGATATACGTCGGATCGGTATTTGTATGCAGCATCTATTGCTGGTGATAGGCTGACGTGACATACGTAGAAATGGTATTTTTATGCAGCGTCTATTGCTGGTGATTGGACTGAAGTGTGATATACGTAGGATCGGTATTTTTATGCAGCATCTATTGCTGGTAATAGGGCTGAAGTGACATACGTAGTATTTGTATTTTTATGCAGCATGTATTGCTTGTGATATGGCTGATGTGACATACGTAAGATTGGTATTTTTATGCAGCATCTATTGCTAGTAATAGGGCTGACATGACATACGTAGGATTGGTATTTTTATGCAGCATCTATTGCTGGTGATAGGCTGACATGACATACGTAGGACTGGTATTTTTATGCAGCATCTATTGCTGGTGATAGGACTGAAGTGACATACGTAGGACTGGTATTTTTATGCAGCATCTATTGCTGGTGATAGGACTGAAGTGACATACGTAGGATTGGTAGTTTAATGCAGCATCGATTGCTGTTGATAGGACTGAAGTCACATACGTAAGATTGGTATTTTTATGCAACATCTGTTGCCGTTGATATGGCTGAAGTGACATACGTCGTATTGGTATTTTTATGCAGCATCTATTGATGTTGATAGGGCTGAAGTGACATACGTAGGCTTGATATTTTTATGCAGTATATATTGCTGGTGATAGGGCTGAAGTGACATACGTAGGATTGGTAGTTTAATGCAGCATCGATTGCTGTTGATAGGACTGAAGTCACATACGTAAGATTGGTATTTTTATGCAACATCTGTTGCCGTTGATATGGCTGAAGTGACATACGTCGTATTGGTATTTTTATGCAGCATCTATTGGTGGTGATAGGGCTGAAGTGACATAAGTAGGATTGGTATTTTGATGCAGCTCCTATTGCTGGTGATAGGGCTGAAGTGACATACGTAGTATTGGTATTTTTATGCAGCATCTGTTGCTAGTGATAGGACTGAAGTAACATACGTAGGATTGATATTTTTATGCAGCATCTGTTGTTGGTGATAGGACTGAAGTGATATACGTAGGATTGGTATTTTTATGCAGCATCTATTGCTGGTGATAGGACTGATGTGACATACGTAGTATTGGTATTTTTATGCAGCATCTATTGCTGGTGATAGGACTGAAGTGACATACGTAGGATTGATATTTTTATGCAGGATCTATTGCTGGTGATAGGGCTGATGTTACATACGTAGGACTGGTATTTGTATGCAGCTTCTATTGCTGGTGATTGGGCTGACGTGTCATACGTAGGATTGGTATTTTTATGCAGCATATATTGCCGGTGATAGGGATGATATGACATACGTAGGACTGGTATTTTTATGCAGGATCTATTGCTGGTGATAGGGCTGATGTTACATACGTAGGACTGGTATTTGTATGCAGCTTCTATTGCTGGTGATTGGGCTGACGTGTCATACGTAGGATTGGTATTTTTATGCAGCATATATTGCCGGTGATAGGGATGATATGACATACGTAGGACTGGTATTTTTATGCAGGATCTATTGCTGGTGATAGGGCTGATGTTACATACGTAGGACTGGTATTTGTATGCAGCTTCTATTGCTGGTGATTGGGCTGACGTGTCATACGTAGGATTGGTATTTTTATGCAGCATATATTGCTGGTGATACGGCCGACGTGACATACGTAGGATTGGTATTTTTATGCAGCATCTATTGCTGGTCATAGGCTGACATGACATACGTAGGAAGGGTATTTTTATGCAGCATCTATTGCTGGTGATAGGCTGACATGACATACGTAGGATTGGTATTTTTATACAGCATCTATTGCTGGTTATAGGCTGACATGACATACGTAGGAAGGGTATTTTTATGCAGCATCTGTTGCTGGTGATAGGGCTGATGTGACATACGTAGGAGTGGTATTTTTATGCAGCATCTATTGCTGGTGATAGGGCTGACATGACATACGTAGGATTGGTATTTTTATTGCTGGTGATAGGGTTGACATGACATACGTAGGATTGGTGTTTTTATGCAGCACCTATTGCTGGTGATAGAGCTGACATGACATACGTAGGAATGGTATTTTTATGCAGCATCTATTGCTGGTGATAGGCTGACATGACATACGTATGGCTGGTATTTTAATGGAGCATCTATTGCCGGTGATAGGTATGACATGATATACGTCGGATCGGTATTTGTATGCAGCATCTATTGCTGGTGATAGGCTGACGTGACATACGTAGAAATGGTATTTTTATGCAGCGTCTATTGCTGGTGATTGGACTGAAGTGTGATATACGTAGGATCGGTATTTTTATGCAGCATCTATTGCTGGTAATAGGGCTGAAGTGACATACGTAGTATTTGTATTTTTATGCAGCATGTATTGCTTGTGATATGGCTGATGTGACATACGTAAGATTGGTATTTTTATGCAGCATCTATTGCTAGTAATAGGGCTGACATGACATACGTAGGATTGGTATTTTTATGCAGCATCTATTGCTGGTGATAGGCTGACATGACATACGTAGGACTGGTATTTTTATGCAGCATCTATTGCTGGTGATAGGACTGAAGTGACATACGTAGGACTGGTATTTTTATGCAGCATCTATTGCTGGTGATAGGACTGAAGTGACATACGTAGGATTGGTAGTTTAATGCAGCATCGATTGCTGTTGATAGGACTGAAGTCACATACGTAAGATTGGTATTTTTATGCAACATCTGTTGCCGTTGATATGGCTGAAGTGACATACGTCGTATTGGTATTTTTATGCAGCATCTATTGATGTTGATAGGGCTGAAGTGACATACGTAGGCTTGATATTTTTATGCAGTATATATTGCTGGTGATAGGGCTGAAGTGACATACGTAGGATTGGTAGTTTAATGCAGCATCGATTGCTGTTGATAGGACTGAAGTCACATACGTAAGATTGGTATTTTTATGCAACATCTGTTGCCGTTGATATGGCTGAAGTGACATACGTCGTATTGGTATTTTTATGCAGCATCTATTGGTGGTGATAGGGCTGAAGTGACATAAGTAGGATTGGTATTTTGATGCAGCTCCTATTGCTGGTGATAGGGCTGAAGTGACATACGTAGTATTGGTATTTTTATGCAGCATCTGTTGCTAGTGATAGGACTGAAGTAACATACGTAGGATTGATATTTTTATGCAGCATCTGTTGTTGGTGATAGGACTGAAGTGATATACGTAGGATTGGTATTTTTATGCAGCATCTATTGCTGGTGATAGGACTGATGTGACATACGTAGTATTGGTATTTTTATGCAGCATCTATTGCTGGTGATAGGACTGAAGTGACATACGTAGGATTGATATTTTTATGCAGCATCTATTGCTGGTGATAGGGCTGATGTGACATACGTAAGATTGGTATTTTTATTGCTGGTGATAGGGTTGACATGACATACGTAGGATTGGTGTTTTTATGCAGCACCTATTGCTGGTGATAGAGCTGACATGACATACGTAGGAATGGTATTTTTATGCAGCATCTATTGCTAGTGATAGGCTGACATGACATACGTATGGCTGGTATTTTAATGGAGCATCTATTGCCGGTGATAGGTATGACATGATATACGTCGGATCGGTATTTGTATGCAGCATCTATTGCTGGTGATAGGCTGACGTGACATACGTAGGAATGGTATTTTTATGCAGCGTCTATTGCTGGTGATTGGGCTGAAGTGTGATATACGTAGGATCGGTATTTTTATGCAGCACCTATTGCTGGTAATAGGGCTGAAGTGACATACGTAGTATTTGTATTTTTATGCAGCATGTATTTCTTGTGATATGGCTGATGTGACATACGTAAGATTTGTATTTTTATGCAGCATCTATTGCTGGTGATAGGGCTGAACTGACATACGTAGGATTGGTATTTTTATGCAGCATCTATTGCTAGTAATAGGGCTGAAGTGACATACGTAGAATTGGTATTTTCATGCACCATTTATTGCTGGTGATAATGCTGAAGTAGCATACGTAGTTTTGGTATATTTATGCAGCATCTGTTGCTGGTGATAGGGTTGAAGTGACATACGTATGATTGGTTATTTTTATGCAGAATCTATTGCTGGTGATAGGACTGAAGTGACATACGTAGGATTGGTAATTTTATGCAGCATCGATTGCTGTTGATAGGACTGAAGTCACATACGTAAGATTGGTATTTTTATGCAACATCTGTTGCCGTTGATATGGCTGAAGTGACATACGTCGTATTGGTATTTTTATGCAGCATATATTGCTGGTGATAGGGCTGACATGATATACGTAGGATTGGTATTTTTATGCAGCATCTATTGCTAGTGATATGGCTGTTGTGACATACGTAGTATTGGTATTTTTATGCAGCATCTATTGCTGGTGATAGGGCTGATATGACATACGTAGGATTGGTATTTTTATGCAGCATCTATTGCTGGTGATACGGCTGACGTGACATACGTATGATTGGAGTTTTTATGCAGCATCTATTGCTGGAGATAGGGCTGACATGACATACGTAGGATTGGTATGTTTATGCAGCATCTATTGCTGTTGATAGGCTGACATGACATACGTAGAATTGGTATTTTTATGCAGCATCTATTGCTAGTGATATGGCTGTTGTGACATACGTAGGATTGGTATATTTATGCAGCATCTATTGCTGGTGATACGGCTGACGTGACATACGTAGGATAGGTATTATTAATGAGCATCTATTGCTGGTGATAGGGCTGATGTGACATACGTAAGATTGGTATTTTTATGCAGCATCTATTGCTTGTGATACGGCTGACGTGACATACGTATGATTGGTGTTTTTATGCAGCATCTATTGCTGGAGATAGGGCTGACATGACATACGTAGGATTGGTATGTTTATGCAGCATCTATTGCTGTTGATAGGCTGACATGACATACGTAGAATTGGTATTTTATGCAGCATCTATTGCTGGTGATAGGGCTGACATTACATACGTAGAATTGGTATTTTTATGCAGCATCTATTGCTGGTGATAGGAGTGACATGGCATACGTAGGATTGGTATTTTTATGCAGCATCTATTGCTTGTGATACGGCTGACGTGACATACGTATGATTGGTGTTTTTATGCAGCATCTATTGCTGGAGATAGGGCTGACATGACATACGTAGGATTGGTATGTTTATGCAGCATCTATTGCTGTTGATAGGCTGACATGACATACGTAGAATTGGTATTTTATGCAGCATCTATTGCTGGTGATAGGGCTGACATTACATACGTAGAATTGGTATTTTTATGCAGCATCTATTGCTAGTGATATGGCTGTTGTGACATACGTAGGATAGGTATTTTTATGCAGCATCTATTGCTGGTGATAGGCTGACATGATATACGTAGGATCGGAATTTGTATGCAGCATTTATTGCTGGTGATAGGCTGACATGACATACGTAGGATTGGTATTTTATGCAGCATCTATTGCTGGTGATAGGGCTGACATGACATACGTAGGATTAGTATTTTTATGCAGCATCTATTGCAGGTGATAGGGCTGACGTGACATACGTAGGATTGGTATTTTTATGCAGCATCTATTGCTGGTGATAGGGGTGATGTGACATACGTAAGATTGGTATTTTTATGCAGCATCTATTGCTGGTGATAGGGGTGACATGGCATACGTAGGATTGGTATTTTTATGCAGCATCTATTGCTTGTGATACGGCTGACGTGACATACGTATGATTGGAGTTTTTATGCAGCATCTATTGCTGGAGATAGGGCTGACATGACATACGTAGGATTGGTATGTTTATGCAGCATCTATTGCTGTTGATAGGCTGACATGACATACGTAGAATTGGTAGTTTATGCAGCATCTATTGCTGGTGATAGGGCTGACATTACATACGTAGAATTGGTATTTTTATGCAGCATCTATTGCTAGTGATATGGCTGTTGTGACATACGTAGGATTGGTATATTTATGCAGCATCTATTGCTGGTGATACGGCTGACGTGACATACGTAGGATTGGTATTTTTATGCAGCATCTATTGCTGGTGATAGGCTGACATGATATACGTAGGATCGGAATTTGTATGCAGCATTTATTGCTGGTGATAGGCTGACATGACATACGTAGGATTGGTATTTTTATGCAGCATCTATTGCTGGTGATAGGGGTGATGTGACATACGTAAGATTGGTATTTTTATGCAGCATCTATTGCTGGTGATAGGGGTGACATGGCATACGTAGGATTAGTATTTTTATGCAGCATCTATTGCTTGTGATACGGCTGACGTGACATACGTATGATTGGAGTTTTTATGCAGCATCTATTGCTGGAGATAGGGCTGACATGACATACGTAGGATTGGTATGTTTATGCAGCATCTATTGCTGTTGATAAGCTGACATGACATACGTAGAATTGGTAATTTATGCAGCATCTATTGCTGGTGATAGGGCTGACATTACATACGTAGAATTGGTATTTTTATGCAGCATCTATTGCTGGTGATAGGAGTGACATGGCATACGTAGGATTGGTATTTTTATGCAGCATCTATTGCTTGTGATACGGCTGACGTGACATACGTATGATTGGTGTTTTTATGCAGCATCTATTGCTGGAGATAGGGCTGACATGACATACGTAGGATTGGTATGTTTATGCAGCATCTATTGCTGTTGATAGGCTGACATGACATACGTAGAATTGGTATTTTATGCAGCATCTATTGCTGGTGATAGGGCTGACATTACATACGTAGAATTGGTATTTTTATGCAGCATCTATTGCTAGTGATATGGCTGTTGTGACATACGTAAGATTGGTATTTTTATGCAGCATCTATTGCTGGTGATAGGGGTGACATGGCATACGTAGGATTAGTATTTTTATGCAGCATCTATTGCTTGTGATACGGCTGACGTGACATACGTATGATTGGAGTTTTTATGCAGCATCTATTGCTGGAGATAGGGCTGACATGACATACGTAGGATTGGTATGTTTATGCAGCATCTATTGCTGTTGATAGGCTGACATGACATACGTAGAATTGGTAATTTATGCAGCATCTATTGCTGGTGATAGGGCTGACATTACATACGTAGAATTGGTATTTTTATGCAGCATCTATTGCTGGTGATAGGAGTGACATGGCATACGTAGGATTGGTATTTTTATGCAGCATCTATTGCTTGTGATACGGCTGACGTGACATACGTATGATTGGTGTTTTTATGCAGCATCTATTGCTGGAGATAGGGCTGACATGACATACGTAGGATTGGTATGTTTATGCAGCATCTATTGCTGTTGATAGGCTGACATGACATACGTAGAATTGGTATTTTATGCAGCATCTATTGCTGGTGATAGGGCTGACATTACAAACGTAGAATTGGTATTTTTATGCAGCATCTATTGCTAGTGATATGGCTGTTGTGACATACGTAGGATTGGTATATTTATGCAGCATCTATTGCTGGTGATACGGCTGACGTGACATACGTAGGATAGGTATTTTTATGCAGCATCTATTGCTGGTGATAGGCTGACATGATATACGTAGGATCGGAATTTGTATGCAGCATTTATTGCTGGTGATAGGCTGACATGACATACGTAGGATTGGTATTTTATGCAGCATCTATTGCTGGTGATAGGGCTGACATGACATACGTAGGATTAGTATTTTTATGCAGCATCTATTGCAGGTGAAAGGGCTGACGTGACATACGTAGGATTGGTATTTTTATGCAGCATCTATTGCTGGTGATAGGGGTGATGTGACATACGTAAGATTGGTATTTTTATGCAGCATCTATTGCTGGTGATAGGGGTGACATGGCATACGTAGGATTGGTATTTTTATGCAGCATCTATTGCTTGTGATACGGCTGACGTGACATACGTATGATTGGAGTTTTTATGCAGCATCTATTGCTGGAGATAGGGCTGACATGACATACGTAGGATTGGTATGTTTATGCAGCATCTATTGCTGTTGATAGGCTGACATGACATACGTAGAATTGGTAGTTTATGCAGCATCTATTGCTGGTGATAGGGCTGACATTACATACGTAGAATTGGTATTTTTATGCAGCATCTATTGCTAGTGATATGGCTGTTGTGACATACGTAGGATTGGTATATTTATGCAGCATCTATTGCTGGTGATACGGCTGACGTGACATACGTAGGATTGGTATATTTATGCAGCATCTATTGCTGGTGATACGGCTGACGTGACATACGTAGGATTGGTATTTTTATGCAGCATCTATTGCTGGTGATAGGCTGACATGATATACGTAGGATCGGAATTTGTATGCAGCATTTATTGCTGGTGATAGGCTGACATGACATACGTAGGATTGGTATTTTTATGCAGCATCTATTGCTGGTGATAGGGGTGATGTGACATACGTAATATTGGTATTTTTATGCAGCATCTATTGCTGGTGATAGGGGTGACATGGCATACGTAGGATTAGTATTTTTATGCAGCATCTATTGCTTGTGATACGGCTGACGTGACATACGTATGATTGGAGTTTTTATGCAGCATCTATTGCTGGAGATAGGGCTGACATGACATACGTAGGATTGGTATGTTTATGCAGCATCTATTGCTGTTGATAGGCTGACATGACATACGTAGAATTGGTATTTTATGCAGCATCTATTGCTGGTGATAGGGCTGACATTACATACGTAGAATTGGTATTTTTATGCAGCATCTATTGCTAGTGATATTTTGCTGTTGTGACATACGTAGGATTGGTATATTTATGCAGCATCTATTGCTGGTGATACGGCTGACGTGACATACGTAGGATTGGTATTTTTATGCAGCATCTATTGCTGGTGATAGGCTGACATGATATACGTAGGATCGGAATTTGTATGCAGCATTTATTGCTGGTGATAGGCTGACATGACATACGTAGGATTGGTATTTTATGCAGCATCTATTGCTGGTGATAGGGCTGACATTACATACGTAGAATTGGTATTTGTATGCAGCATCTATTGCTAGTGGTATGGCTGTTGTGACATACGTAGGATTAGTATATTTATGCAGCATCTATTGCAGGTGATAGGGCTGACGTGACATACGTAGGATTAGTATTTTTATGCAGCATCTATTGCTGGTGATACGGCTGACATGACATACGTAGGATTGGTATTTTTATGTAGCATCTATTGCTGGTGATACGACTGAAGTGGCATACGTAGGATTGGTATTTTTATGCAGCATCTATTGCTGGTGATAGGACTGAAGTGACATACGTAGGATTAGTATATTTATGCAGCATCTATTGCTGGTGATACGGCTGACATGACATACGTAGGATTGGTATTTTTATGTAGCATCTATTGCTGGTGATACGACTGAAGTGGCATACGTAGGATTGGTATTTTTATGCAGCATCTATTGCTGGTGATAGGACTGACATGACATACGTAGGATTCTTATTTTTATGCAGCCTAATGTGCTTAAACAAGGAATATCAGGATTGTGTTTTTTTTAATTGTTCAAATACATTATTTCTATTAAACTGACAGAAATAACCGAAATGAACCATAAACCACCAATCCAAAGTACATAAAATGAAGGATTGGAAGAAAGTATTTTCTTACTATGGTTACTTTCCATCGTTAGCTATTTTAAATTTGGCGGTAAAAAATTGCAATGCATTGCAACGTGAGCTTCATTTGTAGATATAGCCGAAGTGAACCAAGTGACGACTACTTTTAACTTGGAGCTGCTTAGACATGCTGTGATTTATAATTATTGATTATTGTGCTTTAAACTATTATGAAAGGAAAAGGAAACGCATACTCACAAAAGTGCCTATAATACACTATTATACACACCTAATTTCACGTAATTATTCAAGATATATCTCAACGTGTTTTGTACAAAAAGGGGCTACAAATAATTACAGAAAGAACAACTCTGCTTTTAATCAAAGTATACTTTGTTACACGAAATGCATACATGTTGAAGTTTCGCTTAAATACGTCAAGCCATTTCAGTATTATGTTTAATATTAATAGATTGCAACATTTAAAGCCTAAGTTTGCTTACCCGCTTGAGCCAAATGCGCATTCTGTCGATAATGAAATAACCATTGTTGTGTTCGGTGCTGTAAACCTTCATTCCGAAAGTACAGGCCTAATGTCGCCCTGTACCATTCGATTAGCAGTAGCATAATAAACATACAATATATAGCAGAAATACCCATTATGCGTTTCTTTTTCCTTTCAGTATATTAATGTTCCATCTATATAATGAACCATTTCACTTTTTGTTGGTCATTTCATCGTTTGTTTTATATTTTTTTAAACAATGTTAGCCCCAAAGCCTATAGTCCTCCCTTTAAATGTGTCTTTAAAAGAACGAGGCTAATCACCTCATGATCTAAAAATTACTGGTTGACAATAACAATTTGGAGGAAAACTATTGATAATACCAGATCTAAACGTCACGTATCGTGTCTCAAAGTAGCCAATTGTTCTAAACGTATTGACAAATGACACGAAGACAATAATATCATGCCCAAGAAGCTTATTAGAGAGATGGCAAAATCCCAGTCCGATTTAATAACGGCGATAGCACGATACGTCTGAGCGACCAGTATGATCCGATTCCACTAATTAAATCGTGTCGAGTAATAACTGTATCTGAAACAAGGGGCGTATTGAGAAAAGAACCCATACAAATATGATCGTAACACAAATTAAAAGAATCGTATTTAGACAAATGTTTATTAATTAACGACGACATAAAGCAACTATAACTCATAGTCTAGATAGGTTTACTAGGATTTCAAAGACAACATATTTCTTTGGCAACACTGACCGATGTCTCCTCCACATAAATACCTTCTACAGTGTTCAACGAATTGTTGTGAAATGTTCAGAAAAATCTAAACAAGAGCTGTCAGGGAACAGCGCAGCTCGACTATTCGATTTTTCAGAGAATAATAAATTATATAGCCAGTATATACCATCAGAAAACAAGGCTAAAACAATGTGAGAGTGGGTTTGGGGGCGGGGCGATCATAGAAACTCGGGTCGATATAAAACTATTGTTAGAATCTCTACAAATTATAGGAAAATTTGGGGCAGAGGGTGAATTTGTTTTTTTATCAGTTTTTATCCGAAATTGCTGTCATTTGAAAGAAATGTGTGGTCGAAAGGCAACTGAGGAGGGAAGGGATGTTTTATTGTGGCCTCATTTCAGTTTTTTTTATTGATATTTCATCTGTGTATCTGAATTTCATCTAAATTGTTTTATATGTAAATAATGATTGCGTTCAAATTTTAATTTTAATATCCAAATAATGGAAGCAACACAGCTATGTGTAAGAAATGACAAAAACAACACAGAAATAATTATGTAAATAAAAATTAATAATCAGGTTTTGGGTTGTGAGATGGGCGGGGGGGGAGGGGGGAGGGGGGGTGGGGAGGGGGGGCCCATGCCCAAAAGGGTGAAGTATGAATAAGATGAATAATGCTATAAGAAATCTCAAACCAAATTTTGGATGACATAAGGACACTGTTTTAAGAGATATAGATAAAACAGCTTACACGCAAACCTCGATCTGCCTTCATTGCACATTTTGTAGAAGACAAATTTACTTACGCAACCCTTTACAACATACTAGAAGGAAACCAATTCCCAAATTTTGTTGAGCTAGGACAAGAAATGTAAAGCTATAGACCTGTAAACACAGCTTACACGCAAAATTTGACGTGAAATGAGACACATTTTAAGGGCTATCAGAATTTGGGTTCTATGGGAGCCTAGGGGTTACAAGAACCAAAATTGCCTGCGCAGTCCTTAAGATATTGCTATAAGGAAGCTCATGGCCAAATTTGGTTAATGTAAAAGAGATAGACTTGTAAATAAGGCTTACACGCAAAATATTATGTGAAATGAGACACATTTTAAGGGCTATCAGAATTTGGGTTCCATGGGGGCCCATGGGTTACATGAACCATAATTACTGAGGCAGCTCTTAAGTTAATGCTATAAGGCTAAATTTGGTTGTGCTAGGATAAGAAATGTAAAAGAGATAGACTTGTAAACACAGCTTACACGCAAACCTTGATGTGGGACGCCGACGCCAACGCCAACGCCGACCCCGACGCCAGGGCGAGAACATAAGCTCTCTTATTCTTCGAATAGTCGAGCTAACAACGGATACAGATTAAAAACATGCAGTGGATCGACCACAATTGTCTTTCTTTTTTTTTTTAAATTATAGAAAATGCAATGTGCATTACATGGCACTTTTGAAATGCCGAAAATGAAATTGCCTGAAAGATCAGGGCTTTGTTTCAAAACCGCTCTCAATATTTTAACATTGAATAAAAGACAAGTCAGTCACTGACACTTTCATGGAATGACATGACGGATATATCAGTGTTTAGCTTCCCTCTCAGGTTTGCGTGATAGTCTTCAATCAGGCAAGTACATTAATGTTTATCGGCAAATTATATTTCAAGGAGTTCCTTAACGTATTGTATGATGATGCTTTTACATCTAGACAACGTTTTATGAAGGAGTTCCCTTAAGAATTGGTGAAACTCGTTTAATTAAATACATTATACGTTGATCTTTAGCACGCGGGAGAAATGTAAACAGCAGCCGTTCCATAGATTGAAACGAAGTATTGATTTGTTCAAGGTTATAGTAAAACGATTTTTCTTATCAAATAATATCCATGCAACCTTAAGAAAAGACTTCTAAAATATACTGATTTTACGTCGAATAGAATTTGCACCGAACCATTGTAGTACTCACAGTGTTATATTTTCAGTTCCATACTTGGCATTTATTCGTTTTGTAAATTAGTTTTGAATGTAGGTAGAAAAATTGAACAGGACATCACAGAACACAGTCAACCATAAACATAACAAACAACAATTAAAATGAAAAAATAGCTACAATAAAAATATGCATTTGAATACAGATTGAGTCGATCAAACGTTTGGTTTAAACATATTTTATTTTTAAAAGTTACAACATATGTAGTACCATATATAGTTAATAACTTAATAGGACTGGAATTAAAGAAAAATCGTACAGAGTTCATCTCCTTTTATTTCGTCTCCGATCAAACGTTTGAGTCAGATTTGAAAAACAAGTCACGCCCGAAAAAATATCTAAAAAATAAGCGTAATAATCCATTTAGGAGGTTAACTATACAACGATTTAAGTGTCATTAATTTATTTTGATGTATTTCACTACTACTGAAATTATCAGAATGTAAGAATATTTGTATTGTATGTTTCACTATTTAAATATCTATTAATGGTTTATGGATATCTATATTGCAATTATTGATACCCATAAATCGCATATAATATATTATTTATAGATATCATTAATTATTTAGATATATCTTATAATCGATTAAACTATATCACTAATTCAATTATTGATCATTTTATCGATATCTGACTTTTGAACAAAAAAACATAAGTTTTATTTTAAGGTATACATAATCTAATTAGAGGCATCATTAAATAACTTCAATATCAATAAATGATCGTGAATTAATGATATCTGTTATGGGCATCTTTAAATAGAGAATAAGATTTCAATAAATCCATAGAAATATGAATATCCATAATGCATTTGAAGATAGATATCAATCGATTTCTAGATATTTTTATTTGAATTTTGGATATCCAATATATTCATAGTTTATTCATGAATTTTGAATACATAGTAAAACGGCGTCCAATAGTATTTTTTGACATGTTTACATGCTTGAAAGCACTGTTATAAAGCACAGTTATGTGTTACGAGTTATGTTTCCGTATTCGACATACATACTATTACTATGAAATTGACTTAGAAACAGGCATAATACAACGCATTCGACCAGGTTAAATGTTCAGTAAGTAATAATTTATGAACATATAAACATGATAAATCTAGCTTTTTGTTCATATCGAACATTTATCCAATAGCAGTAACTGGAAATGAGTGGCATATGCATTTATGAAGCTCAAACTCAGATAAGTACCAACTGGCTGAATGGTGATAAAAGACGGTAAACCAATGTTCAACCAGCCAAATTAAATGAAATCGGTAGAGTCAGATTTCTGTGGCTATCCCTTTTCTTACTAATATATGACATTAATGATGTCTATACAACTTGACAGCAGGGTAAAATCACACAATTTAGAACCTGAACAAGAAACCATTGCCATGCAATATCCATCAAAATCTCTCATGATAGGTTATTATGTTGTCCGAGATATATATTGAGAACTGACATAGTCTGGTAAGTAGTATGCATTATAACGTTTAATAAAACATTAAAGTCATTCTCCTCCTCAGCTCGAGTTTGACGAGCTCTGATCTCATTGAAGGAACAAGCATAACATTTAAAGATGGGAAAGAATTTCACGTCAAACAAAATATAAACTATAAAACCAAAGATGTCATCTACAGCTTTATATGTTTTCAGTGTAAAGAGTTTAACATTGGACAAAAAAACTCGAGCTGAGGAGGAGAATGATTTTACACAGACAGCAAACACGAGTGGATGACTTTCCTTCGTCTACTTGAAGTGAATAAATACTTTCATAAATGTTCAGGAGGAAAATTTTAAACATTTCCTATCAATAAAGTACTGTCTGAAACTCCATTTTCTCGGTATGAATAGAACTGCACTTCATCAAAACATTTAAACCAGGACTTAACAAATAAACTGTAAAAACAAGCGACTGCAGAAATATTAACAGTCATAAACATTTAAATATAAAATATTTGATTATTAATATAACATAATTTATATAAGATATTGTTTTAACGCAAATTCACACAACTACTTGAGGTTGCAGAAAACTAAATACTTTCTCATAGACCTCCTGTGGCACCTGTCAGCTAATATCTCAAGAATTATACACCAGCTTTTCTTTAAATTACCTTATTTCATAGATATTTCCATCACCAAGCCTTTGAAAGTGTGAAAAAGACAACTTTTCCAGCTCAACCTCTCTGCACATGTCTGTGTTTACAAACACTACTGAATCCGCACTGAATATTGACATGCAATTTCAATGGATGTTAAATTTTCAAAAACATGAAAAAATATTGTTTTATTTAATTTAATGATCCCAGCTAATGGGGATTATTTTACCTATATAGTTTATCCTTCCTGAAAATGCATATTGAATATTTCAAAGTTATATCTGCTGACCTCTGTGAACTTTCACTTCTGTACGAAATCGTACACAACAAAAGGCGGGGCTTAAGCCAGGCTATATTTAGCTGTACGCAGCCTTGAACACTGTACTGTTTGCCGCTACGTCAAATATGAACGTTTCCCGCTTTTAACGTTGCACGGGAACGCTTCGCGTAATGACGTCATGAGTGTATGTTTATGTTATTTATGCTATCGCATGAAGATCTACTTAAATAAGTAGTGAAAGTACTTACGGAATAGAACAGAAAAGTCACTTTAAAAGCATTTCTTGATTTTTATTTTATTTTGAACTCTTGAACATTTTTATATATTTCACCTATGACAGGAAGGAGGAATTCCAGTTGAAAACGGTTGAAAATTGTACACACATAGAAGCGGCCAACATATAATTCCACAAATAAACTTGACATGGAGAGTACACAATTACTTGGAGTTATATCAAATAAGTTAGAAATTATTAACTTGACACTAAGGGAATTACTGGAAACTGTCAAAAGAGAAAAGTCTGAAGTTGCAAACGCCCTCCTTAGCATTGGCGATAGAATTTCCAAAGTAACAACAGAAATAGCTGATGAACAACAACCATATCTAAACCAAGGATGTGAGTATATATCGATGAAAACTATATACACGGAGAAGCATATATGGTGCGCAAATCAATGCACTTAGTATGGAAACTATCACTAAATGAAAGAAAACGCGCATGTTGGAATTACCTTAGAACTACAAACACAGTTGTGATTTATGAAACTTGGCTTGGACATAAAAAACAAATACTTCCTCGTAAATATCGGCCTAAAAGAATTGAAGGTGAGCACAGCGAAGACAGAGAAATAAGAAAGGACACAGCACTCCGTAACTTTGAATCTGACATCAGAATACTGAAGAACAAGGCTCGGAGGTATGAAGCAATTTTCCTTATAACTGATGAAGAAATCCATGATATATTTAAACGCAAATCAGAGAGACGTATTTGCGAAAAACAAAATTAAATATGGCAGTCGGAATGCACGGAAGAAGAGCAAAAAGCAACCGACATTTGGCAAAAAGAAAAGGCATGGTATCATAAATATGCCCGGAATTTCAGAACCGATATGTTGGAGGTAGAGAAGTGACATGTACAATCGGTAAAAACACCAGCTGTCACCGAAGCAACGCATGCGACACACAATGCGAGATCTGGTAAAGAATCCCAGCTATTCGCGTACAAAATTTACCACCCGAAAGATTGAGATTTACAAGAACGGCACGTCAATATGCTAGAATAAATCAAAGAGAATACAACCCCGAGAAAAGATCACACATCATTAGAAGATTTCAAAACAGAAATTCTAGATCAGTGACCCATCATGAATCATTTCAGAGTGGAACCATTTCAGGGGTAGTTCATATGATTGGAACAACATATGTAGGCAGGAATTTAAGGCAGGCTTTTTTAGGACAATGTCGATCCGACAGCGCCGTAGGAGGGGGTGGGGGTGGGGCAGACGAAATCTTCAATAACATCACGCAGAGATAGCGGAAACGAAGAGTTCAGAAGAAATGATCCTGAAAGAAGTAGTTTAAACGAATCTGTAACCGTACATCAAAAAGTAATAAATATATCAAGTAAGGAAGTGTATGCAGATCAAATAAATATTTTAAAGAAGAGTCTACAATTTACACCTACCCCCAATAGGAATCAAATTAAACTAAGAACGGATGTAATGGAGTTCTGTAGACAACTAAGGCTAAATGATATATTTACAAAGAGGGTGATATTGAAGAAAAGGATGTTCCACACGTAAGAAATAAAACAGGATGGATACCTTCTAAAAGCAATGACAAAATATTAGAGGAAGCTATCCAAACTTTACGAAATTTTCCGTTAGAAGATAAACAATACTTTAAAAGTAATATGACAAGGAAAGAGCGGGATTCATTAAAGGCGCTAGTCGATGACATACCGATTATTATTAAAGAGGCTGATAATGGTGGGATCGCGATTTTTACAGAGATAAAGTGAATGAGATGCTAAATGATCCGACATTTTATGAGGTGATTGATAGTCAAACTGATACAAAAACGCGCACATTAATAAACAATCTTATAGAAACACATGGCGATGGTTTATTTCAAGAAGAGATGAGTATTTAACAAACTTTGAACATACAACAAGTTATTTTACGGACTACCGACGATCCATAAAAGTAAAATTATTTCCAGTGCTATTCAGGAGCAGAAATCCGAATATATATCAGTAAACCGACCAGCTTATTTAAAAATAAGACCCATCGTCGGTGGTCCTAACAGAGCAACACAGAGAAATAGTCAACTATTAGATATTGTTCTTAAACCTTTATGTAAACTTGTTCCGAGCTTTGTAAGAGATGATATAGATTTTTTACATCAACTACCACAGAACGTAGAAGCAAATCAAAGTTAGTAGCATCCGATATTATAAACCTCTACATTAATATCCCACACAATTTAGGAATTGATGCAATACAATTCCGGTTTAACAAAGCCGGAGGGCACATTGAGGAGCGATTTAGCAGAGATTTCATCATCGGAGCTATCAACATTATTTACAAAGAAATGTATCTTACTTCAACGGTAGATATTATATTCATAAAAGTGGACTACATTGGGAACGCGTTTGGACAAACATACGACACCATAATTTCATGATATTTAGAGTCAATCCTGCATGATAAACTAGAAGAAAACTATGGGACTGAATTCGCTGTATACATACGAGATTCTCAGATGACTGATTTATTATTTGGGCCGGCAACATAACAGTTCCCGTTGAAGAATTTTGGGAAGAACGTAATCAGTTAAATCCAGCCATCCAATATACAAGCGATATGAATCTGTTGGAAATTCCTTTCCTCGACGTCCTCGTTAAGATAACGGGTACATCACTTCTAGCAAAACAACGGATACTCATTTATATTTGCATTTTAACTCCTGTCATCCAAAACACACAAAAGTCGATATACCATTCAATCTTACCGCATTATCACCATTTTCAACGATGTATGTTATTTATTCTACCGCCTGAAAATTTACTTAAATAAGTAGTGAAAGTACTAGCGGAATAGAATAGAAAAGTCACTTATAAAGAATTTCTTGATTTTTATTTTATATATATATATATATATATACAAATCGAACTAAATTAAAATATGCCATATAACATGTATGTATATGTATATATATATATATATACATATATACATATACATACATGATATATGGCATATTTTAATTTAGTTCGATTTGTAAGAGCAAACATTGACAGAGAAATTGACGTGCATGCATTTACCCCATTATTTCATTTTACAGATATTGGTTTGGGAATTATTTGTATTCACCGCCGCGGAATGATTAATATCGCCTGTGTTTTATTACTTGTCTGGGTAAGTGACTTGGTGTCATACATCATTCTTGTCTTACGTTGTTTTTATTGAACGTCTGGGCACTCTGCTGAGTATTTACATAATTCAAATATATCATACACAGCCTAACAATCCCTGAAGTCGTAATACGCGTATACAGTGTTTCCTGTATAACGTTCAGTAAGATAAAAACGTGATTGTTTCATTTTTGCTATTTATTGCTGTTTCGCTCTGAATCTCTAAATTTCGGTTTAAGCAAACTGAACTCTGAAACGTAGATGCAAAATGAACTCTGAAACGTAGATGCAAAGGCAGGTGCAAACGTAGACGTAAATATGGAACAAGTAGTGTAGCATTTACAGAACGAAAGGAAAATATGAGTCATCCCACAGACAACAAGACAACAGCGTTTCTTCCTTAGAATGGTGAGTGGAAAAAAGGTGGTGGGGTTTTCGGGGCTTTTATTTCTTATATCGCGTACGTTTCTCTCTAAACTAACTACGAATGGTTCCGTTTCTATTCTAACGCAACAAAGCTTAATAATAAATACTTGGCAATGAGTAACTGTCCCGTAGGATATGAGGTCATTAGCATATGTTTCTTTCAGCCATTGAACTGTACTACGCGATATGCAACTTTGAATCACGTTTGGTTGACTAATTCTTTGCATTAATAAGGTTTGCACCCATCCGAGAAGATAAAGAAAGGTACCGTTTACATGGAAACAATCAAACTCTATCGCCACAGTTGTGTCGGAAAAAAAGAAAACATACATGGGTTGACAAAATGTGTACCGCCTTGGAAAGATCGATAACAAAAATCAATGCAGCAAACAGATGACCATGTATATATCAATATAAAAAACCTTCAAAGCCGTAAAGTAAAAGCTCACTGACTTGGCAGAAGTAAGAGCAGAAATTGAACAAACCGTTAAGGGAACGACACGACAAGATTAAGACAAACAAGTTGCCTGCCATCTGTGATACTGCGTCTCAATCAATAGTGTCTCGATTGTTATTCACTTTAATCGGACCATACTTGGGATTATTAACAAACGAGGGTCATTCATTAAATTTACTTTTACCCTTAGCCGCGTCCGTCGGATTGAGACGTAAACCGAGCGTTCCCGGGTATTCTCCGGGCACGTTAAAGATTCATATAACATGTGTATTAAGAGTAGGACAGGTTCCCGGATATCTATGTGCGGGATACCAACCCTCACTCTTACCATATTGTCATGTCAATAAAACGGGACAGTGCAAATAAAGATATCCCCAACAGGTTATATTCTCTAACAAACAACGCAGCATCAATAGGCAATATAAGTATAACACATAAATGCGCATGTATATTATTATAAAAAAACAACATAGAAAGCCACCGAGCAAGTGCTCAATGTCCTAATAGCTCCCTTGTACTTTTGGCTATCCCACGAATGCCCTCTTCCTTTCCCTCACTAATATATCAATAATACTGTCATAGTATACACAATATGGGTACTGAATCAGCAAGGATATAATAGAGCGGTGTCGGATATATGTGAACCATCGGTAGTTTCTGTCGGCTGCCATTACTTTTTAAGAACATATTAATTCGTGTTTACTACTTATCAGTATTTAAAAAAAACAAGTGACCCTCTAATTGCAAGCGTCTAAAAGACCTGCCAGACGGTCAAATAAATACAACTTTTCCCCAATATTTACATTTTGACAACGGACATTTGGCCTCCTTACGATGTTTACAAGAAATAGGAATTTAAATGTTTTTATCACATAACACTAGTGTATTACAGATGCAAATGAGGACCGAATCACTGTGTTTGTATACGTTAAAACTGTTCATACCAATTGTTTTCATGGTATATCATACGGTACGTTCAGACGCCTTAATTATTTATCATTATTTGAAATCTTACTTCATAAAATGAACGTTAGAGCCTCGTATCCTATCATTTTATCCAACTCGTTTATTAAAATCAATAATACACAGTCACTCATGTAAGATCCTCTATATCCCTGACACCGGTGACGTGTGTATTTTCTGGGCCCAAAAAGGATATATACGGACGCAAATGCTGTTGTCTATACATAGGAGAATCTTCGTGGCATTTGCACAACTCGATTAGTCGTTTTGAATGGTTCCAAAATACCCGACAACAGTTTTTTGCAATCGGGTGTTTTTGAACCAATTCAAGTTGTTTTACAAATTCATTTTAAAATGAAATAACAAATGAAGTGTGATATAGTTTCTAAGATAGATGAACCCTCCCTAATTAGCATCTCTCTATTCTGCTTTAGAACAAAAACGGAAAATTTACTCACCATAATTGTTTTTAACTGAGTCTACATCAGCATTCATCAGGCCTGCTATACATGTGACTTAGTCTACATCAGCATTCATCAGGCCTGCTATACATGTGACTGAGTCTACATCAGCATTCATCAGGCCTGCTATACATGTGACTGAGTCTACATCAGCATTCATCAGGCCTGCTATACATGTGACTGAGTCTACATCAGCATTCATCAGGCCTGCTATACATGTGACTGAGCCTACATCAGCATTCATCAGGCCTGCTATACATGTGACTGAGTCTACATCAGCATTCATCAGGCCTGCTATACATGTGACTGAGTCTACATCAGCATTCATCAGGCCTGCTATACATGTGACTGAGTCTACATCAGCATTCATCAGGCCTGCTATACATGTGACTGAGTCTACATCAGCATTCATCAGGCCTGCTATACATGTGACTGAGCCTACATCAGCATTCATCAGGCCTGCTATACATTTGACTGAGCCTACATCAGCATTCATCAGGCCTGCTATACATGTGACTGAGTCTACATCAGCATTCATCAGGCCTGCTATACATGTGACTGAGTCTACATCAGCATTCATCAGGCCTGCTATACATGTGAAGCGGCATTAGATAAAAACAAATACACTGTCAAACATGTGGAAGGTGTTGTGTAAGAACAATTGGTTTGATGCCACTGAGCGAGGGGTGAAACTGCACACTTCGAATACGACTATTGTTGGAGGGCATAGTATGTTTTTAGTTGTTAAAGTTCCCCGGCCATGTTTCATAAACATGTTTATGTATATTTAAATCGAAATCAATACACAACACTAGATATTTACAATTCACACATTCGGCAATATCTGTGAAAAGCGAGAATAAGATTTTAAAACTTTGAACAGGTAAATTAATCCACAGGTAAATGTATTTATCAATTATCTGACAATAGTTGTGGAGCTATACAACTCATATTTACCTTATTTTCCCGTGCAGTCACGCAGTGGTAAAAGTAGTATCTACGTCATGCAAAAAATACTTATTTTTACATACAACTTAGTAGCGGTTTTAAATATATGTTTCTCTCATCTCCGGGACTATCAAGAAATGTTCATAGGATGTTTAAGAGTTAAATTTGTTAATTGATAATACTACAAAAGGGTGGATTGATAATACTACAAAAGGGTGGCCATTCATCTTTAATGTCAGAATTAGTTAATTGATAATACTACAAAAGGGTGGCCATTCATCTATAATGTCACAATTAGTGTTAAAAGCCACCACGAAATGTTTTTTTCAATTATTGTTTAAGATTGTATTGCCATGTTTTAAATGTGTTTAATTATACTATTTCATATATGTTCAAGTATGTTAATGAAATAACTTTTAAAATATAAATGTAAAAAATTAAAGATATAAAACCACCAATTAATTTCCCCATTGACATCGATGATAAAATGTCAAATATTAATGATTTGCTGCAACACAAGACCTAATAATTATTAATGTCTGTGGCGGCAACTTCAACCACCCAACTATGGGTAATGCAGCAATGTAATTTTCAGTGTAATTTTCATATAGGAAACTAATTTTCCACTTGAAAAATCACCAGAAAAGGTGAGGTCACAAGACAAGCAAGAAAGTTCTTGTTTGTTTACTAAATAGGTCAAGGTATCAGCCTCTTTCATTCATAATTACTCACAAATTGTATGCATAGATTCAAAATTTCGAAAATGATCATCAGTGAACCAGTAAGACCTATTAATACGTTTCTTGTACATACAAAACAAAATCGAATAGTTTCAGTTTCTCAGTTTCAGTTTTATTTGCAAATTCTCAGTTTGTATACAAACAAAAGCACGAGATCAAAATACATGTCATATTTAGAAATCACATACATACATGGCACCTGTAATAATAAAAAATCTTCCCTTTTTTCCCCAGCAAATTTTCATATGATAAAACATAGAGGACAACACACACTCACTATCGTAGTATTGTAAGTAAATAATAATATGAAATTAAATATTGAATAATCTTAAATTAAACGGAATAATCTTATCGATAATATAGGCAATTTTTTAAAAACAATCGTTCAAATTAGTTTCAGAGCGCCTTTATTTTCCCTAAAAACGTGCAAGTAATGCGTGGATTTCGAGACCGGATTTCGTAGCTTGGCCGCTGAATGGAAATGCAGTAGTTGCACGTGATTTAATAGCACGTAAATTGAGTTGTGTGGGCAGTCATTCATTTTGGATGTTTGTGTTGGAGGATTTTACCGTTAAAAATAGGTACGTCTTTTTGTATTATGCCTCTAGTGTGTTAATAGTACCGTTTGTGATATTTAATGTTCAGGCAGAGATGGTGTTTTAGACTATAAAAAGCATGTAATGAAACATCCGTGTTAAACGGTCTGTTGCATTAATGCTGTGTTTGCAGGAGCGGATATGTGGTGGGACTGGGTGGGGTTACCATATATTTATGTATATTTAACGTTAGGTCGGTGATTGTCATTAATACTAGTATACATGATATTTTTCTGCGACTCTAATTTACATTCCCATGTACTCATGCACTTTAACATGTCGTCATATACACTCTTTCTCATACGCACTTTATTTCATATTCTCTCTCATTTCTTTCGTTTCCTCTTACAACATGTGACAAAAGAAAATAACATTTACAAAATAAACAATAAAACACATTCAGTATAAACGAAAGCATAAACACCATTATACAATGGAATAGTTAAATAATAACTGAACATATTTTCGTTCGCATTATAATGTAACAATGCATGTTTAAAATATCAGTGCCATATGTAATATATATCTATATATATATTTACTATTGAAATTTCGGAAAATCTACCGTTGAGCTTATCACTATTAAGAGTTAAGCTCAATTGATTGTCAGGATCTAAAATATAAAAGTTCGCGTCCTGCCCGTTTTAGAGATGCCTTACCGAAAACGAAACGCAAGGTATCATTCGGACAGATAGGTTTTCTTAGTCAGGCACATTTTTATTTATTTATATACTGTATAAAAAAAATTACCACTGCAGTTTGTAAATGTATTCAAAATACCTGTCTATGAGCATACATCACTATTTAAATGAAGTTAAAAATCAGAATATATTTTTTTCTAAGCATATTACACAAGCACATGTAATCAGAGTAATCAGAGAATAACATATCAAGAAGTACACTTCTTCAACTATTACTCTTAACTTAGTTTACTTTTTAAATTTACATGCACAATTTTAATACTTTCATTTTATTGACACTGTTAAACAGTTCCCCAAATTTAATTACATTTGGATGCTGATAATAATATTTTTTAACAAATGTTTGTCTTAGTTCCTGGAAATGGCTGCATTGCAATACACATTGGAATTCATCTCCTATCTCATCATTATTGCACATTATACATTTTCTTTCATTTTGGGGTGTACTTGTCCACCTACCTACCTCAATTGGAAGTCTATGGTTTCTAGTTCTAAAAGCAGTAAATATTTTACAGAAATAATTTGGTAAATAGTAGAAATAATTATTCATTTCAAATTTATTTGTGTAAAGTCTGTAGTTGGTACTAATAGAGGCTTGATAGGTAATGCTGTTCCATGTTTGTAAGTATTGATCAAAGGATTTTTGCTTAAATGCTTCTGGAAACCATTTTCTGTTAATATTTTGTTGATTTTCCCATATGTTACCAAAACCATTTGAGTAAATTACATGTTTTATTTGTGAAAGCCACTTTGACTTTAGTTTTCCTTGCTCATGCATTCCTTGGATGATTAAATATAAGTTGTTTGACAGTTTATTAGTACTTGTGTCTGAAAGTTTGCTTCAAAAAGAGATTAATCTGTGTTTTATATCCACATCCAATGGCATTATACCAAGTTCTCCATGGTGTTGAATTTTTCAAATTTAAAATAAGTTTAAGAAATTTTAACTGGACTCTTTCAATTATGTCAACATTTCCTATTCCCCATAATTCACATCCATATAAGAGTATAGGTTTTATGGTTTTGTTAAATAAGTCTACTTGTAGGTCTAATGTTAAGTGTAATGCCCTAATTTTCTTTACTAAAGAGAACATAGCCTTATTTGCCTGTTCTGCAATATGTTTTTTGGCTTTTATATAACTTCCTGTTCTAGATAGAAAAATACCAAGATATTTATATTCATTCATGATTTCTATATTATTTCCTTTGTATGTGAATTCTTGATTATATTTTCTACATCTACTTCCATAAATGACAACTTTGGTTTTGTCTACATTAACTTTTAGTTTCCACATATCACAATATTCTTCAAAAATAAGTAAGTTTTGTTTAAGGTCTTCAGCATTGCTGCTTATAAGTAACGTGTCGTCAGCATATAAGATGATAAAAAGCTTGAAATATAAGTAAACAACATTATGCCATATATTACAGTCTATACCATTTGCATTTTTGTTCAACAAAAAGCATTCTAAATCGTTTAAATAAATTGAAAATAACAGTGGAGATAGATTTTCCCCTTGTCTTACACCTGTCATGCATGGAAAGAAAGCAGAAGTACCTTCCACAGTTTTCTAGTACGGAAAGACAGTAGTGGATAAAGATTCATGAACGGGACGTTGAATTTGGTATTACATAAGTTGCTATCTCTTGGATGAATACTAATATGTACATATAAATCTGGTGTTAACGCCTACGTCACATTTACCGCGCATGCGCAGACACTTTTAGAGACATTTTGAGGACGCCATTGTTATTGCAGCACAGTCGAATATCGTGAGCATTTCGATTGAGGATATTAAACGAATTGCATTAGAGCTCGTGAGTAACGGTTGTCCAAAAGTTCGCGACGAAAGGTAGGTACGTGTATATGTTGAGTTTTGAGATGATGTATTGGTTAAATTTATTTTTGTCTCAAGCGCTCTCGACTGCCTGTGGTCAGTCGCGACTGACTGTCAGTCGTGATGAACTTGAAAATGCAGAATGTGTGTGTATAGTTTTGAAATTCTGGTTTTACTTGGACGGTTTAGGGGAAAGTTTGATGTGATTGGTGTGTGTATGAAGAATTATTTTACCAATGTGATGTATAAACTTGTGATCTAGGCCAACTGATGTTGTTGTTTTTTGTGTGAGTACGCATGCGCGTCAGGCGATTGTGTCAGTTTAGGAAGCCGGCATTGTTTTTGTCGTGTTTGAGGAAGTATTCCTTGCTGTTTCAGTTGAGGTGAAAGGTAAGTAGATGGGATATTCTGTTATTGTGACGGTTGTAAATGTAGTAATGCGAAGAGAAGTTCGGGTACCTGTGAATATTGTTAGTTTTATGCGAGGACATTACCGGATAGATTTTGCTTTTGTGCTGTGAACTACATACTTTTGGCCAGAACAAAATAACAACGAAGCAAGTGTTTTCTTGTATTTTTCCAATTTTGCTAAATAGTTGTGACTATTTACTGCATTTAATCGTTTAATAAACTATGTAAGAACAATTGCCTTGTTGTTCTGTTTCCTAGTAAAACGTTTCTCGGACGATTGGTTAATGGAGTTCCCTCGTCTGGATTCCAATTTCTCCCGTCGAAACGAGCGGCCAATCAACAAGCCCGTTGGGCTTGTGTTCTTGGATATTGGGCAAGCCTGGCAGGCATTTTAGCATTGTCGGGATTGTGCTAATTTTGATCACTGCTTTGCGCTTCGACTGTTAATTTAAACTTAGATATCCATGAGTACAAGTAACATTTGCTGGGTGTTCTTGGATATTGGGCAAGCCTGTCAGGCATTTTACCAGTCTCGGGATTGTGCTAATTTCGACGGCTGCTTTGCGCTTCGAATGTTTATTGAAACTTAGATGTCCATGAGTACAAGTAACATTTGCTGGTATGTAATCAACTTTTCAACAGACAAGGCAGTGTTTATTTTGCACATGATCATAAATTTGTGTTGTATATTGAAGGGGATATCATTCGGTTTGACTTCTGGTTCTTTAGTATTCTAAAATGCGGCGCCTTTTGATTGCTAAAATGCGGTGCTTTTAGAAATCATCAATAATAAGGCTGTGAATGATGTTGATAGAAAAGGTGTCATACATTAATTATAAAAGTGTATGTCGACATGAAATATATCTTACACAATAAGACATTGATTTACAAATATCTAATATGTTTTACTGCTTTAATACAATAATTTACATACGCAGTTGTGATCATTTATAAAACAAGTCAGTAACACTACTATTTATAAGTAAATACATAACTTGCACTTAGAAGCCTTAATTTTTTGTTAGGCTGTACATGTTACACAAACGGATAATAAGTCAGACTCGTGCAAGTGTAAACAAACTTTGAGTTGTCGAATGCAAGATTTGTTTGTTTGATTTTGTCTTTGTTTTAAAATAAACAGTTCCATAGTTTAAAAATACCTTCATTAGCTCTAAAGGTTTTACAGAGTTTTCTTTCACACACTGATAACATTTAGTTAGTATACGTATATGTAAATATGCTTTACGGTTACCCTCTGAATAAAGTGCCACACGCTTGCTGTTTCTACGGTAGCTAACTTAACATGCAGAAAGGAATGCATTATGTAATAACATTTCTGACAGTAGTCAGTGCAGTCAATTTTGAAAAGTGGGGGATATGCAGGTGTCAATGTCATGGAATAGATAGTTGGTGTCATACGTGTACACATGCATTGTTTTGGCTCGCGCAAGCCTGAGGTATTTTAGGGAAGTTTGCATACTGCGTCTTCAACTGCAGGAGTAGCATGAATATCGCGAAATATCGGGAGGCGTTTCATGAAAGTAATGTGTTACTGGAACAGCCTGACGTCATAGCAATCCATTTCCGTTTTGATCCGGCCATTCATCCATTTTGTTTTCTTTTGTGCAGCAAGAGTGCTCCAGTTAGAACGAAACAATTTATCGTAAGTAAAATATGTGCAAGTTTACACTCTCCACTGTCATACGTGTCAATAAAGTTAGCACACATTTTAATTTATGAATGTTTTGTGTTGTCACGGATTGATCTACATGAAATTAGTCTTGATTATGTTCGACGCCTGATAATTTTGTGAACAAGCAAGCGTCGCAGATGATCTAGACTACGTATTCTGCATGTTTAAAAATTCGAGTGAACAATTGGAAGGTTGTGTGTGCATAAACATTCCCTGACGTTTCTAGCCGTCGTTTGCATATTTGGTAATTTGTAGTATCTAAACTAAAAGAAGAACAAAATACCTAGACGCAGACGTGAGAATCAATCAGACCCTGTGTATACTGAATGTGTCTAGGATATTTGTGTATGGCTCATGTTTCAGGAGACTTCCAGACATATTTTTCTTGAATGTTTATCTTTCGAAACATCTTGTGCTCTTTTGTTTCCATATAATTTTGGAAACTTAACCCTGCGGTCGCCAAGTGTTAAGCATACTTGACTCGAGTCCCAGAAATCACGTGTATGATTTCCAGTGGGGTCACATCCCGGATTTCTCAAACAAACTCCCGCAGTATCTTACTTGGGCATGGTAATGTGAATATAGGTCATCCTTCGGAGGGATGTAAAGTAGTCTGTCCAGTGTACAGGGAGAACTATACCCTGTGCAATATCTCTCTGAACTTCTATGTTAAGCAGTGATACAAAACCAGGGCCCTATATGAATTATTTAGAGATTATTTAACTGCTGGGATTTTTCACGAACGGGCGCATGCGTGTGAGTAATAAAAACAACAACATATCTACCATCTAGTAAAGGTTTACCCATAGTCGATCCCAGCAGTTAAATAATCTATTTATTACATTTTAAATTAATTTTGCAAACAAATATTCGCTTTACTGAACGTTATTGGCGGATGATGTTGACGTCGGCAACACTTTATTGACGTCGTGACTCAACGTCGCAACGTTAGTTACTATTGTGTTCTGAGTTAGTTATTAATATTTAGCGATAATGAATATTCTTGCACTGAGTTCAAACACCTGCGCCTCTTTTAGCCATGTTGACATACAGAGAAAGTTGAGTGCTTCGGTGATGCCGAATAATTAAAAATAGACTAGACTGAATACAATATTTTTGTTCCTGAAGGATTTACTTTCGAGTGAAAAAAATAAACTTGATAACCAGTCACATTTAGCCAATCTCAATGTCTCGCTTATTTGAGAATTGACTGGAAACGGCGATGCATTCCATTTGATATTGGCCGTCTTCACGGTAATGGATAAAATATGATATGCTGACAAAAACGGTTATTTTGCGTAATCAATTTGTTACAAATAATTGGTACGCACCAATAAAGTAATTTAATTGTGTATTTAGCCTAATTTAGGGAGTTTTAACTGGGAATTTACGCAAATACGTTGCTTATCTGTAGCTCTGTTCTGGGACGTTTTATGTCATAGAACTATACCAAGCCTAGTTGCATTGCCATTGTTGTGTTAATGATATGGAATTCTTTAAAGTTTTAATACACAAACTTTGTCTCATTTCTGGTCTCTTGATACAATGGCAGGGATGATTAGTGCCATGTGTAGTTGTGCATGTCATTGTTGTGTTCCAGTTGAATGACTTTGGCGGTGTTATGCCCCATTAAAGGACATAATATCATGCTTCCCATACCGGGAAAAAGTTCAGAACTTTGTAAAATTGTATTTAATTTAATGTAATTTTAATTTTTAAAAATTGTAAAGACTGAAATTTAAAAAAAGACAGAATGAATGCATGCATATATAATGAGAAAATACAAAAATGCAGACTCTTTTCACCATTTAGTATTTTCATTAAATGCATTTCAATATGCTAACATGCAGAGAAATAAAATAAATAGCAATATATTTAAAAAATGTAAGGCTAAATTGAGGCATATATACAAGTTCAACTAACACGAGTTCCAAAGAATCTAGAAAGACCGCGCTGCAAATTCAGAAATGCTACATACACCATTATTTTGAGTAATCGCACCTTTTGTATTGTTTCATGTTGATTGAACAATCAACCATAAATGAACCCAATTCAGAAACTGCCGATTAAACACCGGTTCACACTTGCCATTGTTCCAGTTAACGCTACCATGTGTACAACTAATTTGTAGGCACTTAAAGGGACACATGGCAATCTTGCAGTATTTGAAATGGGAGTCACAATTTATATATCAAGTATCATTTTTACTTTTACCCTGGTTACATTTAAATAAATCAAATTTTAAGTATTCACTATTTCGTCTTACTATACTATAAGTTTTAATATATTACTGGTGCAATAATATAAAAAATAATAATATGCAAAAACAAATGGCTTAATACAATTCTTACAATTAACATTAATGATAAAAACTAACGGGGCGCTGCTAGTTTTTGAAAACTCAAGATTGCCATGTGTTCCTTTAACACTCATCAGTGATCGTAAAGTTCAAAAACACAGACGGGCTGAGTATCTCTGGCTAATTCGTAAGCAAACATTTTCAAATTTTCTGTTTTGATCAGCCATTTTGGCCGCTAGAGGGCGTCACATTATTTGATGTTTTACCCGGCTCGATCACGCAGTTAAATCGGTGAATAATGTCACAACTTTATATGACAGATAATGCTGAGCGCGGGGACACAAACAAGTTGATTGACAGCAAGAGGCGTAACAGTGGGCGGAGTCTTATTGCACCGACAATTTGGTTTTCAATAAACGCTGACATAATCAGTTTATCGACCTAAATTGATTGTCACTAATTAGCTAAAACACTCAGCGGGATAGTGGCTTATAAACAGTGAAAGACTTTGTGAATTAGAATTCGGGATTTCCCGAGATCTTTTAGACAAAAATTGGATTCGCCAGACCGCCGATGTCTGGCGAATTTGGTGTGTATTTCTTACGGTTTTCATATGCCAGTTCAGGTTACTTTTCGTCTATGCAATTTGGCGAATGGCCTAGTAAGCCCATAAAAATTAATCATTGGTATTCGTGAACAATCGTAAAGATGTGTTAATGCTCCGATCAATGAAATGTGAACCCCAAATTGTACTTTTGCTCTAATGCTTGTCCAGACCGTATTTTCAATACTATAACACTAAGTCTTAGAGATAGCAAACTTGGTATTTAGATACATCTTGGGATAGCGATGTGTCGCGTACCAGAATAATGTAATTGTGACCTTGACATGTGACCTCTGTCATGGAAAATGCTTGTCCGGACCACATTTTCAATACAATAACACTTAGAAATACCAAACTTGGTATGTTGCTACATCTTGGGATAGCGGTGTGTCGCATACCAAAATAAGGTCACTGTGACCTCTGTCATACCCCACACATTGTGAGAAGCATCAGTATGAAGTGGAACTGCGCATATACATGAAGTCATGGGTTATGCGTTTGCAAGGGTATTAATAACCTTTTGTGATAGTTATGGCTTCCCCACACAAAGTCTGGAGGGGAGCCATATTGATTTTGTGCTGTCTGTGTCACAAATGATGTCCGATCAATAACTAGAGAATGGTTGGACATATGGTCCTCAAATTTAGGGAGATGGTTGATCACGACTATTAGATGACCCCTATTGATTTTGGGATCACTAGGTCGAAGGTCAAGGTCACGGTGACATTGACTATCAAAACGATTCGAATCAATAACTAGAGAATGGTTTGACCTAGGGTCTTCAAACTTGGAAGGATGGTTGGTCATGACCAGTAGATGACCCCTATTGATTTTGGGGTCACTTGGTCAAAGGTCAAGGTCGCGGTGACATTGACTATCAAAACTCTATCCGATCAATAACTACACAATGGTTGGATCTAGGGCCCTCAAACTTGGAAGGATGGTTGGTCATGACCAGTAGATGACCCCTATTGATTTTGGAGTCACTAGGTCAAAGGTCAAGGTCGCAGTGACATTGACTTTCAAAACGATATCCGATCTATAACTACACTGGTTAGACCTAGGGTCCTCAAACTTGGAAGGATGGTTGGTCATGACCAGTAGATGACCCCTATTGATTTTGGGGTCACTAGGTAAAGGTCAAGATCGTGGTGACAGTGACTATCAAATCGATGTTCACTAGGTCAAGGTCGCGGTGACGTTGACTATCAAACGATGTCTGATCAATAACTAGAGAATGGTTGGACCTAGGGTTCTCAAACTTGTAAGGATGGTTGGTCATGACCAGCAGATGACCCCTATTGATTTTGGGGTCACTAGGTTAAAGGTCAAGGTAGCGATGACATTGACTATCAAAACGATGTCCGATCAATAACTACAGAATGGTTGGACCTAGGGTCCTCAAACTTGGAAGTTGGTTGGTCATGACCAGAACATGACCCCTATTGATATCAAAACGATCCCCAATCAATAACAAAACAATGTCAATCAATAACTAGAGAATGGTTGGACCTAGGGTCTTCAAACTTGGAAGGATGGTTGACCAATAAATATTACTGATTCAGGTTGTAGATACAGTCATAGGGATATTGAATATCAAAACGATCTCAGATCAATGAGAACGGTTGGACCTAGAGTCGTCAATTATGTCTGTTCGGGCAATGGGCAATAACAATTTCTAGTTTTAGTTTGACATTCTTTTGATCTACATCTTTATTAATTTCGCTTAGTTTTGTACACTCTTTCTGTGATGTCTGGGCGATCTCTGTAGTGTAAGGAAACACACTTTTCTTTCGAGAAAAGAGATTCAAGTTCAAGTCTTGGCAGGGACCTGACACACTGAGTTGTACATACAATTATTTTTTTCCAAATCAGTAATGTTGTTTTTGTATATTAAACATATTTTTCAACAAAATACCTATTTTCATTTGTCACTTTCCGCCAAATCTACAACATATCATGCACCCCACTTAAAGGGATGCACAGGAATCTTCATTTCAGATTTTGTAGTGTCCCTTCACTTCTTCAGTTCCCTACCAATTATTCAATCGTGACCGTTAAATCTAGGTAGTAATACTCATCCTTACGGCAGGTTGTCACACGGTTGTTTTTCCGTAAATCACTACAGCAACGACTAAGCCAGTGCCCTTCAATTATTAAATTATTGCTCCCCACAACAAAGTGTGGTCGGGGCGCCATGTTCATTTTGACCCCTATTGATTTTGGTGTCACCAGGTCAAAGGTCACATCCGGGCTAACATTGACTATCCAAACGGTGTCCGATCAATAACTACAGAATGGTTGGCAGAAGGGTACCCAAACTTAGATGGATGGTTGCTCATGACCAGTTGATGGCCCCTATTAATTTTGGGGTCACTAGGTCAAAGGTCAAGGTCGTGTTGACATTAACTATCGAAACGATGTCCGATCAATAACTACAGAATGGTTAAACCTAGGGCCCCCAAACTTGGAAGAACGCTTAACCATTACAACTAGATGACACCTATTCATTTTGGGGTCCATACATCAAAGTTTAAGGTCGCGGTCACATTAGCTATCTAAAGATGTCCGATCAATAACTACACAACGGTTGGTCCTACGGTCCTCAACCTTGAAAGGATGGTTGGTCATGACCAGTAGATAACCTGTTCTTAGCTCCACTGATCGCTTATGCCGTGGTGCGGCGTCCGTCTGTCTGTCTGTAAACTTTTATTTGTAGCGACTACTCCTCTGAAAGTACTGGATGGATATTCATGAAACTTTACAGAAATATTCCCAATAAAGTCTAGTTGATCCTAGCCAAAATTCAGGTTGATGTGAAATCCAAGATGGCCGCCAAAGCAAAAAATATATTTTTAAAATACAAGTTTGTAGCGACTACTTCTTGAGAACTATAAATGATATTGATAAGGGACTTTTAAAAACATAAGTTTGTAGTGACTACTTCTTGAAAACTATAAGAGATATTGATATGTGACTTTTTCTAAAATGATCAGCATGACATGATGGTTATTCGAGTCGAACATTATTTTGATTCGACGTTAAACATGGCTGCCAGTGGCCATCTTTGTTTACATAGGGTTATATCATGCAAACTTGCAGCGACTACTCCTCTGAAACTACTTGATGCATTTTCATGAAACTTCACATGAATGTTGCTCTTCATGTCTAAATGATCTTAGCACAAAATTTCAGGTCGGCCGGAAATTCAAGATGGCCGCCATTGCTAAAAATAGATTTTTAAAAAATAAGTTTGTAGCGACTACTTCTTGAAAACTATAAGAGATATTGATATGGGACTTTTTCTAAAATGATCAGCATGGCATGATGGTAATAGGAGTCGAACATAATTTTGATTCAATGTTAAACATGGCTGTCATGTAAATCCAGCCTGACAGTTATTTATAATATCATATTCATCAACAAAGTGTTTGAGTCTATTATTTATTATTGCAGTAAATAATTTTCCAAGACAACTTGGTAGTGTAATTGGTCTGTAATTCTCAGGTGACATTATATCTCCTTTATTTTTATAAACATATGGAAGAATCTTCCTCAAATCGAAATCGACTGAAAAAAACAATAATTTCACGAAATGTAACTCTTGGTGATACTTTAGTACTGATTTATCTCCCGCAGATATCGACATAGCCGCCTCGGGCGTTATGTAATTTAGCGTGTCGGCAGTCACACTTGCACACTTTATGGGGGGCCATGAAAACATTGGGAATCATTATGTATCTATCGTGACCATATGGCACGTGAAACTATAACTGCACTTTAGTAAATTTAAGCAAAACACATTTTTAAAAAATCAGTTTAATATTTACATGAAATACGTTATTATATAAACAAGCTTTTAATAAGCTATAACTGAGAATAGTTTTTTTAAAGTGTATTTTTATGGAAATGGCATTATAATAGTGAGAAATTTCTATAAAAAGCTGTTCTAAAAAGTTAAAAATACCATCATATTTTGATATAGCCAAAAGTTTCGTTCTGACTCCTGTTTTGCCTAAAATGGAAATACCATCATTGGACAGAGAAATCCATGTGTAAGGGTTTTTGCATGACTAACACATTTATGCAACAACTCTTCATGATATATATTTTTCCGCGTCGTCTGCTTAATGTGATTATCGCAAACAACAACTACAACAACAACAACAACAAGAATAATTAATAATTTAAAAAACAACTTGCTATCTTTGCTTGTAAAACAGACCATCTATAACTAGTGTCATTAACAAAAAAAACTATATCAAA
This sequence comes from Cyrtodaria siliqua, assembly GCA_037043455.1. Classification (NCBI taxonomy): domain Eukaryota; kingdom Metazoa; phylum Mollusca; class Bivalvia; order Adapedonta; family Hiatellidae; genus Cyrtodaria; species Cyrtodaria siliqua. Next base: position 122,976 of record JAWPHD010003761.1, read on the forward strand.
ATAAAGATTAGTGTTTCACCTATTTAGCAACCGTTGCACCTAAGGCTTCAGTTTCGTCATTATGCGATATATTTACAATTAAAAAACACATGTTCGACATATTTTAAGAATTTTATATAGAACATATAAGGACACGAGCATGCAGTGTATTTAAACTCGAAACCAGCCCAAGATCCTTCTAACATAAAAATATGAAACTTATATCAAAATAAAGATAATTAATTGTATTTAAGAAACCCCGTTTGCACCTAAGCGATCATATTTATAGAATTTCTAATATTAAGAATAATGAAATTTCAACCCTATACGCTCCATGTAAAACATCTGGCGACTCATCGATAACCGTTTGAGGAATATTCTTCCATATGTTGGCAATATACCTACCCATAGTCCCAATTAGTTGGAATAATGCTGTTATTAAATATTAATATTGAATAATTTTGTATATATTGGTAACATGTTATTTACTGTATACTTTATTTGTTCATTAATATAATTACCCAACCCTGGGCTTTTATATTTTTATAGCGTTTGCAATATTTCATCTTCAGTAATTTCTTTATTTAAAATTGTCCACTGTCTATATCTCCAATTAAATCATTTGTGAGTGAACTGTTTTCGATGGTTTCGCTATTTTCTTCATCAGTACTTTGATTGACCTCTTTAAAATGTTGTATAAATCTTTTAGTTGTGCTTGTATTTTATATCTCCTCCTTTATCAATATAATTTATAATTTTCCAATATTCCTTTGGGTTGTTCGATTTTAATTGTTTTAATCTTTAAATTTTATCGTTATATATCTCTCGACAGACATTTGAAATACTATCTTACAATACTCTTTGCTGATTCTTTTTAATGTACTTTTGTTATGATCGGATTTATTTTTATTGTATGTATTGCGTGCTCAATGATACACATTTCTTATTCTATGCATGAATTCTCTATAAACCATGGTTTGAAATTCTGATTCTTTTTGGTTTTCCTATTTGTTATATTTTTCCTTGCCAAATGTCAGTTCACTACATTTAGAAAAAATGTCACCAATATTGTTTATAATGCCCATTTCCATCAAAAAGGGAGGGATTACTTTTCTTATAGGAACTACACTTCGGAGGGTTACATGCAATTTTATAATGCCCATTTCCATCAAAAAGGGAGGGATTATCTTTTCTTATAGGAACTACACTTCGGAGGGTTACATGCAATTGGTGGTGATAATGCACTTTATTTTTTGCTCAATGAATCTTTAGTCAGTGTAAAGATAATTTATTGGGAATCATAGAATCATAGTAAGCTGTTTCTTGTGTTGTTTTTTAATTAGGTGTCCACAAATACGCTACGAAGTGTTCACAAATACCACACTGGTTCACAAACAGTCTCCACGACATGTACTTAATTGTTGTTATGTGTAGTCTTTACATGGCTATATACCTATCAACTGTCCACAAACTATCGAAATATATTTAAATTGCGATCATATTTTGTTATATCCACATCAGACCATGCCTATATGACACAGCTGTGCAAAATATGGCGTAAGTGTTCCAAAATACCCGACAGCGCTCTACCATCAATTTAAACGCTATGAGTTAACGTGCGACAACATCTCAGTTAAACTGAAGAAAATGCAAAATTAGCATCTTCCTATACTCTCCGCACAGCCACTAATTTAAAGCGGACTATATGTCTAATTGATGTTTCGTATCATACTAACAGTTATATGTTCACACATTGCCGTGGTAATTAAGGTCGGTGCCTTTTAACACAAGACCGTATTGTAAGAGTTAATCGAAGACACAGAGGCGCCGTTCACGCTTTGTTATTTTCTTCTTAACACGGAACTATTGAGCAACCTATCAAATATAGGAACTGTTCTTTCGCGACAAGATATGTGTGACTAAGCAGCTTAAGATAGGCGACTGGCATGCAATATATATGCTATTATAATACTACTGTTTGTGAAAGTTATGTCTGATGTTGGTGTCCATGCAAATGGGTATATATTATTTTTAATGTCTGCATTTCATCAATTTCAGAAATGGAATGTATACGTTTTGGTCACGAAGGGATAATGTTATTTTACCAGTGATCGAAAATCGTCACCAATTTCATATTGAAAATTGATCTTAAGTAAAGCATGAAATACAAAATTATCAGATGTACGCAATGCACGCGTCTTGGCATATGTACTCGGGCACAAATGCCATTTTCTGTCTTAATTGTGTTGCACTACATCATTTATCAAGAATCCAGCGTGTTTGTCAAATTTAGTAAGGTTTTCTTTATTCCACGTAAATTGTATACAGTCTAAAGCATTTGCTTTAATTCCGAACTTCGCAATAATGTATCAGATAATATCATGATGTGAGTATTTACGAGTTTTCTTAAAGATTCTATTCCAAAGACAAAAACGGACAAAACAAAGTGACGTATCTTGTTAATTACACATATAGCAATACATATGGCTGTTTAAGATGCCATGAAGGCAGGCAAAATGCTCCTTTATAAAAAAAAACTAGTGTTGCATTTTCCTACACGGACCTCCTGAGGCAACACGTGAAAGTGTTGGTCAAGTAAGTACGCACACACACACATACATACATACACATTGAAGCCATTCACAAAACAATGACCAACTATAAGCTAACTCACATTATACCGAGCTGTTTCAGTGATATCTGTATGCTCGTGAAGGCTGGCAAGGGAACGGTTTGGCTTCTCAGACGCTTTAAGTAAATCTGGCCTTTCCGGAATGTTTCCATTAAGCATCTGTTGATAAAAATTAGAGCAGCACATAAATCAAAATAGTTGTGTAAAATAAACCTTACATAATATCGATGTAGTCCCAATACAGTTTGACGCGTTGTAAGATGTGTACAAGTTGCAGAACAGATCTAATAGTGACATAACATATATGTATAGATTTAAACAGTAACTGCTATCTTAGTAATATTGATAAAGTCTTCAGCATTACTAGGACGCATTAACAATTACTGATGAGATGAACTGCACATGCGTTTCGCCAATGAAGAAGATGGATAGCGTATCTGATCTTCCTTTGGCTAACTAATTATATTTGTGCTGTATAACCAAAACAAAAATCAGTATTTATATATCACTACAGCATCTCAGGCAACAAATCATCATCGAAATCGAGGCATCGGCATTCGGCACTGAGAAGAAAATATTACATTGAATTGTTGTTTTTAAATAAAAGATAGCAATCCTCTTGCCGATACAAGGAAGCGTGATGTTCAGAAACAGGTGAATTTGCACATTATTTCTTCAGTCTCCATCCTAAACTTTGTTAAAAACAAAAGTTATAACATATAAAATAGGATCATTATTCGAGTGATGTGTTCTGGATGCTTGTGTCACCTCAAGTCTGCAGGAGAAAACCATATCTGCAGGAGAAAACATATTTGCAGCAAAACCACATCTGCAGGAGAAATCAAATCTGCAGGAGAAACCATATCTGCAGGAGTAACCATATCTGCAGGAGAAACCATATCTGTAGGAGCTCATGGAATCATGGAAGTATTTTTCATTGAAAGTGATCTTGAAGATATGACATGTCCACATGAGGTTTCCGTACACTTGCTCTATTAATGATCCTTTTATTATATACCTTCATGAGAATGCTCTTAAACTAGTATAGCACTGTATAGTTTGTTTACACAGGCAGGTGACGACGTCAGAAGATGTCGACGTCATACAACGTATATACTATAGAAAACACTTGTATAGCACTGTAGAGTTTGTTTACAAAGGTAGGTGACAACGTCACAATATGTCGACGTCATACGACGTATATAGTATAGAGATATAGAATCAGAAAACACTAGTATAGCACTTTAGCATGCAGATGTGCACTTTTCTGCCCAGTAAAGGGGTGACCTATTAAATTTTGCTTTATTTGCCTATGACCAATAGAGCAAATCAATGCGGAATCCCTCGGCGTTTATTGTACGTAACGTTATCTGACGTCATGCACGTAACGTTGCCAGACGTCATAAAACAAACAAAAAACAACAACATGGCGGCGTCCTCGATAAGCGTAACATTCGGAGAAATAGGTAATAATAGTAATTCATACAGAACATGTGGATAATCTACATGATAAATAGAATATTATGTCAGTGCCTTTTACTATCAAGTTTATTAGGCTCGGTACGAAAACGAAGAATGGCTCGGCAGAGCCTCACCATTCTTCTTTTTCTAAGCCTCGCCTAATAAACTTGATAGTAAAAGGCACTGACATAATATTCTCTATTTATAGTCTGTTTACACAGGCAGGTGACGACGTCAGAAGATGTCGACGTCATACAACGTATATACTATAGAAAACACTAGTATAGCACTGTAGAGTTTGTTTACACAGGTAGGTGACAACGTCACAATATGTCGACGTCATACGTGTATATAGTATAGAGATATAGAATCAGAAAACACTAGTATAGCACTTTATAGTTTGTTTACACAGGCAGGTGACGACGTCAGAAGATGTCGACGTCATACAACGTATATACTATAGAAAACACTAGTATAGCACTGTAGAGTTTGTTTACACAGGTAGGTGACAACGTCACAATATGTCGACGTCATACGACGTATATAGTATAGTGAATAGAATCAGAAAACACTAATACCGACACATGTTTTTGTATTTTTGTTGTAAGAAAATGAAGTTTCCGTGTATTGTTGACAAGTATATATGTAATAAAGTAAGTTACGGTCATTGTTGAACCCAATCCAGCAGGCTACATTGTGTAAAGTAATGCGGTCATAATAGGCAAGGGATATTTTAACATAATCAACGTACACTTGAAGCAGATTAAATGAATTTCTATGAAACAACTTATCGTTATTTAGCTTAGAATGAGAGTAAAAACATCTTTGCCGTTACGTGTAACTTACATAATACAATAACATTGAAGCGTAAGACTGTAATAATAATTGATATATGATTCATTTTAAAAACACTATGGTAATTATGCTATTCTTGGTTATTCATAGTTTTAAACGTAACTGTTGCTGACTAACATGTAAACGTGCTGTATCAGTCGTGTCAGTCGTTCTTTAATATCGATAGCGTCTATACAAGTCACCTTTTAAAGACAGATTAATTGCTAATTCGTAACCCGGATAGGAAGTTCTAGACAGTTCATAAATACTTTAATTTGTGAGATATTCTCTTGCGATAAATAATGAATTCCTTGTGTTTGCCTGTAGAGGTTATGCCAGTGACACCAGCGTATTGTCATTTTCTATAGAGAAACATCGTAAGATTCATAAACATAAGAATACGAGTATAACCGGATTTATACTTTTTAAATAAAAACATATCCTGATTCATACAAAGGAATAGGAACATAGTCTGATTTTACAAATAGCTTAATCCATACATATGTATAGGAACGGGATTATGAGAATTAGACTGTTACACTGCGCATGTCCGTTTTTAAACAGAACCATTTAAATTGTCGGCTGTGGAGCATTCTAAGTGTAAACTATACATATGGCTAAACATAGTCTGAGTCGAACATATGCATAGGACCGTTGTCTGATTCATACACAGGAATTGGATCGTAGTCAACATATATAGAAATAGGGATCATAGTCTGAAACGTATATAGAAATAGGTGCATTGCCTGATTTTAGCATCAGAATAGGAACATAGTCTGAGTCAAACATAGAAATATAGAAATTGTCTGAATCATATATAGACATAGGAGCAGATCTTGATTCATACCTATGAAAAAGAGCCAAGTCTAAGTCATACACAGGAAGTGGAGCATAACCTTTATATATAAGTATAGAAGCCAAGTATTCATAGGAATAGGATCATAGCCTGAGTCATACATAGTAATATGGGCATAATCTAATTCGTATATAGAAATGGAAGCATAGTCTGATTTTAACACAGAAATAGGAGCAACGTCTGGGCCATACATAGGAATATGATCATGGTCTAATCATACACGGGAAATAAATTTGATTCATACATAGGGACATTTGCAGCATCGTCTTATTCGTTCTAGCACAGCCTGATTCATACATATAAAAAGAAGCATATTCTGATTCATGCATATGAATTGGGACATGCTGTAATTCATACAAGAACAAATAGACAATAATACTGACTATAATATCTGTTATAGTCAATGGTTATTGGAGGAAACACTAGCTGTAGGTAATTATTGAGATTGAGTAAATTTCACGGTGCATTTTTCTACATGCACACCGGCTGTCAAGATTTTAACAGAGAGGTATGATGTTTTTTGAGCTTACAGTTAAAAACTTAATTTCCTTGAAATTAGACTCGCAGGATCTATGATTTTGTAATAATCCTGTTGCTCGTGATTTTAGCTTCGATTAGGTCGTATTCGTTTCAATTTATTCATACAGATGTTCACGTTGTGGCAGGATGCAAATAACGTTTTCTATTTTCCTTTGTTTGACGGCCATTTCCGATTCTCGTCAGACCAACTTTTTCTTTCAATTTTATTAACATAAGCTTTATTTCGTCTCTTCCTTTGTTTATATCCTGTAAAATTCCCTTTCTCATTGATATTTACTTTAAATAAACGTTCTCATAAATCATTTAATTAATATTGCCGAAATGTGGAGTGAGTCATAGTTCCCCACGCTGTTAATTCCCACGCTGTTACTAAATAACCTGATCGGTGAGTCTCATCTTGTGTAGTTTATGAGTGACGTCATCAATATCGGGGTCGTTTTGCAATGGTAAACATTGGCAACTTCATATTCTTTGATCAGTGGGTTGTTTTTACTTAGTCTTTAATTGTACGAGTAATGCTTTTGGATATATTTCAATGGAATATTTGTACAGTAATAACTGTTTACTGGTGTTGTATGCAGGTTGGGGAATTTACTGCACTCTATGTTCGCGCTAAGTGGGTCAATCAGCTGTTTATATATATATGCTAAATTAGAACAATGTGGTTATGTTGCGTCTCGCTAGACTACTTTTTAACTGAATATGTTTAGGTCTGTTGCAAGTGTAACGCTTGATGGGTGTGTTTAAAGAACAAGACGTCTGTAATAGTGAATCTTTATGTAGTGATGATCGTATGTGAACTGATTTCAATCTCTTCCAAAATACTACAGGCAGTGTGCCTTGCCCTCTGGGGGTTATATATCAGTCAATGGAAATATACTGGCTGGCTAAAGGAATCTAAAGTGTATATCATATCTAAATGCTACAGTTTCTTTATGTGTCTCGGTGCGTTTCGACTGAGGGAGTTTTTGGGTGTTGGGAATAATAATAATAATAGTGGGGTAATAATAATAATTAAATAAATATAATAATAATAATATATATATAATAATGCTAATAATATTAATTTTTTTTTTAAAAAATCAATGAAATAAATCAAAAAAAAAATCAATAAAATAAAAATAAACAGACTAGATCTACATGAAGTCTGCACAATCAGTTATTACAATAAGTTGATATTACTATTTAGGATTTTATTTTCATTTGTCCTCCATCTGTACTCATTTGTGCTAGGTTTATACATTGTACGCCTCTTTTTTGTTTTCATAATCACACTGGATAATGAGTCGTGGAAAGCGAGCCGAACAGTTCGATGGTTAGTTCTCTGCCGGTAACGTGGTTGATGATCCCAACTGGAAAAGTCAGTGGTTGCCTCCCAGCAGATCCAAAGGGTGTACGTTCAGCTATTCAGTGACGTCACATATCTTTGAGTGACTCGATTGGTTGCAGAAAAGGCCGTACACAAGACGTTCGTCAAATAGAGGAACAGATCACAGCCTCCGGGAAACAGGACTCATTGTTATACGCTTTATAATGATGTTGTCGTAGATAATGCAAAAATCACCAAAAAATAAAAAAAAAAAAAATTATCATATCTTTTTTCCACCAGGCGTATGCAAATTGCAAGTTCATTGTAGATATGGTGGCGGAGATTGTTTGTTACTTATGGTGGCGGAGATTGTTTGTTACTGCAAACAGTTCACACTAGGAAATTGAAAATGGTATCAAAATAAAAACAATATCCTGTTTGTAATGACAGTAGTTAGACTACATTTTCAACTCAGTGAATCAATTTGCAAAAACAATGAAAATAATAATAATTATTGAGTCATTCGAGAGGCAATTAAAACTGTAAATAACAGTGAGTCACATTAGAAAAATATTATTATTCGACTCAAGGCAGAGCTAAATATAATTGTTGTCATTCTGCGGATGATGTCCATAGCTACTGCAAATATTATTTAATAACTATTATGAAAACCATTTATAGAGGAATAATCTGTTGGAAACCATCTACTTGATGGAGAAATGTCTATTACGCCATAATGTTAGCCTGCTGTTATCATTATCGTTGTTGTGCACTATGTTTTCAGCTCCTGCTGCTATTATTTAACTCCAAGGCTGTTGGTGTAATCGTGTTTTATGATGCTAACCATGTATTTGGAGTGTTTAGGCAATATGTTTCTTACTGCGGATAAGTATATCTCAACAGTTTGTTGATATCAGCTAATTTTAACTTGCTGCCGTTGACTGTTGTTGCTAATAAAAGTTGTTGTTCTGACAATGGAGGCAATGCATATTCATGACCCAGAGCGGTAGGTTACGTCATACTGTCGGGGCGTGCGTCTATGATAGTGCGGAAGCATTGTCTTGGTTTTGGCATTATTTTTCCTTTGAATTAATACTGTTTAACAGTTTAAAATCAATTCATGCCTCCTTTCTTCTAAATTGACTGTTTATAAAACATCCAATGCTTTTCGTCTAGCGATCAGCTTTACAATTATTTAGTTTGCGTACAATGATGTCTTCATTACAGATTTTTATATACGAATGCTGTTGCTGCTGATGCTTAATTATGATTGGATCTCTATCACTTCTTTCAAGATTTATTTTGTTTCATTCTCTCGAACATTTTGCCCTATATTTCAGTTTGTGTAACCATAGAGTCCTCCAGTGTTGGTATTTTGTGTAACCATCAAGTTGTCTTAACACCAGTCAAAAGTTATGTCGGTATCGGATGCAATGTGTGGAACAGGTCATAGAGTCCTCCAGTGTTGGTATTGTATGTAAAGTTCCTCTTTTTTACTTGTTATACAAGAAAAACCTTCGCTACATAGCAGCTTTGTGATTTTCGAAACTATGTCGTGTAGAGTTTGGGAATATCTCCCTACATTTGTTTAATACATTCATATTTAATGCATCGACAGTGCTTTATCAGTGGTGTCCATATTCAAAACATGGACAAAAGTTACATACTTATCATAATGCCTCAATTTAAGGGTATTCCATTTGATCATTGGTTTATTGTTGGGCCAATCCTTTTAGATCGATGAGGTTTCATTATCCTGCACCAGGTTGATGTTTTATTTATACTGCACCAGGTATTTTTGCAAGGAGTTCATTGAAGTTCAGTTATCTGTTTCTTTTCGGCCTGTCCCTAGTCAATACACAGCCCTTTAAACCAGTTAGTGCATGGTCACCAACTTATAAAACCCTTCTGTGCTGTGTCGATTAAAAATAACAACTTCTCTGCAGGGTTCCACACTACAGAGTGTGTGTGTGTGTGTTTGTGTAGCTCTGGGGTTTATAGTCAATAGTCATAGTCAAAGTTATATAAACTCCAAAAGGTATATTGCACAATAGAACCTGGGCAGGTTGCAAATTGTATTTTAATAACACATTTCCTCCAAGTTTTAGGTTGTCATACAAGAAGGTGATAAATGAGATAAATGTCGTTCCAATAGTCAGCATCACATGACATCTTTATGTATTAGTTAAAGGGAGTTTACATAGTTGTGTGGCTAACTTTTTTAATGCGGGCTAGTTTACTTGAAAAGGATAAATGTTCTTCGTGTATTCCTGTCGGAGTGTTACATGGTTTAGCCTTTATGATTGATACACAAGTCTAAGAACCGATCGTAGGTTAAAGGTCAAAATGCAGTTAAAGACCTGTTCAGAATAGACATAAACTTGATTATCAAGGTGGCAAAAGTTATTACAATTGGGTAAATGTGCATATTATATACAGACAAATGTATATCAGTTGTTTGCTGACTGAAATGAAATAACAGTGGCACACGAAACAGGAGGAAAGGATACATGCTTCATCAGAAATCATTCAATGTTCAAGGTCTGAAATAGAGTAACATGTACACTTTACACTTATATTATTTTTTATTTCTGCTGCTAATTTATGACAACTTCGAAACGTTTAACAATCAATTTGGGTTTGACGCCACACATTAAAGGTTACAATCTTCCTCAAGCCTTTACATACTGCATATTTTTCTGACATTTATTTATATTGTCAATGTCTGATGCATCAACTCATGTGATCCTTGGGAACTGGTTTAGAGAAATACCCATTAAAGGTTCTTAGAAAGCATGTTAGGCTTCTGACCGAGTTTTTGGAGTCAATTTATATAATGTGGTAGTTATTTGGTCTCCTATACTTTTTAGGCTTTCATGGCGTTAGCCTAACTACCCTTTTGCAAAAGAAAGGGCCAGAAAGTGACTAAACAGTTAAGCTGTTACGGCGATAATAGTTATTGGGGGCCATTTTCTGCTACAAGAATACATTCAGGCTGATGATACCTGTCTTGAACCGGATGGTGTTCATTTATCAAATATGGGGAACAACTTGTTTCTTAACCTGTTTCCGGCTGGATTTGAATGTTTCATTAAAAGTGGGCAGCGATAAGGAAATATATACTTTTTTGGCACCGTTTCTGTTTTGGGCATGGCATTCGGATATTTTGCTTTTGATACGCACTCTTCGCTGCTGCCAAAAAATTGTTTCCTCCGTTTTTGGCGATGGATGGGAGCCTGGACACTCCATGATGCGCGTGTCCGCCGAATTTTTCACTAAAAGTAGGCAGTGATAAGGAAAATATATTCCTTTTTGGACCGGTTTTGTTTTGGGCGTGGCATTAGGATACTTTGCTTTTGGTGGTCACTCTTCGCTGCTGCCAAAAAATGTTTCCCCTATTTTTGGCGGTGGATGGGAGCCTGAACACTCTAGGACTTGGAGTGTTCGGGCACCCATCCATATGGCGGGCAGCGAAGGTGTGAAAGGAAGGACATATACGTTTCAGTTTAACTTTATTCAGCTCCTGTATACCCAGAGACTGAATTGTAATCTAAACATAAATTATATACAAATTTGCTGTCCGTACGAATTGCTAAAAAACATTTTAAATTGATTGAATTCGGTGCACTTGTAATTATGCTTGAATATCAACCGTGCTTTCAACACTTGCTTAAATGCTTATCAGAAAAGTTGCTTTCATAATGAACATTTAATTTGGTGCACATGTATTTATGTCCTTAATATTGTAATATTCAATTTGCTTTATTGCTTAATGCTTTCTGCTGTAAGGGCTTGCCATAATGGTCTTTTGTGCTTACCGGCAGCCCAATTGTTAAACATTCAATCCATGCCACGCCCAATATTTGCCAAATCTATTAAAGTTTAAAAAAAATAATTTTATGTGTTGTTATTACAGTGCTCTCCAATAATATGTATTAGGCAAATAATCTCCTTCTAGCTGAATAGAACAATACTAATATAAGTTTAAGTTTAAGTTTAATTTAATAATATTTTATTGCAGATATGTTACAATACATCAATTCAACATCACAGTATTCATAGAAACACATGCAAATGGATTGAACTACAAGTTATTACAACATTAGTTACAGTTCTCTCCACATTCTCACAATACTATTAAGTGTGTACTCATACAGTGTTGAACCCAACACAACATAATAAAGCAATAGAGCTTATTCAAATTACTGAATCTGTTCATAAATAGTATTGTGACATTACTCACGCCCTTATTATCCACGTCTGTGTCCTTAATTCTTAGACCGTCATTTAATACCATCTTAGATTTTCCCACTTTATAACATACTAGTCATTACATTTTTGGCACGATATATATTTAACATCACAAAAGTTACCATCATGCCTGCAAGGAGGTTTCCATATATCGATAACGTATCGATAACGTGTCTAGCAACTGGAACATATTAAGGAAAAAAGAAACGTACATTTTAGGGTCAGTATATATGAAGTGTTATTTGTTCAAATAATATTTTGTTATTTTACCAGTGATCGAAAATCGTCACCAATTTCATTTTGAAAATTGTTCTTAAGTAAAGCATGAAGTACACAATTATCAGATGTACGAAATGCACGCGTCTTGGCATATGTACTCGGGCACAAATGCCATTTTCTGTCTTAATTTTGTTGCACTACATCATTTATTAAGAATCCAGCGTTTTTGTCAAATTTAGTAAGGTTTTCTTTATTCCACGTTTACGTAAAGAGGAGCGTGAAGATATAGCTGTTGAGCGTAGATTGCCTGTCCATCTTGACGTGCATAAATGCACTATAGCAAGATAACTATATTCAACGTCTGAGAAAGAATGTATTGACCAAAAACCCTCCTAATCAAGGACGTCTAGGTAGCCTCGGCCAGTTTGACCGTATCATGCTTATCTTAATTGCAGATATGGTCTGGGCAGATTAGGCCAATTAACGTTCTTTAACGTGCTCGGAGGATTGACCGATACACGGGACCGCCCGGTTTACGTCCACATCCGACGAACGAGGCTAAGGGAAAGTGTCTTGCCCAAGAACACACCGACGGAACTCAGTGGCACCACGGAGGAGTGAACCCGTGACCTCCGGTTACAAATCCGTCCCGCTACCGACTGCGCCACGCCAGCCCTCAAATAAACGTACAACGTCAAGTGGCCAGGTCAAAGATTATCATGATTATAGTGGAAAAACCGCGTGCGTCATTGAAAAATTCAACATGTAAATACAGTATGGATAATGACTACGGGGCTTTATAAACCCGATAAGGTCAAATAAATGTGGATTATTAACAAACTAAACGCCCAGATACATGTTTTAGTGTGTGTTTTTACTATACCTAGCCCCACTTTGAAAAAAATCGATGAATTAGTGACATATTTTAACAACGATTGCGACCGTAGTAACTTTCTGTTTTACCGGCGTTGAAAATTCAAATAAATTGATTTTATAATAGTTATTGAGTATATTGCTGGTCAAAACAATTAATTTTATTGAAATGGTATAGTTTTACTAACAGAACAAAATATTTTTAATTGGGATAATACATCGAAATACAAACAGGAAAATCTAATAAGAAGATAGAAAGAAGGGAAAAACAACAAAGAACAGTCAATAAATTAAATTGCATTTTATGGAGGGATATAAGACTTTGGAGTAGTTACTGGTTTTTTTACAGAAATTATATCTACTCTGTGTACTTGTGAGCAGGATGAGGGGGTGGGTGGGTGGTTCGGGTTGGGGAGGGGTGTAGGTAGATACAGAGGAAGTAGTTCTATAAGATAACTGATCTGATAGTGACAGGAACTAAATTGTACCTTACAAGTGCAGGTGACGACGTCACAAGATGTCGAAGTCATACGACGTATATAGTATAGTATCCTAGTTTATGCTTTTACAAATTGATAGAAACATTTATTACATTTCTATGCGTGAAAGATCGGGATTTCTCAGTGCAAGCATATTCATAATCGCTAAATATTAATAACTAACTCAGAACACAATAATAACTAACGTTGCTAACTCAGAACACAATAATAACTAACGTTGCGACTTTGAGGCGTGACGTCAACAAAGTGTTGCTGACGTCGACGTCATCCACCGATAATGTCCAAGAAAGCGAATATTTGTTTGAAAAATGTAATTTAAAATGCAATAAATAGATTATTTAACTGCTGGGATCGATTATTGGGTAATCCTTCACTTGATAGTAGACGTGCTTTGTTTTTTCACTCACTTTCGTGCGCTCGTTCGTGGAAGAACCACACGTCTACCACTCGTGAAGGATTTCCCTATACTCGATCCCAGCAGTTAAACAATCTCTATATAATCCATATACAATTATTTCACAGGAATTGTCAATCAGTTGTATAGCTTTATAAATATTGATTAAAAATTAATTAGCATATTCTTTATTTAATCAGTTAAACATTCTCTGTTGCACAACAGCCAGATGACAAGTATTTGGAAGAAGAGCTTACAAATATCACCAAAAAATTGCTAAATTCAATTGAGTGCGGATGCAAACTTATCTAAAGATGGCGGAATCTCCCTACTTTATTTGCATATGTAGATCTTTAAATATCTCCATTATTATAAAACTGTGAGACTATGCTTTTTCAAAAGTTCACCCTAGCAGAAGTTATGACATTATAACTTAACCTTTGTGTTTGTTTTATTTCAATACAAACTTAGTCTAGTATCAAAATATGTTGATTATGGTATAAAGCTTTGCCAGAGGTTTATATTAAAGGGTTCTTTCTCTTCTCTTAGCTGAGCTTCATATGTGAAAACCCCAGGCCCCTGGAACTTCCTCATCAGCATCAGACCACCATTCAGATAAGCACAAGCAGGTCTAAATGGAGTGATGTGTCTTTCTGGCTGATGTTTGAGATCCAGGTGTCTGCGGTACAACAGCACCAGAAAGGTCAGTATTTAATATAAATGCTTTTGAAGCATGGCATTTTAATATATAATATGATGTTTTAAACAGTTGTATGTGACAGATATACTGTATAGGAATTTCTCACAACATTCTTTATAAAAAAAAGTACTGTGTATCAAATGGAAACTTCATAATTAATTCATATCTAGGGCAGGCCTATGTATTAATTCATATCTAGGGCAGGCATATGTATTAACTGAAAGTAGAGTGATAGTCGATGTATTAAATCTCTTTTCCGACCTGTTCCCAACTTCATATACAGTAAACACAGTGTGCAAAAACAATGAAAATGTGCGAAAATCATCAAATTTGACAGTTCTATAGTGGTAAGAAAAATCTCCCATTTAATGGTTTCAAACACGTATTTGACCATGACAATAACAATTTTAGCACAATTAACGTCTGTTGTATCGTTTAATAAGCAAACACATGATATTAACACGCAAACGCAATTGTAAATGCCAGCAAACGCGATAGATACACTACGTGTGATGTTTTTCCCCTATGACCTTTGACCGATGACGCCATATTGCATTTTTTACGCAAGTGTTGATTTGTCTATTGTTGATGTACCAGGTAAACGGTTTAACGTCAATTGCTACTTCTCATAAGTTAAAAATAAGAAATTAATATTAAATTAACTTGAAATTATGTTTTTCAAAGACTCGTAGAATCTCTCAAAATCTCTCCAAAATCGCCCCAAACGTGAGAAGCGATTAGAAGTCCTATTTTTCCCCAGGCCCTTGTTCTGGATCCGTGTAGCATAGCGTAACGAAGAAATCAGAAGCGGGCCGGGTTACACTGTTCCCCCCCACCACACCCACCCACACTTTTGGTACGCAGATTTCAGGGTAAATTTAGAGAGTATTCAGTACCCACGGCCCGGGTACCTGAGTATCCGCAAATTACATTATTTCGTATTCAGTACGCATACAAAACAGGTACATGCCTTCAAACTATGTTTTCTATGTAAAAAACCCTGTTGAAATCAACAAAAATCGTAGGACATCGGCAAAACGGGGAGATACAACCTTTAATACAGTTGAAATGTCCTTCTGTATCACATATTCATAAAATTAGACGAATAAATAGCAAATTGGTTATTTATTTATTTTTTAATTTCGATCAACAAATTAATGGTAATCCATTTATTCACCCCGTAATAGGTCTGTGAGGGTCGGGGTGGGCCACCCCTCAACAAACCGTACAGATATAGATGTAATATGCATAATATTTATTATATATGAACAGTTTTCAAAATATTTAAAAGAAAAAAAAATGCATATCTTGATTAGAAACTATATAAATGGAGAGTTTTTTTTATATTTCTTTACAATATTCAAAAGAAGATTTAAAATACAATTTTGATAGAAAGGGCTCTCTGCAATCTGAGGGTCTTTCAAAAAAAAAAAAAAAAAAATTGTATTTACAAATACACCAGATTGCTGTGTGTCCCTTTAAATGTTGATATTTACAAAATTTTCAAAATATTTATTTTGTTACTTTAATACGCCTTCATTGATAATTGTAAAGAAATATTTGTGTTTTTTTCAAAACCCAGCATATATATCTTGTATAAAGAATTGTTTAACGTAGATAGATACAATGCTAACATTATCAACTATGAGTGTTTCAGTTTTTATACAAGATCCACATACCATCTCTGCTGAGTTTTCCAACAGTTGACTGTGAAACAAAAATGGTGTTATCCACTAAATATATAAAGAAAAGACAAGATATTTCTATGGAGGTGTGACTCTTCCATATTCAGTGGGAACAGCGGGGAACATACCTTAACAGTTATTACACATTTCTAGGGATTTTTCCTTTGTCAAAAAAGACAAAACAAAAAACAAGAAGAAGGAACAAGATAGATGAAACAAGCTACATGTATTGCACAGTGTAACTTAAAATTTAAAACAAAACTAATTATTAAGTAGGGATTTATAAGTCAACCAAGGTTTTTCGAATTTATCAAATGTAAAACTTTTAATTGCGTTTATTTTTTCAGTTTGATATATGTATTTAATTTGTGGTTTGAAATTTCCGAACAATGGTAATCTTCCGTCTAGCTTACATTTATATATGAAATATTTTGCATGTAAAATTAGTTTATTTAGAACATTGCCATATTCACTAGACCCAAAAATTATAACTTTTGTAGTCCATTCCGGTTGAATTATTATATTATTATCATTGCAAGTAATCTTAAAAATATTCCAAAAAGTTTTGGTATATTTACATTCCCAAAATAAATGTGTAATGGTTTCTGGAGACTCTGTGCAAAAGCTACAGGAGTTATCGTTTTTTATCTTCATTTTTGTCAAAAGGATGTTTGTAGCAGTAATTCTGTGATTTATTTGTGATTTATTTTTTCTTGAAACCATTGTAATCGGGTATCTTTTGTACATTTAAAAGGTATTTTGAATATGTCATTCCAATCTCTGTCTATATTTATACCATATTATCCCCATTTGGCTATAGATGTTGGATGTACATTTGATTTAATAAGTATATCATAAATGGAAGGACAGCCTTTCGGTGCGCTTGTTATTAGGGACACTATTGATGGGCAAATTGGATTTTCTAACTTGATAGCAAGATGAGCAAAATTTTGTTTCTGAAGGTAGCCCCTTATTGCTGCAGTCATTCCTTCATATTCTAAAAAATGTAAATGTACAGCAAACTTTTCGATAAATAGGGTAAAAGAGAGAAGATTACCATTGTTATCCATTATATCATTAATAAATAAAATACCTTTATCATACCATCTTTTATAAAAAACACTTGATCTTCCAATCTTAATGTTATTATTGTACCACAACGGTTGTTTTAAGAACTCTTTCCATGACAATAGGTTTTTAACATCCAATAGGATGTTAAGACTTGTAAAAACATCCTTCCAGAAGGGATTGCATATTTTTTGCAAGTTATTTTTTACATAGTCGTTACCGAAAAATAGCATATTTATGGTGAATGGGTACATATGTTTATGGATTTCCATACATTTTTTATTCCCAATCAAAACTCTTCTTATCCACGTTAATTTCAAAGAATATATGAACTGTTTAATATTGATCATTCTAAGTCCACCACAATCATAGTCCTGAGTTACAACAGATCTCTTTATTTTGTCTGGGTGATTATTCCAGAGGAAATTAAAACACATATTTTGCAACAGTGTGACCTGGTCTTCAGGTGGATTAGGTAATGATGAAATTAAATGATTTAACTTTGGTAAAGCTAAGCTTTTTATAACAGTGATTTTTCCAAAGGGTGTGAGTATTCTTTTTTGACCAGGACAGTAATAATGATTTAATTTCGTTTATTTTTTGTCATAATTTAATGCAACCACACTCCTCAAATGTGTTGACATAATAATTTCTAGGATCACAAATTCCCCCTGATCCCAATTAAGGTCCGTGTCTGTGCATAATTTTACATTAGAACCTTTATTTTTCCCAAACCATATAACTCTGGTTTTATCAACATTAACATTAAGACCTGAAATATCTCCATAGAATTTTAAAACCATTAGAGCTTTGGTTAATTTTTATGAAGAAATTCATGCTAAATAGTATTCAGTACTCGGGTCTAAAATGAAACTCGGGTCTAAAATGAAGGAGTATTCAGTACTCAGCTCTAAATTAGAGAGTATTCAGTACTCAGGGGGTGGGTGGGGGGGGGGGGGGGGTGACACCCACACTCAGATTCACACAAAACTAGCGGAATATTAATAGCAGACCTAATACTGTAAACTGAAATAAAATTATAGTTTTTTAGTTAAATGCACGTTAAGATATATGATGCACGCCAAGATATTTGATTGCGTTTCATTTTCCCTTCAGTATACATTAGCAATTACAGTCAACTCTACTCTACGTGCACATGCGCATCTCTAATGATGATTGATAGTTCATTAAGATATCTGAAGACATTTTTTATTTAATTTGTGAGTATTATTAATTTTGTGTTGTATAAACGAGACAGAAACCGTAATGAACTCAGATATCTGTGTTAATAGGATCGTCGGCCTATACAAAGAGAACACACGTTATACTGCTGTTGTTTGACATGAAATATCATAGTTTCTAGTGGATGCACAAAAGATTAAAGAAATGAGACTTTCAGGATACGTTGACAATCACAGATAACACTAATTCAACATGGCAGTGAACATCGAAAGTTTGTTCAAAATGTCTTTAAACTCAATGCCACTGAAAAGGTTTCTGTAAAAGTACTTCGAATAGACATTCATAAATATAGAAAAGGATATGAATAATAGCAATAAAATACAATCCATCGAAAATGAGAATAGTTTTAGGCACGGAACTGTTATTTATTTGTGAATATAAAATAACAAACCTTAGATCCTTTGAACACATCCTTCCGTTGAAGAAACACCAAGTCTTGGTTTGTTAACAGAACTTTATGATGACCTTTAGACAGTTCTTTGCGCACCACTTTACGCCTAAAATATTTGAAACAAAAATACACATTAACAGAAAGTATGAACGTGTTAGTGTTTCCATTTTCTGGGAAGATTTGACACTTGTGCCCACGTCCTAAGCAACGAATGTATTATTTGAACACCTTGGATTATTTTCTTCTATCTGCATTTCCCAACTAGTTTTGACCGAAAGACCACTTTTCAAATCCAATTATTATCTGGCTTGACCCTTTCTACTTCTTTACACTTACGAAAATGCGCGTCTCTCTCATTAATGTGTTAACTGGTTTAACTTAGTGCAGGAATATGGAAAATGTTCAACCGTGACGGGCGAAGAAAATAAATCACTCTCAGGATAAACCTTAATTAAGTAGAAGTTGTAGCGCTTCAGATTCCCATTTCGTGGATGTCTTACGGGACATAGTTCACAATTTATGTGAGAACAACATTAATGGAATTCCTTGGAAGAAACAAATACAAACAAGAGAGAAAGAAGACTCGTGTTTATAGTTGATATGAGGTAATATAAGGTGCACAACGTGTTACGCCCCGTAGACCCAGCTGATTCTAGTTTACAAGGATTGGGATTGATGATCTCAGAGGACCAGTAAGGAATAACACCAGTAAGGAATAACACCACTCATTAATTCCGTAGTCGGGGCCACTTTTTACTGCCGCCACATAAGACTAAATAAACGCTAGCGTGAATGCCTACAAATACTGAAAATGGGATACCACATCAGCAAACACAAACAACAGAGAAAGTAGCAGAATCGATTTTATTTTGTTCATGAACCGTAATATAAGCTGCAACATCTCTCAACCCCCGGGCACCGGCTTAAACTAAAATACAAATGATGACTGATTGGTTGTATACAGGATGGCTCCAAAATACCTCATAAGGGATATGCATTTATTGTAGCTGCATACCGTTGTGTGTTTGTATGATAACGTCGTATGTTGACAGTCTCCGTACGTTACCAATATAATGAGGATAATACACATCTCTATTAGCAAAACACTGCATACATTATAGCAGTAATACAATGATGCGCATGCTACGGTGTTCCGTTAGGGCCATCGTACCATCGCGCATCGACCTTTACAAGTCGATGCGCGATAGTACGATGGTACGATGGCGATGGAGCGATGGTACGATGGCGTTGGTACGATGAAGCGATAGTACGATGGCGATGGTACGATGGTACGATGGCGATGACGCGATGGACCATCGCGTCATCGCCATCGTACCATCGCACCATCGCCATCGTACCATCGTACCATCGCGCATCGACTTTAAACGCGATGGTACGATGGTAAGATGGTCCATCGTACCATCGCGCATCGACCTTTTACAAGTCGATGCGCGATGGTACGATGGTACGATGGCGATGGTACGATGGTACGATGGCGATGGCACGATGGACCATCGCGTCATCGCCATCGTACCATCGTGACATCGCCATCGTACCATCGTGCCATCGCACCATCGCAGTCGATGTGCGATGTTGCATCGCCTCCTGCTGCATCGTACCATCGCTCCATCGCCTCCGTTTAGACATGCGCAC
Source organism: Cyrtodaria siliqua (assembly GCA_037043455.1). Lineage (NCBI taxonomy): Eukaryota > Metazoa > Mollusca > Bivalvia > Adapedonta > Hiatellidae > Cyrtodaria > Cyrtodaria siliqua. Next base: position 143,563 of record JAWPHD010003761.1, read on the forward strand.
ATCAAAACAAAACAAAAATGGAGGACATCATAGATGCAAAGATTCGACAATAAGTTTTGGACATGTTTCTTACCGAGAAATTCATGTTTTGCTGAGCCTAAATGAAGGGATATATTTAAGAAAAGTATTGTCGAATCTTTGCATCCATGATATACGGTAAGAATGTCCTCCATTTTTGTTTTGCTTTGATGTGCGCATGTCTAAACGGAAGGCGATGGAGCGATGGTACGATGGAGTAGGGAGCGATGCAACATCGCACATCGACTGCGATGGTGCGATGGCACGATGGTACGATGGCGATGTCACGATGGTACGATGGCGATGACGCGATGGTCCATCGTGCCATCGCCATCGTACCATCGTACCATCGCCATCGTACCATCGTACCATCGCGCATCGACTTGTAAAAGGTCGATGCGCGATGGTACGATGGACCATCTTACCATCGTACCATCGTACCATCGCGTTTAAAGTCGATGCGCGATGGTACGATGGTACGATGGCGATGGTGCGATGGTACGATGGCGATGACGCGATGGTCCATCGCGTCATCGCCATCGTACCATCGTACCATCGCCATCGTACCATCGCGTCATCGTACCATCGCCATCGTACCATCGCTCCATCGCCATCGTACCATCGTACCATCGCGCATCGACTTGTAAAGGTCGATGCGCGATGGTACGATGGCCCTAACGGAACACCGTAGCATGCTGACATTTTTATATCTTTGAATTTGAGAACAAACAAGATTCACTCAAAGTCCAAGTCGCCGACACTCTTTGTTTTACGACCATCGCGTTAAAGATTTAATACATATTAAGTATCGCTGTTAAACGAAGATGTGGTTATAAGCGTCGACACATGTTAGTTTTTTTTTTCAGCCATAAACATTTAAATCATTGTAACTTTGGGAAAAGATAAAATCGTTATAAAATAAGATTAAACAGATGAATCGTAGTTTAAAGATTATTCCTGAAAAAAACCACCTCCAAATGATGAAGTAAATATCACATCCTGTCTCAATTTACTAAGCGTCTCATTTAATTCATTTCTAAATTGGAAATGTAATAACAAGGCATGCATCATCGCAAATTAATTCCGTGTTTGACGACTGTCCCTGATTTAATTATAGTTTGCTACTATAAATCAATTTAGCAGAAAGCACAAAACATAAACACGTCGTAATTGGTATTCAATAACGTGCAATGCCCGTTTCAGGTGATATACCATTCACATTTTTAAATGTCAAGTGATTTATCATTTATCATTATAACGCATAAATGACACGCTAAAAGGTTTAAAAAGTTTCATTTAGAAATCATTGGCCTGCTATATGTTTGAATATGAAATAAGCCATTGAACAATGTTATTATATTAATTTAACTGATTGGCACCAACGTGTCAAAGCTATGAACATATTGACACGTCCTTGGCGGTAGTTTTTTAATCACCAACTATAGCGATTCAAACAATGTTAAACAAACGCACAAAAAGCGTCTAGATCAACCTCTAATCCAACAGGAAATTTGGAAAATAGGCGTCTATATTGGTACCCCGCGCCGTTAAACGTTCAACTTTTGAGTATAGAACAACAGCCGGAAATAAAAAGCCGAATTCAGTACTTATCATATCAAAAAAGTATACATTGTAGTTATGTCGCTGTTTAGGACAAACTCATAACGAACCATCAGCATTAATTAATTGTCATTTGTTACACACACATTTCATCACTGATGAAGGTCCGTCGAACAGTGACTATTTTGCATGGACTGACATGAACCCGTTAGTAACAAAAATGGCCGCTGGGTTTTAAATCAGGTTCTGGGGTTCACCAAACCTCACTCTTACCTTATTATCGTCCCAATACAACTAGGAGTGTAAATATCACATCCACGTTACATGATATGACCTATTGTTTCGGGGCGCTTGTTTCAGCCAAAGTCTTTTTTGGACTTTTCAGATAAAAAAAGTACGTTTCTTTTCAAAATCGGTTGAGAAAAGAAAATTTCAAATAGGCTTTTCAATGCTTGAAAGGTTTTTAAGAAAAAATGGTTTTAATGTGTTAAATAAACATAAATTAAGACAGTCTGAGAGTTTTATAGCAAAATATTAAGGTTAACTGAAGTTATTTGACTTTTCCTAATTTTCTGCTGTCCCGGCAACGAGAGGAGTTTATATGGGAGAAGCCTAATCTAAAAGGCATTTTGGCTGTAAAAGTTTGTTTTTCATAGAGCGTTATTATTCATGAATATGTAAATTCAGTTAACTATAACTGTGTATGGAAATCATTAGAACGCTCTATTACTGAGATTAGGTTTGACCTAATTGGCGATTCCATATAGCGTATATAGTGACCAGTGAAGCGTAAATTTGCTGTACCCCTCGTGTATGGATATAGTTAATTGTGAATTCCATTTTCTGTATAAGTTTTGGAATTGAGTTGAAATATGTTTTGTTCTTATAAAATTCCAAAGAAGTTTTGTATATGTGTATGAGTTAGTTATAATGTGAGTAAATGTAATTTAGACCACTCTAGGAAAAACGCAAATAATCGGGAGATGTTTCATTAAAGTATTGTATTAGAGGAAGAGCGTGACGTCATAGCTTCTTCCTTTTTTGTGTGCGCAGAAGCGGCCATTAAATGTTTACTTCACATGTTCGAACAAAGAGAGACGTTGACATTTTGGAGTTTGGCAAATACAAGAAATCGTAAGTAGAAACTGTGTTTTAATGTGCATACAATTTACATTGTCTTCTATTGGACGTGTCAAATTAAACATAGGCTTGCAAACATTTGCAGTTGGTGTTGTCACGGACTGACCTACATACAATAAGCGGAGTGTCTATTAATAGACACGCAGGTAAAATAGAACAACCGCAAGCGGTTATCACGGCCGAAATATTTATACTATCATTCAATATTGCGATAGAAACATTGAGTTTAGACTTTATATAAAATTGGCAAACAATCTAAACTCAATGACACATCCAATAGAAGACACTGTAAATTTTATGCACATTAAAACACAATTTCTACTTACAGTTACTTGCATAATGTCAACGTCCCTCTCTCTCTTTAAACATGTGAAGTAAAAGGGGCGCTTCTACACACAAACAAAAAAAGAAGCTATGACGTCACGCTCTTCCGATAAAACATTACTTTAATGAAACACCTCCCGATTATTTGCGTTTTGAGAAGTGACGTCTAAATCACATTATCACACATTATAACAAACTCATACACGTATACAAAATATCCTTGGAATTTTATTAGAAAAAAACATGTTTCCCCTCGATCTCAAAACGTATACAGAAAATGGAAACTACAATTACCTATATTCCTACACGAGGGGTACAGCAGATTTACGCTTCACTGGTCACTATATACATTATATGGCTGGGCGATCTCTGTAGTGAAAAAAAACACGCTTTTCTTTCGAAAAAAACCCATCCGCGTTCAAGTCTTGGCAGGGACCGTACACTTACAGTTTTTATTTTTGCACATCAATAATGGTTTTTTTTGTACAGCATGAACTTAAAAATATATACATTTTATCATATTATTACCATATGTAAATTGTAATTATTCATACATGTACATTTTCAGAGTGTGTTTTGTTTTATATAAGTTCGCAATGAAACATTATTTACAGTCAAAGTCTGTTTAAGAATACATGTAGCTGAAACTCAGCTATAGCGAATTATCGGTTTTAACGAAGATTTTTTTGCAGTTCGCCGTCCAGCTCCTCAAGTCTTTGCTTTATAAATTAGCGGATATAGCGCTTTCTTGGTTATAGCGAAGCACTTAAATTGCACGTTTAGTTTCAAATAAAAACCTTTCATCTTTATTTTACTTTTCCAATTTGTTCTCTGCCTTTGCTACACCAAATTGAACTCACTATTAATTTTACACAAAAAACACACACAGTATGCATTAAAATAAATACATATACAGTATATACTATATATACTACAATATTTATCGTTATTGCCGCTCGTCGTCATAGTATAGATTGTATACTATGACTTTTCTTGTTTATTTTTTAACCGATTTTGAAAACGAAGATATTTTTATTTACCACTGAATTTTCCAGTTCCAGTGATATATATACTGAAAGGAAAAAGAAACGCAGGGTGCGTATTTCCGCTATATTTTGCATATATATTCCAAGGAAATCCCAAGATGTTTTGTAAAAAAAAAAAGCGCAGTTAGTTAGAGAAAGGACACAACTGTGATGTTGTAGACGTTTTAATCACAGTACACGTTGTAACAAGAAATTCATAAATGCTGAAGTCCCTCTTTGAAAAATTGAGCCAGTTCAGTACTGTATTTAATGTTAAGTGATTGCAACATTTAAAGCCTAAGTTTGCTCACCTGCTTGAGCCAAATGCGCATTCTGACGATAATGAAACTTTAAAGGGGGTAACCATTGGTGTGTTCAGTGCTGTTTAAACCTTCTTTCTAAAAGGACAGGCCTAATGTCGCCCTGTACCATTCGATTAGCAGTAGCATATTAAACATACAATATATAGCGGAAATACGCACCCTGCGTTTCTTTTTCCTTTCAGTATAATTTATGTATATAGTACTAAAATTGCTCATTTAATTGCTGAAAACCTTTGGCTGAAACAAGCGCCCCGAACATTAGTATCGTAAACGATATCGTACGGAATCGTACCGTCACTACGGTGGACTTCGAAGATCACTAGCTCAAGGGATAGTATGTGCCAAGAAATCTTATCTTGCACACGGGTACAGAAATAAAATACAGTCATTATAAGCCTGGACTAGAACTTGCTGAGTTCAAAAACACAATTTATATTTGAAGAATTCTAACTTGAACTATTTCTCAAATATTTGCTTTACATAAAGACTGTATACTCGAGCAAACGTCACCACTATTTATCCGTTTCAATTTGGGATATTACAGCAATTGGAAGAGCCTCGATTCCAATCAAAACATGTGTCTATAGGTAATGTTTCCTATCTGAACCTGATAAACAACATAAGAAATAAAGCTACAGGTCTGTACTGATTTAAGCTACTCACCATATTATTATGACGACGACCGTAGCAACACCAGCGACAATTAACACAGCTACTGCTATGGCAAGGATATAAAGGGCGTCGAGACCTTGAAAATATAAATAACAACAATGAAAATAGCTACATTATTGCTATGGCAAGGAGTGCATATCTATCTTGAACATATTACATAACAACAGTTAACACAGCTATTGCTATATCTAGGATAAAAAGTGCGTGAATACGTTGAACATACATGTATAAATAGCAACAATGCACATAGTTTTTGCTGTGAAAAGGATATAACGGGAGTCACATGCGTTCAAATAATATACTTTAACTTAGCTATTGCCAAAAGGCGTCCGCATATTAAATACATAAATAACAACATTTAACAATGCTATTGCCGGCGTCTGCACATTAAATACATAATTAACATGTAACAATGCTATTGCTATAGCTCAGATTACATTACTTCAACGTATTAAATAATAACATGTAACACCATTATTGTTATTTAATATGTTATTGAATTGAGGACGTTGAGACCTGTTTAAATCCTTAATAACTTAAAATAAAACCGTAATGGATCAACATTAAGCAGAATTCCTATATTCAACATTTTACAGAGTTGTGGAGTCATTGTCAATATGGAATTGTACCCGTAATTGTCATTTTCGTTTCGTCCAAATGTGTACTTGGCACACGCTTTATTTGTTTGAACAGTTGGTTCGGAGATGATTATAAAATACAAAACCTTGGTCTGAGGATGTCTCGCCCACGGCGGCAAACCGCATATGAGATATTTTATTAAATTTGCGCTTAAATGATGTCCACCAACGACAACACTTCACATGACCAAGTATCAAACAAATAAAAGCGAAGTAATCGTAAGAATTTAAGTTACTGAGGTTAAGTGGTTTAACCAGGGTGTAGTTTTGTGAAAATAATGCAAATATGACCTTGACCTTTGACCTACTGACCTCAAAACCAATAGGGGCCATCTTTTCATCACAGGCAGTCCACCTATTAAGTTTCATGAGATTTGCCACAGGAGGAAAGGAGTTATGGAGCGGACAAGATTTTTCATTATCGGATGCTGGTGACCTTGACCTTTGACCTACTGACATCAAAATCAATAGGGCATATCCTCTCGCCACAACCAGTTCACCTTTCAAGTTTCATAAGATTAACCTCAGGGGGAGAGGAGTTATGGTGTGGAAAATGTTTTTCATTATCGGGACCCAGTGACCTTGACCTTTGACCAACTAACCTCAAAATCAACAGAGTTTCTCTTCTCACCACAGGCAGTTCACCTATGAAATTTCATGAGATTTGCCATAAGAGGAGCGGTGTTATGGTGCGGACAAGATTTTTCATTATCAGGTCCCGGTGACCTTGACCTTTGACCTACTAAACTCAAAATAAATAGAGGTCATCCTCTTATCACAGGCAGTCCACACATGAGTTTTATGAGATTTGCTTAAAGGGGAGAAGAGTTATGGAGCGGACAATGTTGCAACTACAGACAGACAGACGGACAGACGGACAGGTTGAAACCAGTATATCCCACTAAATTTCATTTAGCGGGGGTATAACTATACATAGGACCAAGTATCGAAGACATAAAGTGAGACAATCACATAAAGTTAACAGAGGTTAAGTTACCTAACCAAGGTTAGGTTTGGGGAATATATGACCTTGACCTTGGTAATTTTTGTCATTCAGTGATGTCCGCCAATGCCAACAATACATATGACCAAGTATCAAACAAAAAAATTAAAGTTATTAGAAAAAGTTAACTAAGGTTAACTTACCTAAGCAAATTGATGTTTAGGGTAAATAACGTAAAACGTGACCTTGACCTTGGTATTTTTTGTCGTTCAGCGATGTCCACCAATGCCAACCATACATATGACCAAGTATCAAAGACATAAAGTTAGGCAATCACATAAAGTTAACTGAGGTTAAGTTACCGTAACCAAGGTTAAGTTACCGTAACCAAGGTTAAGTTACCTAACCAAGGTTAAGTTTGGAGAACATAAGCAAAATATGACCTTGACTTTGGTAATTTTTGTCGTTCAGTGATGTCCACCAATGCCAACAATACATATGACCAAGTATCAAAGAAAGAAAATGAGGCAATCACATACAGTTAACTGAGGTTAAGTTACTTAACTAAGGTTAAGTTTTGGGAAAATAACGCAAAATATGACCTTGACCTTGGTAATTTTGGCATAACATGATGTCCATTGACACAACAATGCATGTGACAAAGTTTCAGAAAAATTCGAGCAGCGGTTGTTGAGTTATAGTTGTTTTAAAGTGTGGCCGCCGCCGCCTGAAAACTGACTGCTATGTCTCGCTACCCACTCTTGTGATCGAGACAAAACGCACTTACATTTTCTATGACAATCACACTTAAGCAATTGGCGAATGAAGGTCAACACAAAGACGTTAAAGGTTCAAATTAACTGTAAATACCCTATTGTCATCCCAATAAAATGGGATAGTGTAAATAAGCAATTCCCTCCAGGGAATCTTTGCCGGAGACTCTTTGGAGTCATAGGTAAATATACATAGTAGAATGATAACATTAGTGCAATATAATATCACCAGGACTAAACGAAAGTACTTCAAATGACTACAATTCGTTTCCTTGCTTTTAATTTAATTTCATACTATGTTTAATAGTTTCATTTTTATTGTTGAAAACATATATTGTTTTTGTTTTAGTTTGGTTTATAAGACATTACGAAAATAGAACATGCTAATGCAACTATTTCTACATTTGCAAACTTTGTTTTGATCAAGAGCAAACATATTTCAAAATTATTTGGCTTTAATACAAGCTCAAGAAAACAAAACTTAATATTCCTATTCGACAATAACTTCAACAGCTCATTGGATAAACCGTAAACTCAGTGCTTCTCGATCGTAACTTGAAACTATATGTTTATTCATTATACATCTGATATAATTGTATTGACTGACTGTATTGAAAATAATATAATAAAACTAAGTTTGCATACAAACCTGGATGTGCTGCGCAAGACCCTGGTAGAAAACATGCATCAGCTTCAATTACAATCCCATTTGGCCAACTTACCTGTAAAGAAAACAAACTGTAATACAATAATCAATTATTTGATGAAACCCGTAACGCTAAAGTAAAGATAGTTCACAATAATGGAGAGCACTATTGACCCCATGGATGTATACTGTATGACACCATGCATTAACACTAATGGAGAGCACACTATTGACCCCATGGATGTATACTGTATGACAACATGCCTTATTCATATTACTGCAGAGCACACTATTGACCCCATGAATGTATACTGCATGACATCATGCCTTATTCATACTAATGGAGAGCACATTATTGACTCAATGGATGTATACTGTATGACATCATGCCTTCGCACTAATGGGGAGCACACTATTGACCCCATGGATGTACACTGTATGACATCATGCCTGCACACTAATGGAGAGCAAACTATTGACCCCATGGTTGTATACTGTATGACATAATGCCTTATTCACACTAATGGAGAGCACACTCTTGACCCCTTGGATGTATAATGTATGACATCATGCCTTATTGACACTAATGGAGAGCACACTATTGACCCCATGAAAGTATACTGTATGACATCATGCCTTATCACTAATGGAGAGCAACCTATTGATCTCATGTATGTATACTGTATGACATCACGCCTTATTCACACTAATGGAGAGAAAACTATTGACCCCATGGATGTATACTGTATGGCATCATGCCTTCACACTAATGGAGAGCATACTATTGACCCCATGGATGTATACTGTATGGCATCATGCCTTCACACTAATGGAGAGCATACTATTGACCCCATGGATGTATACTGTATGACATCATGCCTTATTCACACTAATGGAGAGCATACTATTGACCCCATGGATGTATACTGTATGCGGGAATGCCTTATTCACACTAATGGAGAGCACACTATTGATCCCATGGATGTATACCGTTTGCCATCATGATTTTATTCACACTAAGGGAGAGCACACTATTGACCCCATGAAAGTATACTGTATGCAATCGTGCCTTACTCTCACTGACTGAGAGCACACTATTGATCCCATGGATGTATACCGTATGCCATCATGCTTTTATTCACACTAATGGAGAGCACACTATTGACCCCATAAATGTATACTGTATGAAATCATGCCTTACTCACACTAATGGAAAGAAATCTTTTGACCCAATGGGTGTATATTGTATGACATTATGCCATATTCACACTAATGGAGAGCACACTATTTCCCCATGGATGTATACTGTATGACATCATTACATCGCACTAATGGACATTATTAACCCCATGAATTTATACTGTACGACATAATGCCTTATTTACACTAATGGAGAGCACACTATTGACCCCATAAATGTATACTGTATGAAATCATGCCTTACTCACACTAATGGAAAGAAATCTTTTGACCCAATGGGTGTATATTGTATGACATTATGCCATATTCACACTAATGGAGAGCACACTATTTCCCCATGGATGTATACTGTATGACATCATTACATCGCACTAATGGACATTATTAACCCCATGAATTTATACTGTACGACATAATGCCTTATTTACACTAATGGAGAGCACATTATTGACCACATGGATGTATACTGTATGACATCATGCCTTATTCCGACTAATGGAGAGCACACTATTGACGCCATGAATGTATACTGTATGACATCATGCCTTCACCCTAATGGAGAGCACTCTATTGACCCCATCAATGTATACTGTATGACATCATGCCTTATTCACACTATTGGAGAGCACACTATTGACCCCATGGATGTATACGGTATGACATCATGCCTTATTCACACTATTGGAGAGCACACTATTGACCCCATGGATGTATACTGTATGACATCAAGCCTTCACTCTAATGGAGAGCACTCTATTGACCCCATGGATGTATACTGTATGACATCATGCATTCACACTAATGGAGAGCACATTATTCATCCCATGGATGTATACTGTATGACATCATGCCTTCACACTAATGGAGAGCACACTATTGATCGCATGGATGTATACTGTATGACATCATGCCTTCACACTAATGGAGAGCACACTATTGACCCCTTGGATGTATACTGTATGACATCATGCATTCACACTAATGGAGAGCACATTATTCATCCCATGGATGTATACTGTGTGACATCATGCATTCACACTAATGGAGAGCACACTATTGACCCCATGAATGTATACTGTATGAAATCATGCCTTACTCACACTGATGGAAAGAAAACTATTGACCCAAGGGATGTATATTGTATGACATCATGCCATATTCACACTAATGGAGAGCACACTATTGCCCCATGGATGTATACTGTATGACATAATTCCATCGCACTAATAGAGAGGACATTATTAACCCCATGAATTTATACTGTACGACATAATGCCTTATTCACACAAATGGAGAGCACATTATTGACGACATTGATGTATACTGTATGACATCATGCCTTATTCCGACTAATGGAGAGCACACTATTGACGCCATGAATGTATACTGTATGACATCATGCCTTCACTCTAACGGAGAGCACTCTATTGACCCCATCAATGTATACTGTATGATATCATGCCTTATTCACACTATTGAAGAGCACACTATTGACCCCATGGATGTATACTGTATGACATCGTGACTTCATACTGATGGAGAGCACTCTATTGACCCCATGGATGTATACTGTATGACATCATGACTTCATACTAATGGAGAGCACACTATTGACCCCATGGATGCATACTGTATGACATCATGTCTTCATACTAATGGAGAGCACTCTATTGACCCCATGGATGCATACTGTATGACATCATGACTTCATACTAATGGAGAGCACTCTATTGACCCCATGGATGTATACTGTATGACATCATGACTTCATACTAATGGAGAGCACACTGTTGACCCCATGGATGTATATTGTATGACATCATGCATTCACACTAATGGAGAGCACATTATTCATCCCATGGATGTATACTGTGTGACATCATGCCTTCACACTAATGGAGAGCACACTATTGACCCCTTGGATGTATACTGTATGACATCATGCATTCACACTAATGGAGAGCACATTATTCATCCCATGGATGTATACTGTGTGACATCATGCCTTCACACTAATGGAGAGCACACTATTGAGCACATGGATGTACACTGTGTGACATCATGCTTTAACACTAATGGAGAGCAAACTATTCACCCCATGGATGTTGCATCTTACATTATCTCTCATGCACACGCACTCAATAAAACCGAGTCTACTACTTTGCTCTCCCCACGTTTGTTTTCTGTCCGTTGCTTCTTGTGGATGTATTCAATAGCATGACGCTACACATTTAGCAAAGTCAACACACTTTCGTACAATTAAGGTTCCAATAACTCAATAAGGGGAGGACCCAATACTTTCACACAATGCCTGGCATTTATGCTTACCAGTGTGTAAATGCCACCCCCGCCACTATCCTTACAGGCTTTTTCACAGGGGTCTTGGGATCTGACATAAAGTTGACACTTAGCATTATTTTAAATTCTTAACGGCCTAAACATTATGAATGTGCCTAAACAAAGACCGGTGTTTTGAGAGTAAATTTACTTTGCACAGTATAATATGTAAACCAGTGTTAATTTTAAGCATTTTCATTTGATATAATTTTACAGTACTAGGATTTTGGCGACCTCAGAGTTCCCAATCTCCATCCAGCAGCAGCAAAATACTTGAAAAATATATACAACGCCGAGTTCTCAGTCTCTGTAAAAATATAACCTGTAAAAATGTTCTATTTCATATAATGTTACTTACCGTTGACACGCCACGGAGTTCCCAGTCACCGTCCGCCAGCTGCAGAATCTCCTGAACCTTCACATGCTCTCTCTTGTTAATGTCAAAATCGTAAAGGACAAAATCAAAAATGATATCCCTGTTTTCGTTTGTTTGTATATCACCGGACAATAGAGTCAACGTTCTCTGTGTCATATTAGCAAAAATATGTGATTTATTAATATTGATGTGGTCACTGAATTCCAAAATATGGGTTAAGAGTATCAGAGCATCTTTGATGAATATTGGTTCAAAATCCGTCTTGTCTCTAGGTGTCTGTGCCACGTGATTAGTATTTACACTCCTCTTTTTACGAATGTCACTTGTATGTTTGAACATAGGATGAATTTCAAAAATGCTCTCTATAATGTGAGTGTGATTTAAACTCAGTTGAGTAAATTCCGCCTCATTAAAAAATACATACGGACTCTTTGGAAATACGAAAAAAGCATGCTGCTCGTAGATTGTTTTTCGTTCTGCAGCAATTTCTAAGATTCGTAACCGTAGTTCCATGTCGAGGCATAGTGCGATAGCTGAAAGTAGAAATGTACCACCTGTAAAGAAATGCTAGTACTATAAAATAATGAGCTGTGTGAAGTTGGCTGTGAGATCGAAGATCGTAGATCGACATTCAATATCGAGCTGGGTTTTCAATGTCGAGCTAGCTCGTAGATCGATATTCGGTTAAACTTATAAGAAGGCATACTGAATACAGAGCTGGGTTTGAATTTTGAGCTGGCTCTGAGATCGATATTCGTTTCAAACGCACACCAAGGCATTATGAATGCAGAGCTGGGTTCGAATACAGAGATGGCTCTGATATCGATATTCGGTTAAACTTATAATAAGGCATACTGAATACAGAGGTGGGTTTGAATTTCGAGCTGACTCTGAGATCGATATTCGTTGTAAACGTACACCAATTAAGGCATTATGAATGCAGAGCTGGTTTGAATTTCGAGCTGGCTCTGAGATCGATATTCGTTTTAAACGTACACTAAGCCATTTTGAATATCGAGCTGGGTTTGAAGTTCGAGCTGGCTCTGAGATCGATATTCGTTTTAAACGTATACCAAGGCATTTTGAATACAGAGCTGGGTTTGAATTTCGAGTTGGTTCTGAGATCGATATTCGTTTTAAACATATAACAAGGCATTTTGAATGCAGAGCTGGGTTTGAATTTCGAGCTGGCTCTGAGATCGATATTCGTTTTAAACGTACACCAAGGCATTATGGATGCAGAGTTGGGTTTGAATACAGAGATGGCCCTGAGATCATCGATATTCGGTTAAACTTATAAGAAGGCATACTGAATACAGAGGTGGGTTTGAATTTCGAGCTGACTCTGAGATCGATATTCGTTGTAAACGTACACCAAGGCATTATGAATATCGAGCTGGGTTTGAATTTCGAGCTGGCTCTGAGATCGATATTTGTTTTAAATGTATGACAAGGCATTTTGAATACAGAGCTGGGTTTGAATTTCGAGCTGGCTCTGAGATCGATATTCGTCTTAAACGTATAACAAGGCATTTTGAATATCGAGCTGGGTTGAATTTTGAGCTGTCTCTGAGATCGACATACGTTTTAAACGTACACCAAGGCATTATGAATGCAGAGCTGGGGTTGAATACAGAGATGGCTCTGAGATCGATATTCGTTATAAACATACACAAAGTAATTTTGAAGGCAGAGCTGGGTTTGAATTTCGAGCTGGCTCTGAGATTGAATTTGAATTGAATTGAAGACTTTATTTTAAGAGGGTAGTCCAGTTGTTAAAAAATCTTATTCTTCCCCGAGGCCCTCTTTACAAAGCAAATATAGTAAACAAAAACATATATACAAGTTTATAACAACACAACGATATCGACAATGGAAACAAAGGTGTTCACAAAAAATAAAAATCTATATTGTGATTCAATAACAATTTTAACGAAAACAATTTCAGGTATACAGTACTTTTAATCCACTTTATATAATTGTTTGAAACAGATTTAACTGACGTGCAAGATCTTATATGCTCTGAGATTTCGTTCCAAATTACTGTCCCAGAGTAAGATACTTCCTTTAAAAAGCTCCTTATTTGGCTTAGGAATCGTAAAGTTAATATCACAATGAGATCGTAAATTGTGTGACCTTATGTTATGTAACTCAAACATATCCAATATGTAAGAAGGAACAAGCTGCTTAAAAACGTTAAACATACATTTAGCTTTGGTCAATTGTCATTGCATTTATTACCAGTGTGTCCAATAACTTAAAATAACATATTATATTTCTTAAAGTTTTATTTGTTATGAAATAAAACTTGCATGCAGCTATATATTCGATAATCCAGACAGCAACTTCCGGTGTATTTGATGAAATTATATAGTATACAAGTGTAAATTACGAGAGCCCAGTTTAGTGTTTATAATGTAAACAAAGGTAAAGGTTCAAAAATATAAATATGTACGTGTATTTTTGGCTGAAAAACTATATTAGGAAGAGAAGAATTACAAATACTTATTCAGACGTGTGTGTGGTACTTTTAAAAAAGTTGATACTTAATATTATTATCGAAACTGTAAAGCTCTGCGCTTTCCTTCATGTGCCCCCAAAGCGCAGCTAAGTAAGCAAGCGCACAGTTCCGCCACTCCACGTGTGGAGGTTTATTTTCTTTCTTGTAATAACTTCCTGATCCTTATCACTACATATCCCAGCATTCCAACTTAATAGCCACTTTACACACAGAGGGGAAAAGTATCAATGCGCGTTATAAAAAACTTATTTATTAATGGGTCGCGTGAGCTCAGTGTAAATCAGTTCATAGATAATATAAATTAAATACATAAAACTGTTGGACAACGTGTCAAAAACAAGCGTGTTTTTTCTTCATAAATCCTATTTAAATAACAACAACAACAACAACAACAACAAAATGATAAAAACACTAAAACCAAATGAATAAGACTTTTGCGAGCAAATATGAGTAAGTATAAATATGCCAATATGGACGATGATTTCGTTTACTTCTGCTTGGGGGGCACTCCACAGTTTAATGTACATTTCTCAATCTTCAAACCCATGACAAGCTCTTAGCCTGAATCCTTGAGCAAAAATAAATCACATCATCATTGTGTCATACATTTCTGAGAAGACAATAAAATTACCCATGTTTCCATACCAAATAAAAGTATCAAAAAGCATTTTCTGTACAACTTTAGTCTCATTTCTTTAAGATTACCCCACCCCTTAAAACATGCTAAAAATGCAATTTTAGCAATATTTCAAATGTCAATAAATGAAAATAAAAAAATTTCCTACACATATCAGGGTCATGTCATCACTCATAATGCTCTTGCATATCAGGAAATGCTAAATTTTACATACCAAGTCCGGCATTTTAAAAAGTTATTCCACGCTGATCTCTTCGTCAGTGAAAATCAACCATTTTAACTACTTTTAGGAAGTTTTTGATTGGTTCACATTTTTCTATTTATAGCCTCCAAAAAACCCAAAGAATGCATATTCCAATACACCAAAATAAACTTAGAAGTAATCAAAACTGAAAAAAACATCAAACATGTGCTTCATAATTATTATAAAGACCATCCATGGACCTAAAAGATGCTTAGTTGATTTCTTTCTGATTTACACCATGGACATTCATGCGAAACTGAGGACTGCCCCCTTGGCAAAAGCAGGTGTAGCCACCTATTGCACAGGAAGTGTCCGCCTGGGGTATTCGCATAATGGCGATCAGTAAATAATTCCCTTTTTTTTTGTAAAAAGAAAAAAAGCATTTTCACTAATTCAAAGTGCCATTTTGGGTTTATATCACATTGTTGATCTATTTGTTACATTGTCATGTTAAAATATATTTTTTAGAGTTTTGAATACGGAAATCAGTATATGAGTATAATATATTGGCATCTCAGTGTTTATGTTTTTAAAGTGAGCATTCATTCATGAGACAAGTTCTTTCTTAGAAGATACATGACCCCCACTTTTCGGTGTATGTTTTGGCAGCATTTGTGATGAGAAGGTAAGTAATTCATTTTTAATTTGGTCCTAGATATGAATGCCAACATGGCATTTAAATTTTAATTCACACACAACTGGAGATCGATATTCGTTTTAAACGTGAACCAAGTCATTTTGAATATCGAGATGTGTTTGAATTTCGAGCTGGCTCTGAGATCGGTATTCGTTTTAAGCGTATAACAAGCCCTTTTGAATATCGAGCTAGGTTTGAATTTTGAGCTGGCTCTGAGATGATAAACATACAACAACGAATTTTGAATATCGAGCTGGGTTTGAATTTCGGGCTGGCTCTGAGATCGATATTCGTTTTAAATGTACACCAAGTCATTTTGAATATCGAGCTGTGTTTGAATTTCGAGCTGGCTCTGAGATCGATATTCGTTTTAAACGTATAACAAGGCATTTTGAATACAGAGCTGGGTTTAAATTTCGAGATGGCTCTGAAATTGATATTCGTTTTAAACATAACCAAGGCATTATGAATGCATAGCTGGGTTTGAATACAGAGCTGGCTCTGAGATCGATGTTCGTTCTAAACATACACCAAGGCATTATGAATACAGAACTAGGTTTCAATACAGGGCTGGCTTTGAGATCGATATTCGTTTTAAACACACACCAAGTAAATTTGAATGTAGATCTGCGTTTGAATACATAGCTGTCTCTGAGATCGATATTCGTTTTAAACATACACCAAGTCATTTTGAATGTAGATCTGAGTTTGAATACATAGCTGTCTCTGAGATCGATATTCGTTTTAAACAAACACCAAGTCATTTTGAATGCAGAGCTGGTTTTGAATACAGAGCTGGCTCCAAGATCGAAATTCGTTTTAAACATACACCATGTCATTTTGAATGCAGAGCTGGGTTTGAATACAGAACTGGCTCTGAGATAGGTATTCGTTATAAACATACACCAAGGCATTATGAATGCAGAGCTGGGTTTGAATGCAGAGCTGGCTTTGAGATCGATATCCGTTATAAACTTACACCAAGGTTTTATGAATGTATAGCTGGGTTTGAATGCAGAGCTGGCTCTGAGATCGATATTCGTTTTAAACATATACCAAATCATTTTGAATATCGAGATGGGTTGAAATACTCTGGCTCTGACATCGATATTCGGTTAAACTTATAAGAAGGCATACTGAATACAGAGCTGGATTTGAATTGCGAGCTGGCTATGAGATCGATATTCGTTGTAAACGTACACCAAGGCATTATGAATGCAGAGCTGGGTTTGAATTTCGAGCTGGCTTTGCGATCGATATTCGTTTCAAACGTACACCAAGTCATTTTGAATATCGAGCTGGGTTTGAATTTCGAGCTGGCTCAGAGATCGATATTCGTTTTAAGCATACAACAAGGCATTTTGAATACAGAGCTGGGTTTGAATTTTGAGCTGGCTCTGAGATCGATATTCGTTAAACATACATCAAGGCATTTTGAATGCAGGGATGGGTTTGAATGCAGAGATGGCTCTGAGATCGATATTCGTTTTAAACATACACCACGTCATTATAAACAAAGAATACAGAGCTGGGTTTCAATTTTATCAAGAACTGCTGAAAAGATTTCATAATGCCTAAGTGTAAGTTTAAAACGAATATCGATCTCAGAGCCAGCTCGAAATTCAAATCCAGCCCGATATTCAAAATTGCTAGTTATACGCCTAAAACGAATATCAATCTCAGAGCCAACTCGATAGTCAAACCCATCTCTGCATTTATAAATGCCTTGTTGTATGTTTATAACGAATATCGATGTCAGAGCCGGCTCGGTATTCAAATCCAGCTCTGCATGCAAAATGACTTGGTCAATGTTTAAAGCGAATATCGATCTCAGAGCCAGTAACTGGGCATTCATAATGCCTTCGTGTATGTTTAGAACAAATATCGATCTCAGAGCCACGCTCTGTAATCAAACCCAGCTCTGCATTCATATTGCCTTGGTGTATGTTCAAAACGAATATCGATCTCAGAGCCAGCTCTGTATTCAATCCCAGCTCTGCATTCAAAGTGACTTGGTCTATGTTTAAAACGAATATCGATCTCAGAACCAGCTCTGTATTCAAATCCAGTTCTGCATTCAAAATGACTTGGTATATGTTTAAAACGAATATTGATCTCAGAGCCAGCTCTGTATTCAAACCCAGTTCTGCATTCATAATGCCTTGGTGTATGTTTAAAAGAAATATTGATCTCAGAGACAGCTCTGTATTCAAACCCAGATCTGCATTCAAAATGACTTGGTTTATGTTTAAAACGAATATCGATCTCAGAGCCAGCTCTGTATTCAAACCCAGTTCTGCATTCATAATGCCTTGGTGTATGTTTAAAACGAATATCGATCTCAGAGCCATCTCTGTAATATAACCCAGCTCTGCAATTATAATGCCTTTGTTAACGTTTAAAGCGAATATTGATCTCAGAGCCTGCTCGAAATTCAAACCCTGCTCTGTATTCAAAATGACTTATACGTTTAAAACTAATATCGATCTCAGAGCCAGCTCGAAATTCAAACCCAGCTCGATATTCAAAATGACTTGGTTCACGTTTAAAACGAATATCGATCTCAGAGCCAGCTCGAAATTCAAACCCAGCTATGCATTAAAAATGACTTTGTGTATGTTTATAACGAATATCGATCTTAAAGCCATCACTGTTTTATAACCCAGCTCTGCATTCATAATTCCTTGGTGTACTTTTAAAACGAATGTCGATCTCAGAGCCATCTCGAAATTCAAACAAAGCTCGATATTCAAAATGACTTGGTGTACGTTTAAAACGAATATCAATCTCAGATCTAGATCGAAATTCAAATCCAGCTATATATTCAAAATGACTCGGTGTATGTTTAAAACGAATATCGATCTCAAAGCCAGCTCTGTATTCAAACCCAGCTCTGCATTCAAAATGACTTGGTGTTAGTTTAAGACGAATACCGATCTCAGAGCCAGCTCGATATTCCAACCCATCTCTGAGTTCAAAATGACTTGTTGTATGTTTAAAACGAATATCGATTTCAGAGCCATCTCGATCTGCATTCAAACCCAGTTCTACATTCATAATGACTTGGTGTATGTTTAAAACGAATATCGATCTCAGAGCTATCTCTGCATTCAAACCCAGCTCTGCATTCAAAATGACTTGTATGTTTATAACGAATATCGATCTCAGAACCAGCTCTGTATTCCAACTCGATATTCCAGCTCGATATTCAAAACGACTTGGTATTTTTTTTAAAACGAATATCGATCGCAGTGCCAGCTCTGTATTCAAGCCCAGCTCTGCATTCATAATGCCTTGGTGTAAGTTTAAAACGAATATCGGTCTCAGAGCCAGCTCTGCATTCAAACCCAGCTCTGCATTCAAAATGCCTTGTTGTATGTTTATAACGAATATTGATCTCACAGCCAGCTCGAAATTCAAACCCAGCTTTGCATTCATAATGCCTTGGTGTATGTTTAAAACGAATATCGATCTCAGAGCCAGCTCTGTATTCAAACCCATCTATGCATTCATAATGCCTTGTTGTATGTTTATAACGAATATCGATCTCAGATACAGCTCTGTATTCAAACCCAGCTCTGCATTCGAAATGACTTGATGTATGTTTAAAACGAATATCGATCTCAGAGCCAGCTCTGTATTCAAACCCAGCTCTGCATTCAAAATGACTTGGTGTATGTTTAAAACGGACATCAATCTCAGAGACAGCTCTGTATTCAAACCCAGCTCTGCATTCAAAATGACTTAGTGTATGTTTAAAAAGGAATATCGATCTCAGAGCCAGCTCTGTAATCAAACCCAGTTCTGCATTCGTAATGCCTTGGTGTATGTTTAAAACGAATATCGATCTCAGAGCCATCTCTGTATTCAAACCCAGCTCTGCATTCATAATGCCTTGGTTCATGTTTAAAACGAATATCGATCTCAGAGCCAGCTCGGAATTCAAATCCAGCTCTGTATTCAAAATGCCTTTTTATACGTTTAAAACTAATATCGATCTCAGAGCCAGGTCGAAATTCAAACCAGCTATTCATTCATTATGCCTTGGTATACTTTTACAACGAATATCGATCTTAGAGCCAGCTCGAAATTCAAACCCACCTCTGTATTCAGTATGCCTTCTTATAAGTTTAACCGAATATCGATCTCAGAGCCATCTCTGTATTCAAACCCAGCTCCGCATTCATAATGGCTTGGTGTACGTTTAAAACGAATATCGATCTCAGAGCCAGCTCGAAAGTCAAGCCCAGCTCTGTATCCAGTATGCCTTCTTATAAGTTTAACCAAATATCGATCTCAGAGCTAGCTCGACCTTGAAAACCCAGCTCGATATTAAATGTCAATCTACGAATTTCGATCTCACAGCCAACTTCACAAAGCTAAAATAATGTTCATAATACAAACTGAACTGGAATGGCATACTTAACATACATGTACGTTAATACTGGGCAGCAAAACTCCGAGGAAATATAAAATGAAATATAAATGTTTACGTCGGATATGCCACCGCTAGGGAGGAAACATGCGCGGTGCCGATGTTTGGAACTCAAACGCTCGCGGTGCAGAAGTTTGAACTCTAACGCTCGCGGTGCAGAGGTTTGGAACTCTAAAGCGCGCGGGGCAGAGGTTTGGAACTCTAACGCGCGCGGTGAAGAGGTTTGGAACTCTAACGCGCGCGGTGCAGAGGTTTGGAACTCTAACGCGCAAATTAGGCCATTCTGTGTTAATATTTTTAAACAAAGCAATACTGTAAAATCTGCGGTAATTGACGACTTTGTTCGTTGGTGTCACAGTTCGATACACTTATCAGGAAAGTATTTGTTTTTACTGATATTGAGGCCATTTATCAAAGTTATCAAGGAACTATGATAATATAACGATTGCCAACGTAATCAATGGACTATGATAATATAACGATTGCCAACGTAATCAATTAAATATGATAATATAACGATTGCCAACGTAATCAATGAAATATGATAATATAACGATTGCCAACATAATCATATAACGGGTGCCAACGTAATCAATGAAATATGATGATATAACGGTTGCCAACGTATTCAATTAAATATAATAATATAACGATTGCCAATGTAATCAATGAAATATGATAATATAACGATTGCCAACGTAATCATATAACGGTTGCAAACGTAATCAATGAAATATGATGATATAACGGTTGCCAACGTAATCAATGAAATATGATAATATAACGATTGCCAACGTAATCATATAACGATTGCCAACATAATCAGTGAAATATGATGATATAGCGGTTGCCAACGTAATCAATGAAATTTGATAATATAACGATTGCAAACGTAATCCATGAAATATGATGATATAACGGTTGCCTACGTAAGTAATGAAATATTATGATGATATAAACGATTGCCAACATAATCAGTGAAATATGATGATATAACGGTTGCCAACGTAATCAATGAAATATGATAATATAACGATTGCCAACGTAATCATATAACGATTGCCAACATAATCAGTGAAATATGATGATAGATCTTTATTTCCAATTTCCAATAGGCTTAAAAGCCCATGAGGATACAAAATTCAATTACAAAGCATGACAACAGTGTAGTTATTACAAACAATACATGTTCAAATATGCAGTTTATCTTAACTGAGCTGATACAATGAGAAGGCGTTTACATAACACTTCCTTGCATAAATAAATTACAATTCATCACAATTTCCTTAGCACATATATTACATATATTATAACTATGATGATATAACGGTTGCCAACGTAATCAATGAAATTTGATAATATAACGATTGCAAACGTAATCCATGAAATATGATGATATAACGGTTGCCAACGTAATCCATGAAATATGATGACATAACGGTTGCCAACGTAATCAATGAGATTTGATGATATAACGGTTGCCAACGTAATCAATGAGATATGATGATATAACGGTTGCCTACGTAATCAATGAAATATTATGATATATAAACGATTGCCAACATAATCAGTGAAATATGATGATATTACGGTTGCCAACGTAATCAATGAAATATGATAATATAACGATTGCCAACGTAATCATATAACGATTGCCAACATAATCAGTGAACTATGATGATATAACGGTTGCCAACGTAATCAATGAAATTTGGTAATATAACGATTGCAAACGTAATCCATGAAATATGATGATATAACGGTTGCAAACGTAATCCACGAAATATGATGATATAACGGTTGCCAACGTAATCAATGTGATATGATGATATAACGGTTGCCAACGTAATCCATGAGATATGATGATATAACGGTTGCCAACGTAATCCATGAAATATGATGATATAACGATTGCCAACGTAATCAATGAGATAGATGATATAACGGTTACCAACGTAATCAATGATATATGATGATATAACGGTTGCCAACGTAATCAATGAGATATGATGATATAACGGTTGCCAACGTAATCAATGAGATATGGTGATATAACGATTGCCAACGTAATCAATGAGATATGATGATATAACGGTTGCCTACGTAATCAATGAAATATGACAATACCACGGTTCTAGTGTAATCCCGAATAAGAGCATTACACATTTGTGTGTTAATGGGAACACATCGTCGTCATTTAAAGAACAGCATCCTTCTCTATTAAATAGGCGCAAAGCACTATTCATGTACACTATGATAACACGAGTTGGAAAAGCATTATACATCTGTTTTTAATTAGATAATCTGTCAGATATTTTGTTTTTAAATTATTTGTTTTTAATATCTTATTTCTTGAAAATCAAACATCTTCAATAATGTGCAAAATATAAACTACATGTTCTTGACTAGCAAAGTGAGCTCAAAATACATTTAATTGCGTTAAAAGTTTTTTTTCCTGATTTCATTAATAATACACAGGGAAAGGTGCAAGGGATATTCTATGATAATATTTAATATCATCGTGCGAATGTATTCAATTATGAACCCAATTTATCGGAATGAGATTCATGTCAACAATACTGTTTACACTAGATAGACAACAGGCATTTATCATGGAATGCTGCTGTATCAACCTATGATTGATTATATTACATTTGGTGTCAGAAGTTGGATGATATATTACTTTTGGAGTCAGAAGTGAGATAATTGGTTGGTAATAATCTTGCTGTACACATGACGATGTGTTTTATATTATGACAACATTCGAAAAGCAGTGATACATAGATAGGAAGTACATACATAGTTTTATTTAATTTACTCTGCTTTCTAAAAAACACTGAAAATCTGTAACGACATTCGAAATTACTGCTTTCTTTTGTCCAGTTTACCGAAACGTTTTTATCTTCTTTCTTCGACTTTCTATGATCCCGTTTTCTCGCTTTACAAACTGCTGTACACCTCCACTTAAACCAAACGTACTGAATGATCTATACAAGACGGTGATTTGATTTGTTTTCTTATAACGTTTTATCTCTCAAGGGATTTACTTAGACTTAATACGAGTTTATTTAAAGCTACAGAGTCCCTACTTTAACTGGTAATAACTCATGAATATGAATGAGTCACGTGTGAAGTAGTTTCAAATCGACGAACACCCCAAAAGTCGGTATATAAGCAGAAATCGATGCGTAAAATTTCACATTTTTATTTAGCCTCCGTACAGGTAACATCGATTAATATACGGCTTCAGAATATATGTGATAAAAAATATAGTTTCCCGGAACGCGATTTGAACCACTGCCTTGCACTTTTACGTTTTGAAAGCTGTACGCTGAACCACTAGATCATCGATATGTATTGGTATGTTGTAGCATTTTTAACACTAAATAGGCATTACGTAATAACAAGCGCAAACACTAACAAGTTGAGATCTGGTTGTTCTGAGGCGAAGTATTAGTTTCATATTGATAACCTACAGTATTAACCAGGCAATGTTAATTTACACGTGCGACAAGATGGACTACATATTTATTGATCCATCTTGAATTACGTTCAAATATGTTATTATTTTGCCTCATAATAAATGGTAGTTATTACCACTTTCTCAAGTAGCGTTATAATTCAGTGGATAGAGCACCGGACTTGAAATCAGAACTGTTTTTGCTGTATAAATTACTGCTACCTGTGTGTAGGTACGATGTACACTGGTCGGTGTATAGACAGTACATGCTTTTCTGCGGTATATTTGCTCGCTTAAATACCCGATTTCGACATAAGCTGGTGAACATGAAGTTGCAAATAAAGACACGCCTACAAAGAAGGAATCGATTGATATAGAGACTGTAGCTTGAAGCATGTTTTCCTTTTAAACAGATAAATTTAACTTTCGTAATCCTACAGGGTTATATCCTGTCTGTGAACTGTGAAGCACACGTATCAAGTATAGACAATGTGTACAATCTACATCTGGTAATAACAAGACCGTAGCAAACTACACATTAACTTGTTAACTGTTATGCTGTACACATATTATATAGAATTGACGAATTTTCTACCCTTTCTATTTTGACTCTATTTAGACACGCTCCACCATAGAAATAGTGTAAACCGGGTGTAAACTGTCGTTCTATTTTGACACGCTCAACCATAGAAATAGCGCAACCCAGGTGTAAACTGCCCGTTCTATTTTGACACGCTCCACCATAGAAATAGTGTAACCCAGGTGTAAACTACCCGTTCTATGTTGAGACGCTCCACCAAAGAAATAGCGTAACTTAGGTGTAAACTGCCCGTTCTATTTTGACACGCTCCACCATAGAAATAGCGTAAACCAGGTGTAAACTACCCATTCTATTTTGTCACGCTCCACCACAGAAATAGTGTAACACAGGTGTAAACTGCCCGTTCTATTTTAACGAGCTCCACCATAGAAATAGTGTAACACATGTGTAAACTACCTGTTAAATAGATTTTCTATCTGTACACGTGGAATATTTACAATGCATTCTTAAACTGCGGTTAATATCATTCTATTTGTAAAACATAATATGCACACGTCTTGTTGTATAAGTAATTAGGGGCATGCCAAAACTATATTGTAAAAAAACATGAAATAAGTAATACATTTTAATGCATGTAATTTTAATCGACCTATATCACGCCTACTAGACTCAGCAACCGCCTCCAAAAAGAGGTGATAATACGACGTTTCGGTGACACTTCCGACGCGGTTGCGGAGAGTAAATTGAAGCAGCAACGGTAAGTGTGAATTTAATATTTTCGTTTTTATCGGCCCTAACTCGATCTTTTTAAAAAATCGGTGAATGTGTACGATGTAGAAATGTTTTCCCCTCCTGTTTCATGTGTTGGGGCCGAAAAACAAGAAAATATTAAATTCACAATTACCGTTGCTGCTTCAATATACTCTCCGCAACCGCATCGGAAGTGTCTCCGAAACGTCGTATTATCACCTCTTTTTGGAGGCGGTTGCGGAGTCTAGTAGGCGTGATATTCATACTTTTTAACCTTATTTAAAGGGAATGTAGCGACACAGCCAAGCCATGTTTATTATTGAGAGTTCCGAAAACATTGAATAAGGTCGAAACAATTATCAAAATCGGATAATAAACAAAGAACGGAATTGGCCAACTACGTACGATGAAAGACATCGAACCTCTTCGTTAATTTCCGCAATTGGAGAGGATGAATCAATATTGGCCAGTTGTCTCGCCAGTTATGGCCAGTTGTCTCGCCAGTTACCAATAATCGATAAATACGACTAAACAGAATAATTTCAATTGATTCTGGTTTTATAAAACTCTATTTACTCTACTACTCAGGTCTTGCGTAAGTATCAGGAGTCGTGGAAACAGACTAACGCATTACATTATATACTAGTTAATGATAACGTCACTTAATTGTGACGTTTTTTTTTATACTTTTGTATCTAAATGATACCAAAGAAACTTTAAGTATCGATGTAATACAAATCGCAGCAATACGTCCTTTCCAAGCCAATCCCTTAATTGAAAAACAAAATAATCTTATTTTTAAATCAAAGGGATAAATTCTACTCAGAGCTACACATATATATTTTGTTGACAACAAAAATGATCACAAATGACGAAAAAAATATGAAGAAAAAATGCTTAAAATTTGATATGGTACCATCTAAAATCCTACATTATATCCATATCTATCAGAGTGTAAAACATGAAACAATTATGTGATCAAATATAACTATGATTTAAAAACTTTTTTTTTCTTAAACTTGGAAATGTCAAAACTTGCCAAACCAACATCCTTAAGTTTACTACTGAAGCTGGTTAAATCGCCGTTTAGGCTATGCCTTTTTCATACTAAAACTGCGTCTGCTACTTTTCTCTCTTGTTTTGTTTCACAGGGATGCCCTTCTCAAAAAAAAAGTATGATAATGGACCTTTGGAAACGGCCGAGCACGACACATACGAAATATTGCAGTCTCGGTTTGATTGAGACTGTTCATGAGCGGTAGTGAAATATTCTAGCTACCGCTCACGCCCTCTAGCCTCGGGTTGAGCAGAAATCAATATTCATAAAAATCAACAGTACAGAATGTTAACCATCTCGAAGATGGCAAGCATATTGCGGTGTATATAGCAATATTTGTATCTTTATTTCATCCCCTATATCCAGCGGCGTATGGTCACAGGATCTAATAAAATTGTATGCCACGATGAGCGAAATAAACAAAAAGGAATTTAGTTTGGAGCAGCGGTTATGAAGCCTGCGTATCACAAGTAACGGCCAAAAGACTAAATTAAAAAGCAGACAACATATCCTATGAGTGGTTAAACAATACCCGTAGCCTTTTATCGGCCGGAGTAGTGGAACCACCGAATCGAATAATATTAATTTTATCAGCGTTCGTTTAGTGCTCTGTAGAGGCTGCACGACTGTCAGCCGGAGTAGTGGAACCACCGAATCGAATAATATTAATTTTATCAGCGTTTGTTTAGTGCTCTGTAGGGGCTGCACGACTGTGTGTCGACTACGAAATATACCTACTAATTATGTGTGGTTTTCGAGCTAAATGTGTGTACCTTACTTTACCTTTGATGAACAGACTCAAATAAACCGATTTTGGTTTGTAACTCTTTTTGTGTTCATGGCTTCCAAGGCATCCTGTTTTCAGTATTTATTTAGATTTTCTTATACACATTATGCAAGAACGTTGTAACTTATTTAGTAAATATATACCTGTTTAAAGGGTGCAACAGGTGTAACCACCTACAGACACAATACTGTTACGCTTGGTGTTTTAACTGAAATATTTGATATAGAGAATTTAGAACGTATTTCAACCCTGACAAATGTACAATTATTGTGAGAAGGTTTATAACGCACCTCCTCCCACCGCTGCGGGTTCGAATCCGACTGGGAGCTTTCTTGTAAGTGAGGATGTGTCGATTCTTAGAGATTGCGGGAGGTGTACAGTACCGGTTCTACCCAGGAAAAGTGGGTGGTCTGCCTCCACCACAAAAAAAAATCTGATATGTGTTGAAAATGACGTAAAAACTACATACACACAAACAAACAAACAAATAATTTTGCGATTCATATTCAAATTGTGTAGAACAATAAGCGGGCGACTTTATTTTGTAAACAACATAAGGTTGCATTTTGACACTTTACAGTACGGCAGTTTGAACCAAATAAAATTGCAGATTGCATTATTTTAGAAGGAAATGCGGTTGTTTAAGAAATACAAGTGGGGTTGCCATGACAAATTATCAGAACTAAGGTCAGATCAAGTCTGTTTATCAGCCATCCCATATCTTCAATTGATTATTGCGACATGAAAACAGCTTCAGTCTCCACTCGAACGCTGACATTCCTTATCTCATTGTCGTCTGTATGGGATAACTATAACAGTTTCAAGACAATTTTGAGAGGATATTAAAAGAAAACTTTGATAACGGCAGACACTTAAATGCAGGAAACACGAGCCTTGATGACAGCAAAGGCGCATGCGCACTTAGTGATAAATTGACAGAATTGAACAATTCATATGAATAATATTCCAAGAGTTGACATTTTCAACAGGTCTTAATGCCGTTTATTTTATTTATAAATAAACTAAAATCAGATCGCTGATTACATTTTGTGAACGACGGATATTAGTTCGAGAGGGCTTCAGCGCAAAAACATTGACATTAACACAAACTTCATTTGGCAATCAGTATTTGTTGTACATTTTCAACAATTTATATAAAAACTTCTATTATTTCCAGTTGCTACGACAATTAGAGAGAAAGAAATCAAACATTTACAGTTGCTCATTCATGGGTGCGTACAAACAGAAGCACACATATTTACCTCAATATGATATTGTAGAATGTATTTATATAATATATATGGTAAGACTGAACGCTTTGTAAAAGCCACGTTAACGCGCATTTATTTTAGCCAATTTCTGTGTAAAGAAAATGTACAATAGTTCATTAGTGGGTACATACAAACATAAGTATAATAGTACATTACTCCATAGTCAGGAAATTGTTCATTTGATTATAACTATTTGGCATACTTCTTCGTTAACTGTTACAATTCATAAAATCTTCATTAACTGTTATTTTGTACGTGTTAATCAGAATGTCCTGTCTTTAAATATGCTCAGTGTGAAAATCACATGCTTCCAGAACAAACGTCCAGGATATTTTCGGCTTTTGCATTATTGATAAATGCAAAAATTCGCTCTTTTTGCAACGCATCTATGAATTAATAAAGTGCTGACGGACAACTCATTTTGTTTTGCATCTTTCATTAACAGAACGAATAGAAAAATGATAGCAAGTGCAGAAATACCGGGAAAGAAATGCTGAGCCTCACGCAAAATATTGTTAAAGAACGGTAGCGTTTGATATTTGACTTAAATCGCGTCTTGTCGTCTCTTTAACGGTTTGTTCTCTTGTTGCTCTGGCTTCTGCCAAGTTACTGAGTATTTCCTTTGTGGCTTTATAGGCTTTTGTTTTTTATATTCATAAATGCATGATCATTTGTGTTACACATACAATGCATATTAACGCTATTGCATTGTTTGCTAGAGAAATTAACCTGGCGGGGATATCCTTATTTACGCTGTCGTTTTATTGGGATGACATTAGGGTAAGTGTGGGGTTTGGTGCATCCTAGAACCTGGTTTAAATCCCATCGGCCTTTTCTTGCCACTGACCTTTCCAATGATATAACCCTATTATCAATACCTTTAGGTTTGTCGTGTCATATCTTGCCTTTTATTCATTTTTGTAATTATAGTTTGTTTCTGTGCGTGTTTTGGTTGACTGGGGCCCTTAAATGTTTATCTGCATAACGTGCTTCAGTTTCATATGAAAAATGCATATGCAATAAATACTGAAAAGCTGATCCCTTAGAAGCAATAAACACAAACAAGAGAGAAAAGTAGCAGACTCGATTTGTTCATGAGAGGTAATGATAAGATGCAGCACCTCTCACGTCTCCTAAATACATTAAGCCGCATGTTACTTTCATTGAATTACTCTATGAAATGTTTGGCCTGGAAAACTCAACGACTTGAATGTGTTTTGTTGGAAAATTATAAATATATTGCTAGCATGTGTATCTATATTTCAATTAAAGTGGTATTTCGAACACACAGAAATTAAAAGGAAGTTAAAGCATCATATAAAATACTATTTTATAAATGATTGATACAATAAACTAGCGTGTGTTTCCGACAAAACTATTTCATTAACAGTAATTTATTCACACGACTCCTTATGACCTATGCTATTGCATATGCCTATTCAATATGAAACTGCAACATTTTATAATACTTTTAATTCGCATTTGGACTGACATCCATAATTCTTCTAGTTCGTCTCAGGACTATAATTTTGCTGAACTATTACTTTACCTAACGGCAAAAATGAGTCTCAATTATGGTACTATTATTGAATTTTCGTCTTGATTATAGTGTTTCGAGCAAAGCGATATATTTGAAATTTGATTTGAAAAATATAACCGCGTTAGTACTAATACATTTTATCACACAGCAGACGTACGTCTACGATTTTACAGAAATGCGAGAAGGCGAGTATGCAAGAGGTTATATAGCAGACACCTCGCTTTTAAATGTCAAATGACAATTTAATGATAACGGCAGAACAGGTAGTATCTTTTAGTAATTCGCTACCTTTTTGTTCAAATCACCAGTAGGCCACAGTTTTAATGTTTACTCAGTACGTTACACTCCTGACTCTCATTCGTAAAAATTAGTTAATATATGAACGCAAACTTATAACTGGATGATTCGTAGAAAAAAACACCAATGTACACACATGTTCTTCACTTAGAGAAACCTTAGTTACTTTTTCTTGTTCCACTTTGCATCAATTCATTCTAGCTTTTCGGGTTTCATTTTTCTCGAAAGTGTTTTATTATTCCGTTAATATAATATGTAACACCTGTCAAATAACACCCTGTTGTGGTTCAACACAAGTTTTGAAATAGTTGCAATGCAATGAGAACGCTCTGCAAAAATACAGCTAATCAACATAATGTCAAAACTACTAGCAGATGATATCAAATAATGATCATAGTTTGTTACTCATTTATTGCAGTTTGTGAAGATTTAACACACAAGCAAAGAATGCATTTATAAGAAAAAAGTGTCATTTATTTATTTTTGTTATGGAGCAGGCCATAGAAAATGAGTATGCAATGGGAAATTTGGAAATCGCCGAACACGATGAATGCAAAATGATCGCATTACTGATTTGATTAAGACTGTTCTTGAATGGTATTGAAAAATGCTTGCTACCATTCCCGCCCTAGGGTTGAGCAGAACTCAGTTTTGTCAATAGTACGAGAATTTTAGCCATCCCGAATATGGTATGCATGTGACGGCGAACATAGAACCTTCAATGTGGCTTTTATTGTTTGATATCATTCCTAGGGCCCAGTTCCTTACAGAATGTTTTTCTCTAAACGAGCAAACAATGGGCTAAATAAACAAAATGAAATTTTGTTTGAAGCCGAGGTAAGGAAGCCTTCGCATCACAAGTAAATGTCAAAAGACTAAATTAAAAGCTGACAACATATCATAAGGTCGATTAAACAATACTCAGAGCCTTTAAAGACTTGAGTAGTGGAACCACCTATTTGAAATTAAAGTAAAAAAAAAGTTTTTTTTTGATAATGTACCACCGATATCTGTATAAATATCGGGCTCAGCAATCTCGAAAGATCAGAATGAAGACAATTTTTATCAAAAGGTAATTTTCATATTATGCGTACTAGTACATAAGTTCTTCTATCATATACTCAGCAAAAATAGAAACGTCCCTCTTTTATAACTGATGTAGCTCTGTCTGTGTATGTGTTACATGTCCAATGTGTATTTACTAATTAGATCGACCACCACCAATAGTCCAAACAAAATATTTTTTTGAAAAGTTTAGAACACAAGGGAGTTATCCCCCTTTTTCTTAAACTATGCATTTTTGGTAAAAACACATAACATCTTAAACCATTACCACAATTTGTCCAAGACAATATTCTCTATATGTTGCTTTCGAAAAAAAATCACAGAAAAACACAACACCGATTTTGTAGGTAGCAGCCTTTGATTATCAAAAATCATCAAATTACCTCCCTTTAAGGTTTCCATAGGATACATAAAAGAGTATTGCTTGCGAAATTTGAAACTGTTTAAAGGAATTTTAGTACTCAGTGAAGTGTGCTTAAAAACATCAAACATTGTTTAATTAAAGCGCTGTTCAAGCTTCCCTATGCCCTCAAAAGCTGGCCTATGGGAATACCAGCAAAAAAAAGAGGGACGTTTCTACTTTTGTTGAGTAGATATATTTCAAATTTCGAACTCTATATAATGGTATCTACATACCGCTTAACTTGACTGTACATTTTCAAATGTAAACGTCGAACGATGGACAAGACAACAACTATGTCAATATATACTGACGGTCAACAGGCTTTGAAGTCGGCCCTACTTTTCCTACTTTTTTGAAATTCTCCCTACTTTCCCCTACTTTGTAATAAAATAGCCCTACTATCCCTACTATTTTTTTTAAAAAAAAAGCTACAAAAAAATA
The DNA here is from genome assembly GCA_037043455.1 of Cyrtodaria siliqua. Lineage (NCBI taxonomy): Eukaryota > Metazoa > Mollusca > Bivalvia > Adapedonta > Hiatellidae > Cyrtodaria > Cyrtodaria siliqua. The sequence goes on from JAWPHD010003761.1 coordinate 175,624, forward strand.
TAAACTCATAATCAAAAGATATGGAATTTATTGACCTTTACTGATTAAATTGTTGTGTTAGGGGCTAGGGGCGTGAACGGTAGCAGGCATATTTCACTTCCGTTCATGAACAATCAAACCGAGACTGCAATATCTCGTATTTATCGTGTTCAACTCTCATACTCTTTTAGTATACTTTTAGTTAAGAGGCATGGAAGGGTCCATGTTGTTTCAGGTATTGCTTCACATTCAGCAGTAGTAATGTTGAACTACACAGTATGGCTACCATGTAAACGATAACGTTTAATATTTTATGTTTTGTTTAAAATGAATTACATGGCTTTTGTATCAAAGTATTCGTAAATATTCCCTATGATGCATATGCCGAGGGAATAATACCTACCTTCCTTTGTAAACTGCAATTTCCATAACACTTGCTTAAAAACATGAAATAGGATCTGCTAGATGCAATGTTACAAAAGCCTTGTATTAGATCATGGCGGGGATTTCATTATTTACACTGTCCTGTTTTAATGGGTCGACAGTAGGGTAAGTGTGAAGTTTGGTGCACCCTAGAACCTGTTTAACTCCCCCCACCCCAGTGGCCTACTTTGCCACTGACCGTTCCAAGGCGGTAGCCCTATTGTCAACCCTTTTGTGTTTGTGATGTCGTTTGCATTTATTGTTACTTTTGCCTTCTTGTTTGTCTGTTTGCGTGTTTGTTTCTGTGTTTTGTGGTTGACTGTCCTCTTTGAATGCTGCTTTCCCTGTCCGATCTTTTTATATTTCTTTTGTCATTGCCGGGGTGTCGAACGGTGGGTAAAGGAGGAGTTGCTATTATTTGGCGTAAACGATATCAAAACGCTATCATACCCATATATTTTGACAATGATCGGTGTTCAGTTACAGATAGAGCAAGGTTATTATTGAGGATAAGAGGATTCGGAATTTAATTGCCAAAGGGCCTAAGTATCGCCTTCCATCTGGTATTGATTTTAATCCCTGTCGCAATGAAATTGCGGGTTCTTTAACGCATTTCTTTACAAAGTGGTGTAAGCCAGAAAAAGCAGATAAACATGCACTTACTGCTTGGATGAAAACTATTTCAGAAATTGTTGAATTACGTATTTTATTTTACGAATCAAATCCATCCCTGCTTCCACGGCATTCTACTTACAATTTACGACACCTTAAGAAGGGTATTCAGAATTTACATACTAAATTTGCTCTAGTTCCAGCAGACAAAGCCTCCAACAATATAATTATTGTCTGACGACTACATTATACCAATACTTTGAATGCTGAGCTAGCGAGCACTTCTGCTTATCTGACTACACCTCTGCTGGAGACGGACATTGTTTCCCAGCATGTGACCTTTATGGAGACTATAAAGGTTTCTGTAATTAGTAAGCAGACGAAACTCCCTACAATGTACTCGAAACCCAAACTTCACAAAATTCCTTACAAAGCACGTTTTATCGGTAATTCTAGTTCATGTACCACGACCAATATATCAAAACTATTGACTTCCTGACTTTCCGCGATTAAAGAACATATTGTAAAATATTGCGGAAAGGCCTACGAGAACTCATGAATCAATCTGTTTTGGTCTATCAAGAACTCTGGAGAAGTTTTTGACAAACTACGGTGTAAGCATTTTCATGCCTCTTCTCTAAGCACCTACGTTTTTTCTACACTGTATACTACACTACCACATAATCTTATCAAAGAAAAATTGCTTCAGCTTATTCAGAAGACATTTGCTAGAGAAGGTACCACTTTTCTAGCTTGTAATAATGTCAGGGCTTTCTTTACTAACGCCCCCATTGATAAGTATAATTTGTGGACTTGTACTGATGTTTGTAGAGCCTTATCTTTTCTTCTGGATAACATCTTTATAAGATACGGTAAAACTATTTACCGCCAGGTTGTTGGTATTCCTATGGGTACTAACTGTGCGCCACTTGTTGCAGATTTGTTTTTGCACTGCTATGAAAGAGATTTTGTGTTGAGTTTGTCACCTGCTAGCCAGGTGAAATTATTGATGCATTTAATAATACTTCTCGGTATCTTGATGACATACTCAATATTGATAATCCGTTCTTTGCTCATATGGTTACTAACATGTATCCACCAGAGCTCACGTTAAATAAAGCCATCAGTTCGGATACAGTAGCAGTATTTCTCGATCTTCATCTCTCGATTTCAAATGATTGTATTCATACTAAAATCTATGATAAGAGAGATGATTTCAATTTTAACATCGTTAACTATCCACACCTGGATGGAGATGTACCTCGTGCTACCTCATACGGGGTGTATATCTCCCAGCTCATTCGATTTGCTAGAGCGTGTAATGATGTTATAGACTTCAATGATAGAAATCAAGTTATTACAAGTAAACTTCTCCAGCAGGGTTTTCGTTATCACTAACTACGTAGATCTTTCTCTAAATTCTACCGCCGCAACGAGGGCCTGCTGGAAAAATACAACACCAACCTTAAAACACTTCTGCGACTAGGCATATCACAACCCTCAGTTTATGGAGATGTGGTCTATAAACATCGAAAGTTAAAGGGGTCTGACGGGTTTCCTGACCGCTTTACAAATTTAATCAGGAAGTTCGTCAGAAAAGAATATAACCCTTTGGTTTTACAGTGCACTGCATGTTTAGTGATTGACCCCTCTACAGTCAGTCATTACGCTTCACTGTTCACTTGTGCGATGACTGGACTATCTCTTGGGACTCTATGATTGTACCTACTGAAACCCCATCTAAGGAAGGTGGGTGCATGAGCTTTCATCCCTCGAGTTTTTTGGTCGTGCCCTAGATTGGTTTTCTCTTTAGCTGCAACTACTATGGTTGTTCAGTACGATTCTGGATACATCCTGAGATGTTTATTATTTGTTTTGTGTGTGATTCTTTAGTTGGTTTCTCTGGCTGTGGACTTTTGTGTTAGAGAATTCCTTTTGATGGGATGTAGTTTTGTTTACACTGTCTTGTCTATTTGGGCGCTGAAGACAGGATAATAGCGAGGATTGTGCGCATATAAAATCGATTCAAGATAACCAGTAGGCCTTATTGCCTACTGACCGTTCCAAGTCGGTTAACCTGTCTTCACCACCCTTTCTGTTGTTTTTTGTCTCTTTCATTGTATTTTCAAGTCCTTGTTTGCAGTACAGGCGGACCTACGATGCCATTGCGTTCGGACGCTGTGGTTTCTATAGGACCCTACATCTCATTTTAGTTTATGTTCTAAAAGTTACACTCCAAGTAAAAGCCACTCAATAAGCACTCTTATGGAGCATCTAGATACACTTCGTGATGTCGTTAACATGTATTCTGAACGGGGTAGAGTAATAGGCGCTCACTATTTGAAACAAAACGATAATCGAGGAATGGAACTGACTAGATTAATGAATGATCTAAATGTATGTTCTGTGGATACCATGTCCCTATGCACGACCGAGTTATGTCTCTTATGATTGTATTATAAGAATCTTTCATTGGTATCAGGTGAAGATAGGGAATTCCAACCCGAGGTATGTGTTTTTATCGGAACCGAGGCTCTGCCGAGGTTCCGATTAAAACACTTATACCGAGGGTTGGAATTCCCTATCTGAACCGAATACCCATGTTAGATTCTTTTTCTTGCATATCAGAGACATGTTGTGCGTCGACGTCGCCAGCTACTAACGTTTTGCATCTTTTCCTGCATACCGGATGTTGGCGCGCGTGAATTTTATCTCGACCCTAGGGTGAGATGGAAATATCTAGCCCCGGTAAAATGGCGGATATCCTTGTCCTGTATGCAAGAAATATGAGTCTCTTATAGATCACATAATGGTCCCTATTGAATGTATAGATATTATAAACAGATGTGAAATATTTGATGATAATTGCCTCAATGTTTCTAGGCATAGATCACCTATCAGGTGGCATAAGATAAGTCAATTAATCTATGTTGGAAATGTACAAAACGGAATTGACTTCTAAACTAGAACATGCAAATGAGCGCGTGAGTATGCACGTTGAACATGTAAAGTATGATATTAACAAATTGTATGCAGTTATTACTAATTCTTTTACGGACGTATCACAAAATGTATTTCCTAGCGCTAGATTTAGATCACATCTAAAACCATATTAAAAAAAAACTATTAAAGACATGCACCGGAATATGCGAGTCAAACAAAATGCGTGGCTTTCAGAAGGTAGAATCCCAGAATCCCGGAAAATATAATATAGATATAAAAAACGAACAGGAAAGGCAGCATTTAAGGACGACAGTCAACCACAAACACACACAGAAACCAAGAATAAATTTAAAGATGATAAAAAGGCCAAATAAAACATCACAAAGACAAAAGGGTTGACAATAGGGCTACCGCCTTGGAACGGTCATTGGTAAAAAAGGCCGCTGGGGATTTAAACCAGGTTCTAGGGTGCACCAAACCTCAAAATTACCCTACTGTCAACACAATAAAACGGGACAGTGTAAATAAAGAAATCCTCGCAATGAACTAGTTTTAAACAGTACAAAAACGCAAAGTGTATATTTCGTAACTAGCACCGCAAGTTAGCAGGACAATATTTGCGTGACAGAGACGACGAAATAGATAAAGCAGTGTCAGTTGACGGTGCCCTTTTATGGAAGCTTGTTAATAAAACAAAATCATGCTCTAGTACTGGTAATGAATTAAAATTCGGTGATACAATTTATAGAGATACACAATATATAGTTGACCAATGGGCAAAATATTTTGCTGAAATTTATTCAGATATTAAAAAACATACATTTTAATAATGAATTGTATAATCAAGTTAAACCGGTCGTTTCAGAGGCTAAAACGATTCCAATTTATGTTGGTCTATCTAATGATATAAGCGTCGAGGACTTAAGAGCTTGTATTAAATGCCTGAAAACCGGAAAAGAATGTGGTATCGATGGTATTTACAATGAACGCATAATACACGGTGGTGCTACTTTAGAAAAAATATTACTTGATTTATTGAAACAAATGTTCAATAACACATATGTTCCTTCCTCCATGAAGCAAGGTATGATAATCACTTTACACAAAGGTGGTCATAAGCGGAAGGATGATCCTAACAATTACCGTGCTATAACATTGTCATCGTCGATTCTAAAGTTGTATGAGCGCATTTTATTAAAACGATTACAAAGTAGTGTTACAAAGCCTATACATGGGTTACAACCAGGATCTCAAGAACAAATGGGTTGCATTATGACGTAATTTTTATTTCGCGAATGTAGTTTATATTGTAAAATAAATGGTAGTAAATTATTTAGTTGTTTTCTTGACTCTAAACAAGCCTTTGATAGACTTTGGCATGATGGCATTTTCTACTAGCTTCTTAAGCTTACTATTCCACACAGACTAGGTTGATGATAGTTGTAATGCACGAAGGCATGTCTAGCTGTGTCTTCAATAAAAGTTTCAAATCGGACTGGTTCCCTATAAAACAAGGTACCAGACAAGGCGGGTGTGGTCTCCCATTCTCTATCTCATCTACTTAAATGATCTTATTGAAGAGCTCTGTCATTGTAATCTCGGCTTAAACATAGGCAGTATTATGTTGCCCTACCGTAGCTGATGATATGACTTTATTAAGTCTTTCCCATCATGGACTTCAACTTATGCTAAGCATATGTTACGAATACTCGTGTTTATGGCGTTAAGCATACAATGCTTCGAAATCGGCAGTAATGGTTCTAAATAAAAATGATTTTGCCTATAATAATACAAACAGAGCATGGATGCTCGGCAATGACATAGTCAACGAAGTTGAACAATTTATTAACAGATACTATAAAGTCCTGTTGCAATAAAATTAGAGGCACATATTTTAGCTTAGTAAACTCTGGTCTGTTTGACAATGGTATGCAGCTACTAAATTTAAGAAAATGTACAATGGTGTTGTTCTTCCAAAAGCGCTATATGGCAGTGAATGTTGGTATTTTTTGAGTATGAGTAATTAGAGAGGTCACATAGACTATGCGTTAACCATATGCAAGGTTTTCATATTAGAACAAACACTGATGTGGCTTTAAGTTTGCATAATTGTTTACCAATTGCATCTGAGATAGACCGACGGAAACACTTAACTTTCTGGGACAACTGTGCAGGTTACAAAGAGATTATGCAGCGAATATATGTTATCTGCTCGACAGGTTTTATTCCAGACATATACACTATCCTTAATCTATATGGCCTTACGCATGTCCTTGTCGGGTACGTTTCGAATGGTCATTTTCCTAACAAACTGTGCTAGAAAAAGGAAGTAAATGGTAAAATATATGAAACTATAACCACTGAATTGAACAATAGGCTGGCTGAACCTGAATTTATGAGGTTTTGCTCGATGCATAGTAGCTATAGAGAATCCAGTGTATGGTTATATGCTAGAAGTCACCCAACATCTCTCAAATATTGTAAGACTGTTTGTGTGATTATTGCAAATATAACACAAATAAATGAAAATTGCAAAAGGTGTAATGTAATTACAATGTTGTTTACCACTGCATATGCGAGTGTCCATATGTAGCAAATGAACTAATATGTGGTTAAAAATACAAAACCAATTTGGATTACATGTAAAATAAACCCTTTCGGCGCTTAACAAAAGCGACATTCTTAATGTGTTCCTTGGTGCCAACAGTAGCATGATTTAAAAAGTTCTCTCAGATGAAATAGACCGGTTTTATGGTACAATATTTAGGTGCATATATTGGGTGTGGTTAAAATTTGCAACAGTTATAACTAGCGCCTGTTCCCGGCACAGATTTCATTTTGTTTGATTTTGCATATATAACTCTGCCAACATGTATATACGTTCTTGTTTTGTTTTTGTACTTATTTTGTAATTGGTAATCTGTCATTGTTGTTTGTATACTATGTGACTCTCCTATATGGAGGAAATAAAGAATATTATTAGTTATTTACCTTGTCATTTAAAATTGTTTACTATCGTTAATAATAAAAAAATAAATGGTTCTACTAAGTTTCAAGTTGCATTAATCTGTCTAGGAATACTTCTGAGTTAAACAGTATGCAATGAATGTTTCCGAGAAAAAGAGTTCTGTGTGCATCCACTAAAGAAACCCGGAAATGCACGTGCATTTCATAACAACAGTGTGGACTGCACTAAATCCAAGTATTAACGAAAAATAATTGTCAACTCGTTATATGGATTATATCATATTTTGTCCAAAATACCTCACATTCTAACTTTTAAAATAATTTGTTTTTGGTGCGTTTTCATTGACCGTGAGTATAAGTAAATGCTGTCATCTACACAATTTCTTCTTCCAACTTTTCATTACCTTACATTCATTACGTGCCATCACGAAACCACAGTTAACATATGATTTTACAATCAAAAATCGCAAATGGAAATTATTTTAGTTGTCGTTTTAACTATTTGCTACGTAAAAAAAGAGTATGATAATGGACCTTTGGAAACGGCCGAGCACGACACATACGAAATATTGCAGTCTCGGTTTGATTGAGACTGTTCATGAGTGGTAGTGAAATATGCTAGCTACCGCTCACGCCCTCTAGCCCCGGGTTGAGCAGAACTCAATATTCATAAAATCAACAGCACAAAATTTTAACCATCCCGAAGATGGCATGCATATGGCGGTGGACATGGAGTTATCCTTCTTTAACGTATTCTCCATGTCGTACGGCGTATGGTCCCAGTATCTATTAAAATGAAATGCCCCGAAGAGCGAAATAAACATAAAGGAATTTAGTTAGGAGCAGCGGTTATGAAGCCTGCGTATAAAAAGCAGACAACATATCCTATGAGTGGTTAAACAATACCCAGAGCTTTTTATCGGCCGGAGTAACCACCGAATCAAAAATTAAGTAAGAAAACAAAAGAAATTGAATATGTACCACCGATAACTAACTATAAGTATCGGGCTCAGCGATCTCCAAAGATCGAATGAATAACAGTACTGATTGCAAGCGCGGGTAAGTTTTTTTAAATCCTTAAACTTGTATTTGGTTTATATTAAGTTATATACGATACATATTGAATTTGCCGAGATTAATTTATATATGATACATATTGAATTGGCAGAGATTAATTTATATATGATACATATTGAATTTGCCGAGATTAATTTATATAATACATATTGAATTTGCTGAGATTAATTTATATATGATACATATTGAATTTGCCGAGATTAATTTATATATGATACATATTGAATTTGCCGAGATTAATTTATATATGATACATATGAATTTGCCGAGATTAATTTATATATGATACATATTGAATTTGCCGAGATTAATTTATATATGATACATATTGAATTTGCCGAGATTAATTTATATATGATACATATGAATTTGAAGAGATTAATTTATATATGATACATATTGAATTTGCAGAGATTAATTTATATATGATACATATTGAATTTGCAGAGATTAATTTATATATGATACATATGAATTTGCCGAAATTAATTTATATACGATACATGTTGAATTTGCCGAGATTAATTTATATATGATACATATGAATTTGCCGAGATTAATTTATATACGATACATATTGAATTTGCCGAGATTAATTTATATATGATACATATTGAATTTGCCGAGATTAATTTATCGTTCGATGTATCACATTTCTGAATAATCGGCAACGTTAACACATGTATAAATCATATACACAAATTAAACTTCGTTAGACGAATAACGAAATTTATATAGTTTTAATAATATAAACAAACACGCAATATTACGTCTTGAAGTGTATTTAGGAATTGCTATGAACAAATATACAATAACATGGCGTGTTCTGATTTGGATTAAGGTGAAGGTGAATGTGTAGCGGAAAGTGCAGCATTCACATAGCATCTAATAACACGCATGTATATATATATACAGTTTATTCAAATAATTTCAAAGGGTCATAAGACCGTGAGGATACAACATATTGATAGCAAACTATATATACTGAACACAAAAACTATATATACTGAACACAAAAACTATATATACTGAACACAAAAAGTTTAGCACGACTTTCTAGTGACATAAGATTAAACCCAGGATCATCGATATAATTGTTTGAAGAGATTAGAAGTGCTAGATAATGATGTGATTTTCAAATAATTGTGTTATGTTATTATTTTCTAAGTATCAGAATTACCTCCCATATATTAAAACTTAATTCATTATACACACATTTGCTATGAATACATTTAACGTTTGGCATTGACATGACCTGCCCATTCTGCCATTTTTGAAAAACGCTGAAATGTGTTCACAAACGATTGTTATTCCCAAACAAAAACATTCCAAAATTCGTTATTTTAAAATTACCTCCATTTTCATTAAAATAAGAACGATTTTCGATAACCTATAAAAGTATGTACCCATCATATTTGCTTTAATTTTATCTCCGACTTTGTTTACAAATGATTTTGATACATTATTATTGGTCTTATCTGTGTCATCTTATCATTGACCCAGAATATACACGGCTTTTCTAAAATTTCTATAGAAATGAATTACATTTATGTGCTAAATTTACTCAGTATATATACAAAATATACCAACAACTAACATAACGAACAGAACCGAATTAATATATTATAAGGTACCAAATAAAATTAGCAGTTAATGTAGAATGTGACTGTACCATTACATTAAATCGTTAGTGCAGTGATATCGTAAGACTCCTACAATCTCAGATAATTGTTATTTCCAACTTTTGCATTATAACTGGTATGTAAATTATTCTAAAGGTCTATCTTAGAGGAAACGAAAACTGGGTTTATAATGGGGATATACATAACCCCAAAACTAATATGGACTAAAGTAAAAGATATGCTTACAATTCAAAGTATAAAAATCTATACCAACTTCAAAGAAATGTCTGTTTCTTTGATCATTATGAACTTTTTATATTATTTGATACTATGGATGCGCCAATCTTAACATATGAATCAGAACTATGGGGATGGGAATACGCCCCACAAATTGAAAATGCTCATAACCAATTTTGTTGTAGATATTTAAAATTGCACACATTTTAAAATAAATTCCATGCTTTTGCATGCGGCGAATGCGGCAGATTTCCTCTTTTTATTACTTATTATTGTAAATGTATAACCTATTGGCTACATCTTATCCGAATGAACAATTCAAGGTATCCTAAACAGTGTTATATTATGCTCGGAAACCATGATGAGTTTGGAAGAGTAACCCGTGTTAAATCCTTACTATTCAAATAAAGTTTTGGTTTTGTGTGGATTTCAGTAGGTGTTAGGTGATGAGAAATTATTTCTGTCTATTTTTAAGCAGCGTTTAATAGATTGTGCCTTGCAAAATTGGCGTGGCGACATAAACCAATCAAGCAAAGCTATTCATTATCAACATTTTAAAACACATTTGGTTGTTGAAAGGTATCTAACATTAAACATACCATTGCAATTTAAAATTGCATTGTCCTAACTTAGATGTTCAGCTCATTCTCTTTTTGTTGAAACAGGCAGACACAATAATATACCTTATGAACATAGAATATGACTGTGTGCTATGTAACTCTCACGAAATAGAAGACGAAATTCATGTTGTTATGAAATGTTCGTAGTATACGAACTTACGCAATCAAAACCCTTTCGAAGTCATACGTGGTAACGGTTCCTATCAGTATGAACAGATTCAATAAGACCGAGTCTGCTACGGTTCCTATCAAAATATGAACCAATTCAATAAGACCGAGTCTGCTACGGTTTCTATCAGTATGAACATATTCAATAAGACCGAGTCTGCTACGGTTCCTATCAATATGAACAGATTCAATAAGACCGAGTCTGCTACGGTTCCTATCAATATGAACAGATTCAATAAGACCAAATCTGCTACGGTTTCTATAAAAATATGAACCAATTCAATAAGACCGAGTCTGCTACGGTTTCTATCAGTATGAACAGATTCAATAAGACCAAATCTGCTACGGTTTCTATCAAAATATGAACCAATTCAATAAGACCGAGTCTGATACGGTTCCTATCAATATGAACAGATTCAATAAGACCAAATCTGCTACGGTTTCTATCAAAATATGAACCAATTCAATAAGACCGAGTCTGCTACGGTTCCTATCAAAATATGAACCAATTCAATAAGACCGAGTCTGCTACGGTTTCTATCAGTATGAACGGATTCAATAAGACCGAGTCTGCTACGGTTTCTATCAGTATGAACCAATTCAATAAGACCGAGTCTGCTACGGTTTCTATCAGTATGAACCAATTCAATAAGACTGAGTCTGCTACGGTTCCTCCTTTTCAGTTATATATGTACAGCACATGTATTTAAATAAAAACAAGACGTGATAGACAACAGAAGCTAGTATGATAAATATAGATATAAAAATCGAACAGTAAAACAACATTCAAGGACGACAGTCAACCACAAACACACACAGAAACAAAGATTTTTTTTAAAGATGAATGAAATGCCAAATAAGACATATCAAACATAAAAGGGTTGACAATAGGGCTACCGTCTTGGAACGGTCAGTGGCAAGAAAGGCCGCTGGGGGTTTAAACCAGGTTCTAGGGTGCACCAAACCTCACACTGACCCTACTGTCAACCCAATAAAACGGGACAGTGTAAATAAAGAAATCCCCGCCATCTATTCTCTAACCACCAAGCAGCATTAATAGGCAATATAAGTAACAAAGACTCTCGTGTATATATAAATACAAAAAGAGAAAAAGACATTGAGGGCACGACAAGACACAAGAAAGACTGCAGACAAACATCAAACGTCACAGTCCTTGTGGGCTTTATGTGAACGTCATTATGGGGTCCACAGCCTGTCTGGTCATCGCACAATTAAAGAGGAAAGCATAGTGGCGAACTGTAAATGGGTCCACCACCAAGCATGCAGTGCGTTGCAGAATGATAGGGTCATAACCTCTTTTGATAAACTTTTTAACAAGTTTAACTAAGATAGTATGAAAGTGATCATGCCCAAGGATCTTACGAAGTTTGTAAATCACGTCACCATAGAAGTCAGGTTGTGATAGTCCCTGTCGCAGAAGAGTTCGTAAATTACTTTTATATGTGGAAGGAAGATCAGGGTCACGATGATAAAATTTGGTAAAGGTTTTACAAAGTTTATGGTAACTGTAGCCCTGATGGAATAGTTTTTAGTTATAAAAAGATTACGTATATTAAAGTTCTCATCTCGAGTACAAGCTCTAGAAAAACGAATAAGTTGAGACATATAGACACATAAGAAGTTGCTCGGGGAACATCCCCATCTAAATGGGGATAATTAACAATATAAAAATTAAAAGCATCTCTCTTGTCATATAGTTTGCTAATTATTTCACCATTTTCAATGAAGACATGTAAATCAAGAAAAGAAGCGTTAGTATCAGAAATATTAGCTTTGTTAAGTTGAAGTTCTATAGGGTATATATTATTAACCATAGTAGAAAAGAAAGGATTGTCAATGTTGAATATGTCATCCAGATACCGAGAGGTGTCATTAAAGGCCTCAATAACATCTTCCTGGGTATCTGGTGAAAGACTCAACATGAATGATAAAGTCATCTTATTTGTTATAACATTTTTTATTATCTTAAAATACTTAATACTCTGTTTTACTTTTGTTTAAGACTGTTGGTTTAATAAACATAATTTAAATGGGACTTAGGAAAGTTCGTTATGCACCAAATCGGAAATTCGTTATTCACAAAATAATATAAACAATCAACAATGCAAAATATAAAACAAGAGGCCCAAGAGAGCCTGTGGACGCTCTACTGGCTAACATGGCTCTTATAACATCAATGAAGCGAGTGACTCAAGGGCCATAACTAAAGAATCTGGTAAAGCTTGGTAAAGATATGATGAAAAATAAAGGCCCTACCGTATTACCGAGGCAAAATATAGCATTTTTAACTAAAGCAAGAGCCATAACTCCTCGGTTACTGGTCCGACTGGTCCAACATAGAAAAAAAAATTCAAAAAAAAATTCAAAAAAAAATTCAAAAAAAAATTCAAAAAAAAAAATCAAAATTTAAAAAAATCAAAAAATGAAAAAAAAATATATAAAAATAAAAAAAAAATAAAAAAATAAATAAAATAAATAAATAAAAAAAAATAATATACAGGCCTAAGTAAAACTGTGACCCCCAGGGTGGGGCCAAATGTGACCAATGGGTCACCATTTGAACAAACTTGGCAGAAGACCATAAGCTTATAGCAAATGCAAAATATTAAACCTCTGGCTCTTGGAGTTTCAGAGAAGAAGATTTTTTAAGTTTTTCCCTATACATGTCTATGTAAAACATGTGACCCTTGGGGCGGGGTCAAATGTGACCCGAGGGTCACCATTTGAACAAACTTGGTAAAGGACCATAAGCTTATAGAAAATGCAAAATATTAAACCTCTGGCTCTTGCAGTTCCAGAGAAGATTTTTTTTCAGTTTTTCCCTATACAAGCATTTATGTAAAACTGTGACCCCCGGGACGGGGCCAGATGTGACCCCAGGGTCACCATTTGAACAAAATTGGTAAAGGACCATAAGCTTATAGCAACAGCAACATATTAAACCTCTGGCTCTTGCAGTTTCAGAGAAGAAGATTGTTTAAGTTTTTCCCTATACATGTCTATGTAAAACATGTGACCCTTGGGGCGGGGCCGTATGTGACCCCAGGGTCACCATTCGAACAAACTTGGTAAAGGACCATAAGCTTATAATAAATGTAAAATATCAAACCTCTGGCTCTTGTAGTTTCCGAGAAGAAGATTTTTTAAAAAAATATCCAAAATAAGTCTATGTAAAACTGTGACCCTTTGGGCGGGGACAAATTTGACCCCAGGGTCACCATTTGAACAAACTTAGTAGAGGACCATAAGCTGATGCTACATGTAATACATGAGAGCTCTGTGCCATATGGCTCCAGAGAAGAAGTTTGTTTTTTTTGCCTATACAAGCCTATGTAAAACTGTGACCCCCGGGTGGGGCCAAATGTGACCCCTGGGTCACCATTTGAACAAACTTGGTAGAGGACCACAAGCTTATAGCAAATGCAAAATATTAAACATCTGGCTCTTGCAGTTTCAGAGAAGAAGATTTTTTAAGTTTTTCCCTATACATGTCTATGTAAAATATGTGACCCTTGGGGCGGGGCCAAGTGTGACCCGAGGGTCACCATTTGAACAAACTTGGTAAAGGACCATAAGCTTATAGTAAATGCAAAATATCAAACCTCTGGCTGTTGTAATTTCCGAGAAGAAGATGAAGAAAAAAATCCTATATAAGTCTATGTAAAATTGTGACCCCCGGGGCGGGGACAAATTTGACCCCAGGGTCACCATTTGAACAAACTTAGTAGAGGACCATAAGCTGATGCTACATGTAATACATGAGAGATCTGTGCCTTGTGGTTTCAGAGAAGAAGATTTTTTAAAGTTTTTTCCTATATGTCTATATGAAAAACATGCAAAACCTCAATATACAAACTTTGGACCCCCGGGGCACGGCCACTTTTGACCCCGGGGACTTTATTTTAACAAATTTGATAGTCTAGGCGTTGGCGATCATTTTAAAAGAAAAACTGTTGATATCTGTCCAGCGGTTCTGGAGAAGAAGATTTTTTAAGGTTTCGACTATATATGGTAATGGCAGCCATCTTGGATGTAGTGCTGACCTAATTTTAACAAATCTAAAAAGCATTCATCTAAGAATTATCCATGTGAAGTTTGATCAAAATTAGACAAGCGATTTCTGAGGAGAAGTCGTTTGAAGAAAAGTTAACGGACGGACGACGGACGACGGAAGACGGACAACACACCATCCCATAAGCTCTGCTGGCCCATGGCCAGTAGAGCTAAAAACACAAAAAACACAAGAGAAATAAACAATTGAAAAACCAACATCATTTTAAGCTCTTATTGTTCATAAGTTATTCTAAGGGTTTCTATAGATAACTGTCAATCGCTGTTAGAAATACATTTGCACAAGGAAATTGAGATTATTAGTTTTTTGTCAAAGGATGAGGCCCGTCCCATAAAGAGTGTATAATAATGTAGTAAACATTATAACCGTTTTGTATTGTATGTGTACTTGTATATATGTTAAAACAACTATGTAAAGATGGATTTTCTTAAAAGACCCGTGTTAACAATTAATAGTTTTTGTATTTTTAGCACAATATACTCTATTATCAGTTACTTCTCTGCCATGTTTTAGTAAATCTCAAATGCAAGAAACTCATCGGGACTTCAAAATTCAAAAATCGTTGTCATTTGTCAGTGTTTTTGATCACCTGAGCCGAAGGCTCAATGTGATGTTTTGGAATCACTCTTCGTCCGTCCGTTGTCTGTCTGTCGTCCGTCGTCGTCGTTATCTTTTGCTTCTTACGACTTTTTCTCAGAAACCGCTTGTCGGAATTCAACCAAATCTTATATGAATTCATTATACTGGATTTTATAGTTGCATCAACAGCTAAGGCAATTTGGCGACATTCCAGCTTTTTATTGGTGGAGGAAGACCCCAGGTGCAAACCCGGGCATTTTTTCGTGCACGGGCGCGCACCTAAGTAGAACCACCGACGTTCCGCAAGCAAGCTGGATAGCTTGATACTCACATACTAAACAGTCCTGGCCCCATGGGAATCGAACCCACAGCGGTTAGGGACATGTGATTTCAAGTCTGAGACCACTCGACCACGGACGACCCCAAGTTAATGTGAAGCATCATTATATGTTTGTTCGAATCGTGCACCTGAGGTCATAAATGCCCCCGCAATGGGGCTTATCAGTTTCATTTAACAAATCTTAAAAAGTCGTCTGCAAAATACAAGATATAGAGCTGTGATATTTTGCATGTAACATCTTCTTATGGTCCTCTAACTAGTTTGTTCTAATGGTGACCCTGAGGTCAAATATGGACCAGCCCCAGTGTCCTAATCATTCAAACAAACATTAATCAAGATTTCTTTTGAATTATGCTCCGGACAAAAAGTGTGACACACGGACGCACACATGGACGGACGGAAAAATCGGCGACTATATGCTCACCCATAATAAACAATCTAGTGTTTTAGTTACAATATATTTTATATCAAAAACTAAGGTAATAGTAAATGAAAAGAAAAAAACTGTGATGGGGCCTCAATATAATGTCTCTGTGGTAATCAGTCAGCGAGAAGTAAGCAGTTAAAAAGCATGCTATCCATGATTTTTCAACGACTACATACAATCAGCTGGGAAATGTGTCTTTAAGTTTAACTTTCCCATCATTTTCCAACAATGTCGTGATGCATGAGGAAAAATCAATTGAATGGGTTCACTTATCTAGACATTGCCACGATAAAGAACGCTGCTATTTTATATCACTATTCGCATCATAAGGAAAGTTCATGGAACGCTAAGCAGGGTGCTCAAAACCTGACTAAATTGTATTGAGAGCGTATTAAAATATATACGTTTGGTGATTTCCTAATCTAAACAAAAAAGCACCTAGAAGGCATCTTAGCTAAATTTCTAAAACACCTGCATCTAAACTGTTCAGTGAACTTATATGACTCTCTTTCAAGATAGATTTAAATACCATGAAGCTGGGTTGGTATCTAAAATAAAGTCATCAAACTCCAAATTATATATAAGAACTGTTAGAACTAAAATTGTCTGGTAATGATAACTACTGTCGCTGATCTGAATCCAAAAATGATATTGAAACCAAGAACAAGTAATCTTAAAACACGTCCATTTACCCTGTATTTTAGTTTTCAAATGTGAAACAATTACCATATGTTTATTGGCCTCTGTTACGTCATTTACGTACAAGTGTAAACTGTTTTTGCCAAATTACTTTGTATAAATAAAGCGCGTTTCTGTCGATTGAGTATTACCAATGTATTTATTTTTATTTATTTATTTTGACATAGAGTGCATTCACTGATGAGGTGATGTGAATGGTGATGTGCAATAGTGTTGTTTATTTGTGATATATGTTTAGTTTTATCCTGTTTCTTTACCACATTGTAAATAAGTACCTTGTAATAGTATTTGCATTGTCTTAATTTGTCACCTTCTCAAAATAAAGACTGCATCATTGTTATTATTAGTATTAACAGCCTTTGTAACCAGTAATCCGTATTGCCTACTGACCGTTCCAAACCTTGTCTTCACCACTGTACTGACCGTTCCAAACCTTGTCTTCACCACTGTACTGACCGTTCCAAACCTTGTCTTCACCACTTTTTATGTTGTGTATTATCATTTTGATAGAATCTTCTGGCTATTTAAATATAATTTGTTCATTTTATTTATTTTGTGGTGCAAAACGGACCTTCGGTGCCAGTACGTTTGGGTGCTGTGGTTGCTATTTGACCATCATTTTATATAGAACATTTTTTTTCTCATTTTCCCTGTTCAGTATAGTCTGCTATGCTGTTCCCACAACGTTTTAAAGGATAAATAAATCAAAAGTTAGAATACAGCACATAAATTAACGGAAAGTATTTAAAAGCTCACATTCGTGTGCACCAGATTTCATACGGTGTCAGACCGGTGAAAATCAGCCCATTGAACACAATGCAATATAGGCTATATTTGGAGATCAGTCACAAGTTCCACAAAATTCGTTCGCTTAAATACACTTTAATTCTGTGTATTAAACACATTTGGCTAGCAAACGGTCCCATATCTGGAATAAAACACCGATTCAGTTTTTCAACATTTCGCGTCATTCATTCACACTATGCGTATTTTGAAATAAACATCTGCCAAAACCACATCTCTACCTAACCTCTGTGCTCATACTCTCCAAAGAAATAATCCTGACAAACACAGTAAAATACTTACTATTCGTGACAACAGACATACTACTTTAACCTCAGGTTAGATTTAACAATGAAATAGAAACTAATCTTGGGAAAAACACATGCAAACTAGAAACTTTGGATTCTTTCAAGGAACTATTTCAGCACCCTACGACCCGGAAGTATTTCCTGACTGACCCTACGACCCGGAAGTATTTCCTGACTGGTCTGACACCATACATATACACTATATACACTCTACACAGCTCTGAAACTGCTTATGAACAAGCGTGATTTCGTCAAAAGTAAAGCTACACGTTACACGGAACATTGAATAAGCTGAAGCATTTAACGCTGGTGATAACACATTGCAAATTTCATTATCTGGAGCTGATTTCCGGAAACTATTTAATTATATTTGTCTTAAAACTCAATCAAATGCATGTCCTTTTTTAACTCATATTTTTAACTCTAAGAGACACGGAACAATAAGGTAAAATTAAAATACCGACTATGGTCACTAATCAAGTATTATAGTCATTAAATATCCTGTTACACTCAACTTAAACATACTGAGCTAACAAGTGCCACCAGAACAGGAAAGTTGTTCATATGCATGTGAATTAAATATAAGCCCATTTTATCATTCATTCAAGTGTATACTTAAACAACGATTTAAATTGATGGTATGTCATGGATGTAGACATGGTTGGGAAAAGCAAAACAATTCATATGCCATTTGCATAAAAAATCTGAAATTAAAACTTCCTCTACGTTTCCAAGACGAGAAAACGTTTCGACTAGACAACTTATATGGTGCCTGTCTAGTATGTGTTGTCGTTTAGGCAAACTCAAATGCAGTCCTTTACAAACTGTGGTATTTGATAAAATGAATATTAAAGCAACAGACATAATGCCAGATAAAATATACATTTATCTGGAACATCTTTCTTATTAATGGTATTCTTCTCATTCCGTTCATGCACACTAAAACTACTACGTATACTAAGATAAGAATTGTGCTTGGTGCAATATAATCAGCTCTCACGTTTGTTAAAATCCGCTTCAAAGCAGTATCCATAATGTTTTGAGATGTGCCACTCTTTTTTTTTAAATATGTATCCCGCGCATGAGTTGTATGAATTTATATCCCACGTACTTGTTGTATAAATGTATATCCCACGTGCTTGTTAAATAAATATATATCACACGTACTTGTTGTATAAATGTATATCCCACGTGCTTGTTGTATACATGTATATCCCACGTGCTTGTTAAATAAATATATATCACACGTACTTGTTGTATAAATGTATATCCCGAGTACTTGTTGTATACATGTATATCCCTTGCTTGTTTTATACATGTATATCCCACGTACTTGATGTATAAATGCATATCTCACGTACTTGTTGTATAAATGTATATCCCGCGCACTTGTTGTATAAATGTATATCCCGCGTGCTTGCTGTATCAATGTATATCCCCTTGCTTGTCTTATACATGTATATCCCACGTACTTGTTGTATAAATGTATGTCCCGCGTACTTGTTGTTTAAATGTATATTCCACGTACTTGTTGTATAAATGTATATCCCACATGTAAATGTATATCCCATGTATAAATGTATATCCCGAGTACTTGTTGTATAAATGTACATCCCTTTCTTGTTTTATACAAGTATATCCCACGTACTTGATGTATAAATGTATGTCCCGCGTACTTGTTGTTTAAATGTATATCCCACGTACTTGCTGTATAAATGAATAGCCCACGTACTTGTTGCATAAATGTATATCAAACGTACTTGGTGTATAACTGTATATCCCGCGTACTTGTTGTATACATGTATATCCCACGTACTTGTTGTATCAATGTATAGCTCATGTACTTGTTGTATAGATGTATATCCCACGTACTTGTTGTATAAATGTATATTCCACGTACTTGTTGTATATACCACGTATAAAGGTATATCCCACGTACTTGGTGTATACATGTATATCCCGCGTACTTGTATAAATGTATATCCCAGGTACTTGTTGCATAAATGTATATCCCACGTGCTTGTTGTATAAATGTATATCCCACATGTAAATGTATATCCCATGTATAAATGTATATCCCATGTATTTGTTGCATACATATATATTCCACGTACTTGTTGTATAAATGTATATCCCACGTATCAATGTATATACCACGCTTGAATGTATTTCCCGCGTACTTGTTGTATACATATATATCCCACCTACATGCTGTATAAAAGTATATCCCACTTATAAATGTATATCTCACGTTCTTGCTGTATAAACGTATATCCCACGTACTTGTTGTATAACTGTAAAGTTGTATAACTGTAAATCCCGCGTACTTGTATAAATGTATATCCCACGTACATGCTGTATACATGTATATCCCGCGTACTTTAAGTATAAATGTATATCCCACGTATCAACGTATATCCCACGGCATAAATGTATATCCCGCGTACTTGTTGTATATATATATATATCCCATTTACTTGTTGTATAAATGTATATCCCGCGTACTTGTTGTATAAATGTATATCACACGTAATTGTTTTATATAGAGTTTAATAACCAGTGTTTTTGAGATACGGGAAATATCTCCCAGGTAGAGAAATGGTCCGCACTCGTTCTTATATCAGGGCCATTTCTCTACCTCGGGAGATATTTTCAGTATCTCAAAAAACACTGGTTATTCAACTATATATTAGATCTACATAATTTAAAATGATATTTTATTAATATTTCTAATGATTCACGCCTTTTTACACCAATTTGCACGAGAACGCCAAGACGACGTTACGTCATCCAAGACGACATTACGTCATACAAACAAAACAAGTCGAACCGGAACTCTTCGTTAATTTCCGTAATCGTTATTTACTGGTTGAGGAATCTGACGAAGACGTCCGTAAAACAATCGGAACGTCATTTGGCATTCCTGTCACTGACGGAAAAGGCCGAGCAATGTTCCGTACTGGGAAATATCTCCCACTGGGCAAACGAGTAGATATAGCTTTTCTATTCCCAGTATTTCCTATACAAATCACAGACAAATATGTAATAAAAATGTATATCCCACGTACTTGTTGTATAAATGTATATCCCGCGTTCTTGTTGTATAAATGTATATCCCACGTAATTGTTGTATACATGTATATCCCGCGTTCTTGTTGTATAAATGTATATCCCACGTAATTGTTGTATACATGTATATCCCGCGTTCTTGTTGTATAAATGTATATCCCACGTAATTGTTGTATAAATGTATATCCCACGTAATTGTTGTATACATGTATATGTATATCCCGCGTACGTTGTATAAATGTATAACCCGCTTACTTGTTGTATACATGTATATCTCGCATACTTGTTGTATAAACGTATATCCCATGTACTTGTTGTATAAATATGTATCGTGCATACTTGTTGTATAAATGTATATCCCGCGTACGTGTTGTATAAATGTATATCTCGCGTACTTGTTGTATAAACGTATATCCCTTGTACTTGTTGTATAAATGTATATCCCTTGTACTTGATGTATAAATGTATATCTCGCGTACTTGTTGTATAAATGTATATCTCGCGTACTTGTTGTATAAATGTATATCCCTTGTACTTGTTGTATAAATGTATATCCCGCGTACTTGTTGTATAAATGTATATCTCGCGTACTTGTTGTATAAATGTATATCTCGCGTACTTGTTGTATAAATGTATATCCCGCGTACTTGTTGTATAAATGTATACTGACGAGATAAAGAAACGCCTCATCGGGAATTTCCGCTATATATTGTATGTACACTATGCTGCTGTTAATCGAATGGTACATGGCTACGTAAGACCTTTCTTTTCGGAAAAAATACTAAAACAACACAAAACACAGCAAATAGTATTTCTTCAAAGTTTGATTATTGGCAGAGTATCTGTTTGGCTCAAGCATGTGAGCAAACTTACGATGCAAATTTCTGCAAACTCTCTACGTTAAATACAGTACTAAAATAGTCAATTTTTCAAAGAGGAACTTCAATATTTATGAATTTCTTGTTATAAAGTGTACTGTGATTAAAACGTCTACAACATCACAGTTGTGTCCTTTCTCTAACCAACTGCAACTTTGTTTTACAAAACATCTTGGGATTTCTTTGGAATATTATGTGGCATTAAGTGTGCGGTATATACAATATATAGCGGAAATTCCCGATGAGGCGTTTCTTTATCTCGTCAGTATATATCGCGCGTACTTGTTGTATAAATGTATATCTCACGAACTTGTTGTATAAACGTATATCCGACGTACTTGTTGTATAAATGTATATCTCGCGTACTTGTTGTTTAAACTGATATCCCATGTACTTGTTGTATAAGTGTATATCCCACGTACTTGTTGTTTAAATGTGTATCCCGCGTACGTGTTGTATAAAACGTGTGGAGAATAATCTAGAATACGTATATTGAAACAATTGGATGTTTTGGTTAAAGGTCTTAGGATTTGAGCCTTACGCGTTATTCAACAGTTTTAACTAAACGTATCCAAACTACAACAAAACATGCGTATGTATATGTTATACAGCAATTAGTCAGATACAGGATTCGCAATCACAATGAATTCTTCCTTCGTTTATTTTTTAACATTTAATGCCTTATTATAATGTGTGTACATCTTTTTACTTTTGTGATGTCACATACCTCGCCTCAAATGTATCGAAGGAAGCCTATATGTACGTTTTGAGTTGTGACTTACGACTGATGACTTACGACTTTTGACTTTTGACTTATGAAGCATGTCTTTTGAAGAAGAGAAAGGTGGAAAATGTATTCAAGATGGAGGAATCAGAGTCTATAGATTCTAGAAAGGCAAATAACGAGGCAAGTATTTAATTATTCTATTGATTGATTGATATTTTACACAGAATATGAAGTAAGCTCGTGGTTTTCCAAGATCATTCAAGTGCAAATAAAAACTCAAATCAGTAAAATGATGGATGCAAGCAAAGAACGAAGCTGTGAACAATGAAACAACAAGCAATTGACCAAGTCCGTCAGATCTACGGGTTGTACCGATTGGTTATTCTGCTGATAACTTGTGACTAATGACTTTTGACTAATGACGTGTGACTGGTTAATTGTGACTAATGAATAGTGACTGGTGACTTATGACGTGTGTCTAGTTACTTGTGAATGAATAGTGACTTGTGACTAATGACGTTCGACTACTGACTTGTGAATAATGACGTATGACGTATGACTTGTTGCTTTTGTATTCTTGGGTAAACATCCACTCTCATACTCTTTTATGCTAACATTACTCAATGACTTGGCAGAGCCAGGACAACAAGAGAACACACCGTTAAGGGTATGACAAGAACATATTTAAGACAAACGTCAAACGCCACCGTCCTAAGATGCTATCATAGGGTGTCCGGCCATCGCAAAATCAAAGAGGAAATTATAGTGGCGAACGATCAACCACTAAACATGCAGTTTGTTGGCTCATAACCTCGTTTGATAATCTTTTAAACAAGTTTTATAAATAGTGTATGAGAGTGATTATGAACGAGGATTTTGCGAAGTTTGTAAATCACACCACCATTAAACTCAGGTTGTTAGTCCTTGTCGCAGATTACATAAATACAAACATAACTAAAAGGCACGGTATATGACATCCCAGCATAAATGGGTTGACAACAGGGCTACCAGCTAGATCAGTGACAAAAAAGGTCACTGGGTGTTTAAACCAGGTTCTACGGTAAAACAGCAGAGTTATGGCCCTGGATTTGTTGAAAGATGCTGTACTTTGCTTTGTTAGACATATATACTTGCATAATTACCTACTACTTTTCTGTTGTCATTACTTTTCATACTTATAGCATAGAAACAGTAGGTATAAAGGTCGGACAGGAAATGTAGGTCTATGAAAGTCATAAAGCCGCAATATCCCACCTTAAATGAGCTTGTTATATACATATGATTGAAAACCAACAAAAACAAATTATTTGTTTCTAAATATAATGGCATGGCCTTTGTGTACGGTGTCCTGTTACGGCCATGTTACCATCGCATCTTACCATCGAGCACCGACCTAGGTCGATGGTCGATGGTAAGATGCGATGGTCGATGGTAAGATGCGATGGTCGATTGTATGTCTAATATTCGCATAATCATTAGATTTTAGTTTATCTATTTATTTATTTATTTATTGACTAAATAGTACCATGCAGTCAAACTTAACCAATACAGTACCACAGACCTCTTACAAATGATGACCTATGGATATTTCTTTTGTTTACTTCTAAATCGAATTTACTAATACTAGGATTCGCCTGTTCCTTAGGTGATCACCAGATTAAAAAAATATGGCAATGATCTGAGAAGAAAAAATATGGTTTGTGGATAAACACACAGACCCTCCTCAATTTTAAATGGTCGTCCCCACCAACTTTTGGTTTGTTTGTATTTTCCCCCCGGTTTTACTCCTGGTTACCTATTTTAGAGTTTAAACTGAGTTTTTGGACTTTAATAGATTTATTAAAAATATATGGTTAACGCTGTTTTTTTATTTCTTCCTACATCATATATTATGTTCAGTTATAGATATCGTAAGATCTGTTGAAAAATGTAAACCGTAATTCCAGAGCGCAAATAGAGGATGCGGGATTATTTCGTTACAGCATTTGTATGGAACACGAAACAATTTTTCTGACATAGACATTGTATTGTATAAGTACTGTTTAGCTAAATAGCTTACACTGAAAGGCATCATTTTCATTTCATGCTCTTTTGCATTTGCATGTCTTTTAATTCTACAAGGAGCCACTGTGTTTGCATACATGTCATGCTTTTACCTAAATGTGTAAGGATTAGCTAACAAGAACAGTACACCTGTCTCAACAGATTAATTCAGGCTTGCCATAAGGAATATCAGCGCTCATATGGGCTCTTAAAATGTGGATGTTCCAGTGCTGGGCAATGTTGTCATGCTCTGCTTGGACCAGCCACAAGTAGCAGTATTTTAAACAATCACAATATATCGAATCCGTTTTATTAAACAGGTTTCTTTCTCGTAAATCAAACAAATGAACCATCGAATCGATTAGAGATACTCTTGCCGTAAACAAGCTTTTAGCCCAGCCAAACTATCGGTATAACGGTATAGAAACAAATGGCTAAAGAAAACATATTGTGTGTGTTTCTTTGTTCCCATATAGCAACGCAGAACACGTGGTGAAATGCCATTCTCTCTCAAACTTTCAAGGACATATGTTTCAATAACTGAGGGATAATTATTGCTGGCTGCCAATTCCAACCATAATATTCGTCTAAGGTAACCATCAACCGTGCCGTGAAGGTGAAGTCCAAGTAGTTTTAGTTTATCGTATCCATCTACGTGCCATATATAATGTGGACCGTTTGTATAGTACTTTCGTCTGAGTAAGCGATGTGCCTTCCTCAAGCAGATTCCGACAAGGTCTAGGTCACTCATATTTTGCAAAATTCTGTACCGTGATATATTCAGTCGTTCCCACATGGCTCGATACACTATGCACTAACCACTGTTTTTAATTTGTCATGCTATCCGATCAATCAATGACAACAGTTTCCGATGTACCCTGTACTCTCTGCATCAAGTTGTCGCATGCACAGTTTAAGGCAGTGAACGAAAAACAACAAGAAAACAATTTCTGGATATGAAAAGCCATCCATTATAAGAGCAATTATTAGATGGATTCTACTGCAAGTATAACGAGGCACTTGTATACGTGATACGAGAGGTGTTCAACTTATAATTGAACACTTTTGTTTGAGATGTTATTTTTCAGAGGAAGTGATTATCATAAAAAATGCGTGATTTAATGATGTGAAACTGTCATTTAGAACTTATGCATTTAAATATAATCTCCAATTTCACGCGGTTCGTTTTAAATTACATTTTGAATTAGGTGTACACTATTTTGCAATTTTAAACCTTTATGTTTCTGTTGCCGTGGAGTTAACCTTAAACCAAATAATTCCACTAAATGCATATCATAATTGTTTAAAACTCTGTTTATAATTTAAATATGATCGTATGTTTTATTTTATGACAAAAATATAGATGTTGAATTAAAAGGTCGACTTTTTACCGCAATATTAAGAAATTGAAGGATAATAGGACAGTTTGCTCGTATGTTACTGATACTTTTACAAATTAACCAAAATAACTATTTTAATCATATTTTGTGATTTAAAAAATTGAACAGTTATTGTTGATGTATATTATATACCTGATAAAGATATCTTTGGTAAAAAACTATATTATTTTTGTCATTATTTGCAAATGTAAGTATTTTGCCCCTACATTTTAAGTTATGTATTTGTTCTATCTTTAATTTAAAGAAACTTAAAAAACTTGTGTTTTTTTATAGCGGAGGAAATCTCAAATATGCCTGAAGTTCATGTTCCGAACTAGAAGCTTTCGTAAATTTAATCATTTTCATAGTTGAATTTCATGTTAATTTTTGCAAACAAAATGCATTTTAAACTTTTTTTACGTTCAGACATGGACATATCAGAATACTATAACCTTAAACGACACTTTAAAAGCATTTGTCTTAAAATTTGTATTGCAGTTATTTTTATAACTGAAGGTTTTTGCTTAAAAATGTCCTTCTCTACCCTTTTTCAAAAATACGGCTGCAGTAACATTAGGAAGCACATACTAATGCATGTCATAATGTTTCATATCGAAGGATCATTAGACTTGACATTAAAGACATCACACCAGCCTAATCCATCCTATAGAAATAGTCGGGGCATAATTATGATTGTTTTTTTCATGCTTTGTGAGAAGTACGAGAATTTCATGCAAAATTGGAGATTGGTATGTACTGTTATATTATGAGGCCCCGACAAACAATTTTAAATCCGATTTAATTATTTCTAAATTTTATGTGTAACAGTACCAGCATGATTTAATTTCAATATTTTTAGTATTGATTTTGGTTAAGTTTAACACAACATATATTATAATGTTGATTTAATAATAATGAAGCAGTATACTCCATGTCCACAGCCATATGCATGCCATCTTCGGGATGGTTAAAATTTTGTACTATTGACTTTATGAATATTGAGTTCTCCTCAACCCGGGGCTAGGGGGCGAGAGCGGTAGCTAGCATATTTCACATACGCTCATGAACAGTCTCAATCAAACCGAGACTTCAATATTTCGTATGTGTCGTGCTCGGCCGTTTCCAAAGGTCCATTATCATACTTTCTTTTACATTAACTGGGTCTTCTAAAATGGTCTCGAAATACAGTATTTGAACAATAAACTGACCCATCTTAACCAAATTCGATTTCGGTATCCATAGGATGATCGACGTGCGTTGTCCAAACTAATGTTTTCTTTCCAATGACACACAGCTAAGTTTGTTTTTAAAATGTAGAGTATATCACCACAAGAATCTAGCCTTTTGTCGTGAAAAACGTTTAGTTTGTTATTAAAAGATTCCACTAAATAAGAGTCCATACTGAAAATGTAATTCTGGGGAGTTTTGTAAACGTCAAAACTTTTGATTGTCGATAATAAAAGCTGTTTTGCAAAAGGGTCTGTTATGATAATATGACTTGGCTCATATTTTTTATCTGAAAAAATACCATACATGGGACATATGTGGGACTAGAAAGGATATTTTGTCATGATTGTAATGTTGTTTATTGTGTATTATTTCAGTCTATACATATTTGTTATAATAAAATAAATTGAATTTGCAGATTTTACCTTTTTAATCTGCCATATTTAAGTGTATCTATTCCAAACAGTAAAATAAACATTTAGCAATTGTAAGAACCATTGCACATTGTAGTCTTATATAAAACTATGTCAGGGCCTCAATAAATAGTTTCCACAGTAGAGGATTAACAAGTTTGTGATCGTCTCTCGCTGTAAAATGTCCGTGATCTTTTGATTCTGGTGTGATGTCTTTAAAAACAACATATTCGGCGAGAATTTCAAGATAGTTGATTCAGTTACACAACGGAAGTGTTCAATTATAAGTTGAACACCTCTCGTAGAACAACAACACCTGCTAATATAACTCGCTGGTATCAGGAGACAGTTATGAAAACAAGTTCCGTATTTATCCCTGTACGTGTTGTTCGATGCTTGTGTTTGTTAACTAAGGTCCTTGAAGCTACATCCCTGTACGTGTTGTTCGATGCTTGTGTTTGTTAACTAAGGTCCTTGAAGCTACATCCCTGTACGTGTTGTTCGATGCTTGTGTTTTTTAACTAAGGTCCTTGAAGCTACATCCCTGTACGTGTTGTTCGATGCTTGTGTTTGTTAACTAAGGTCCTTGAAGCTACATCCCTGTACGTGTTGTTCGATGCTTGTGTTTGTTAACTAAGATCCTTGAAGCTACATATCCTGTTCGACTTTTATATCTACGTTTACTTGTATCAGTTTACGAAGTTTATTGACGGCATGTCAATATTTGGATAAGTTTGAGAAACACAAAGCCGTTCTTCTGATATTGATATTAAAACAATCTGAAATTTAAACTCCAAAAAGATATTATCACGTCGGATGTTTCAAAACCAGATATAACGATGTATGGAGCATGTCTGGGGCATGTCTGGTAACTTAATTTGCATCAAGGTTAGTATAACGTACGAACAGTCCTACAACAGTGGCATGGCACGTTGTATTAAGAAAGAGACAAGGCTCTATTAGATGCATTGTTAAACAAATTGATATTAAAAGACACTTGTTATTAAAATCTCTAGTACACGAATTATATTTAATCCAACATCATTCATCACCAAGCATAATATGATGAGACTCAACAGTACAAATTGTTATTAATTTGAATCTTATATATTATGTTTTTTATTACGTGTTATTAGCCTGTGGAATATTTCCAGAAACAACGATCTGTACCGACGAAGGGAACGTCATCATCAGAAATAAGTTGGTAAACATAAAACAGCTGATCTTATGTAGGAATGAATGAATGAATGGTGTTTTACGGAACGTCGACATATAAATAAGTCATATTGTGCGCAAAAACTGATGAAAGATGAAGAAATGAAGTAGTAATTAAGAAGAAATGTAAATGTATAAAGATAAAACTATTTACAAATAAGGGATGATAAACGTATATATGTAAATCAACAAATGCCCGTCAACGGGTGTGTAAACAAGTAAATATTAAGTACATATAAGGAACATATTATAATAATTTATAAAGTCTGATTTCTTTCAGAAAATATAAAACAAGACTGAAATATATAGTATCAAATAACTCTCCATAGTACTAACTGTGTAGGACCTTTGACGTATAGGATCAAAGTCTACACATTTCAACAATATATGTTTGACCGTTAACCGTGCAAAACAGGGTATACATTCTGGTAATTGCTCACTTGTAATATATATGAATGAGTATAACGTGTATGCCCTATTCTGCACCGGGCTTACAACTTCTTCTCGACGAATGGCTCTTCTAGAAGGACGCCATTCTCCGAGTAACGGTGTCATTGAATGGAGTTTATTGTTAACTGACAAATCCCCAGCGGCTTGCCAAGAGTTACGAATATATTCTTTTATATATAGTGTTAATATTACTTTTAAAATCAGTATAAGGTAATTTGGCATTAGATATGTGTAAACATAGCCTTAGCAGCACTATCAGCTCTATCACGTATTCCTACATGGCTTGGAAGCCAGCAGAAAATAATAACATTATCAACTATAAGAGAATTGTACCAAAAGTTGTAGCACAACTGGGTTATCCAGGGTTTGAAGAGATGAAAGGGAATCAGAAAAAAATACAACATGGTCATCATCAGAGTTCAGTTGCCGAGTTCAGCTGAAAAGATAGAGGCATTGTCTGGCAGGCGATTCTTTATGCTGTATGTGTGAACAACAGCTGCTGCAGCTACCTTATCTCCATCTTTAGAACCATCTGTGTATATATGTTGAAAATTACTGAATTTCGATTTAATTTCATTAAATTTGCTTTGAAAGATAATAGGATTTGTATTGGAATTGTTACTATTAAAATGATCAAAAATAATCGTTGGTGTTTCCAAAGTCCACGGTGGAATTTATGGTACTTTGTACTTGGCAATCAAATTTAGGTCGATTTCAATGTCTCTTAATTTTGGTTTAATACGAAGACCAAATGGTCGAATGGCCTTCGGTTTTCAATCAAAAAGAGGTTCATAATTAAAAAACAGTATCGATTGTTTAGGGTGAAGGGTTAGATTGTAATTTAATGGTATTCTGAAGGGCTAATTTATCCCGTCTATGAGACATTGATGGTTCGTTAGCTTCAACATATAGACTTTCGGCTGGTGATGTACGAAAGGCTCCTAAGGCGAGGTGTAATCCTTGATTATGTATAAGATCGAGCATTTGCAAGTTTGAATTGCGAGTCGATCCATATACTATTGAGCCGTAGTCCAGCTTGGATCTGATAAGAGATCTATAAAGTCGCAAAAGTACATTCGATCTGCTCCTCAATTAGTGTTTGCAACAACTTTAAGTAAATTAAGAGCTTTAAAGCATTTGACCTTCAAGTATTTAAGGTGTGGTATAAACGTTAATTTAAGGTCAAAAATAAGAACAAGGTATTTTGTCTCATCCACTACTGGTATTGGTGAACCATCCAGTGTTGGATGAGGGTTTTCCTGATATTTGCGTAGTTGACAAAAGTGCAAACAATTAGTTTTAGATTTAGAAAAATTTAAAACCATTTCCATCAGACCAGGTCTGAAGTTTATTGAGACATTGCTGTAATTGTCTCTCAATAGTGTTCATGTTTTTTGCACGATAACATATATCAAAGTCGTCAACGTATAGAGAACAATCCACACCAGGATTGATGCATTTAACACTATACTGTTAATTTGTATATTAAAAAGGGTACAGAGCGTATGCTGCCCTGTGGCACACCCATCTCCTCTTCATGAATATCCGAGAGGGTTGAACCCATTCGGACACGAAACTGTCTATCATCTAAGAAATTCTCTATAAAAATTGGTAATCAGCCTCTAAGACCAAGGTCATTAAGATCATTCATGATACCGTACTTCCATGCAGTATCATAAGCTTTCTCCAAGTCAAAAAACACAGCGACTAGATGTTCTTTCTTTACGAAAGCCTCCCTAATAAATGATTCAAATCGAATGAGATATATATAAAACTCTTTAAAAAAACAACTTATTGTTTGGCAGTGTTGCAGAAACTGAAACTGCCAAACGATAAGTTGAAATGGCAGTAGTACGAATATTTGAGCCATCCAGAAAATGGTATGCACAAGACATTTAACATGAAACCTGCAATGTGGTATTGCCATAACATTCCATGGCCATCGACGTTTAGGCCCAGTTTCTCACAAAATGCTTTGCCATAAACGAGAACATAAAACAGTTGTGGGCAGAGGTTATGAAGCCCGCAAGTAACCGTAAAATACTAAATTAAAAACCTTATAACTCAATACAATGTACTTTAATCACAAAAAACAAACTTCTCTG